>JAOWBP010002392.1:31738136-31871855 GCA_028571105.1 Tragopan temminckii | reverse complement strand
TGCTTTGGCAGGGGGGTTGGACTCGATGATCTCTGAGGTCCCTTCCAACCCCTACAATTCTGTGATTCTGTGAAAAGCTCAGATACTTCAGAAAATCAAGAAGTTTAGTTGTCCACACTGCATTTAGCTTGAGATAGAGACTATCACATCCAAATTCTCTCGCAATTTATTAAGCAAACAGTAATGGGACAAAAAATAGAACCTATGCAATAGCATTTCCAGCGACATTACGTTTTATTTTAAACTCCAGTACTCAGCTGATCTTGCAGGTCCCAGTGACTAAAACTACATTATTTTTTTTTCTGTCTTTCAGTCAAAAAGATGCTTTTTTTCTCATTAGGGACAGTTACTTAATCCTTTTGTTATAGATTTTCCTAACAAATTCTTGCTCTACACTCTTTTCTTTAATCCCCTGCTATTTGTTGTCCCCAAAGATCCAACTGCAAGGATCAAAAATTTTTTAAACCAACACAACTCATAACTTAGAAAGAGTAGAAGTAAAACTTACGTCACACTAACATTACCCAGAATTTACGTGAAAGAGAATACATACTAATTACATGTTTTAATTTTATAAATTTGATTTCACATGCACAAGTGCTACTGTTACTATGTTCAGTCAAATTCCTAAGGAAAAATCATCAGAAATATATAGCATTCAATATGTCACAACACATTATACGTGGAAGCAAGGATAGGTACATAGCAGTACAAATGCTAAGAAACAGCGCAACTCTTAGAAAGACTTCTAAGAAATCTTAATTACAATTATTTCTATTAATAATTGCCTTAACTACAATTATTTCTCATCAATTAACTGCACAAAATTGAAGATTTGAACACCTCTGTATCTGTTATCAGCTATTTCTACAGGGATAACATCCTTGTAAATAAATTAAAACCTTTATCTTATGGAAAAACATGCAGAATTCATGAAGAAAATGACCCATTCAGTTCCCATTACCCAAGTGAAATAATGCTTTGTGATTCCTTTTCCTTCAGCAAAACATTTCTTGGCGTGGTATTAAAATTTTTGAAAAATAAAATATTATCTGTAGACTGAGAAAAGTAAAGCAAATGAGGACATTTCAGTCAGCTAAGGATTTAAGTGACTGCCAAAGGGCAATGCAGATACAGACTCACTAAGAACAGGCAAAAATTATTCTCTTGGATAGAGGAGAAAACACTTTTCATCAGTTCTGTTAGATCTTTAATTAACACCTTATACCAAACTCATTTGCAGCATACAACATACTGCCCAAGGGAAGAGACAAAGCTCCTCTTTCCTAGCTTTTTTCTCTCCTTACACTGGAAGGATAAAAGCAGTACATAAACAGGTTTCTCCAGTGAACACAAAATACCTGGCCACGTGGAAGTCTCACCAAGAAAAATAAAGGAGTTCTATTCCTCTACCATGGATATGCTGTCAAGTGGAATTTGAGTTGTGTGTTTTATCCTGAAACAGTATTTAGGCACAATATGTCTGGAACTATTAGGAACAATGTTGAGTTCTATCTAAAGTTTTGTTGTTTTTTCTATTAAATTTTGGTGCAAGGTTTGTTTTCAAAGGAAAGGACCACGTTGGCAAGGAAATACCATAACCGTGAAGACACTTCAACATTTCATGCAGTGTCCTGAGTTACACTTAACTTGATACTGTTACCCTTGGAATTTCCATATTTTTCAGTTAGAAAACTTTAAAAAGTACTTTCTCTAAAATAGCTAGCCATAATACCAAAACAACTAGTTAAAAAGTAGTGTAAAAAAATTATAAATGGAATCACACACTTCTCTTTCTAGGACAAACAGCTGAACAGTAGAGATGGACAGCCAGAAAGTTGCTACAGGGTAAAATCTGTCTCACACTTCCCTATTTCTAGTTTTGACTAAATTACTTTTTATGTATTAACTTTATTATAGTTTTAGAATTCTTGTATTTTATTATAGTAATTTTTTAACTGAAATGGACTCTGTTTCATGCAATATGTTACGAAGCACTAAGGTTTTAATTCTTTACATGCATACTATTGTATGCATGCGTCAGTTGAAGACTGAAAATCCTAGTTTCTAGTGATGTTCAACATGGAAATTTGTTGTTACAGCTAAGGTTAATTTTTCTTTATAGAAACTATTCTTTCTCAAATTATAAAATATTCTCCTTTTTTTATTATCTTGCACAAGTGATTTAATCCTAGTTTTACACTGTCTGTAATACCAGGAACCTATCAAAATTAAGGTATACACAAATAAACAGAATGAAAGTCAATTAAAAAGAAAAAAAACTCGAAACAACAAAAAAAAATCAATCCACAATTAAAGAAACAAACCATCAAACAACAACAGCAAAATAACACAAATACAGACTTCTTAAGGACTCATTCCTTGTCTGTTGAAAAAACTTCTACATGCATGTTAATGCATTTGTTATATGAAATGAGGTTATATGCGATGGGATATTCAAACTTTATTCAGCTTTAAAAGATTTGGAAGAAGATACGACAATCAACAGACCTGATTCTTTTCTACACATTTCCTATGTTAGAACTAATCTAAACATTTTTCAGACTTAGCCTTTAGCATCTATGTTTTTCCAGAATGTAAAACACTCTGCTTGTATCTGTTCTACTACTTTCTCCCATAAACTCTTTTTTCACTAAATTAACATTGGAAAAAAGCTACTGATGTAAGCAAAGGTCTTATCGCTTCACATTATGAAAGCCAAGGCATACTTAAAGCTAAGCACCAACAACTAATGGTCAAAAACTGTTGTTGTTTTTCCCACTGTTGTAAAAAATCAATTATAAATTTTTCCCTTATGTAACCTTAATGTCTACTTTCAAGTTTTATTTCCACAACTTTCAGAACTCAGTTCTATGTATATGTAGAATTAACTAATGCATCAGAGTAAATAAATGTAGTTGTTTCTCTATAAGCAGATAAAATGCCATGATCATTAAAATTAAACCACCAGCAGTAAACTTTTAGTGATAATCATAAAAAGAATGGGGCATTGTGAAGATCAACAAATTTGTGACAATTCTGTTAAATACACTGTTGTGTACTTAAGAAAACAGTACAGCATTGCAAGATGGCAAATGATAAGCTTTGATTTTCTTCTGAATTTGTTTTTTATACTCTATAGAGTTAATAGTCTTTCCTTGCACAAACATTTCATGTATACTACACTGTCATTACGGTTGTGCAACTAAAGCAGAATGAGCCTATTCATAGCGTCTTGCCAAATTAGCAGCTAGGCCAAAATCTTTTCAGTGTTCAAGTTTTCACTACAAAGAATCATTCTGAATACAAGAAATTACAGTTCTCCTTTCAATATGTGGTCCAGATAGGATGAAACTGTTTGCTTTTCTGGCAATACATCTTCAGTTACTAATGTGGCAGCACATATCACACAATCAGAAAAAATACTCTGATTCAGGATGGTACTTAACCATCTACCAGACCCATTGACCTTCCTGTCCTTCTCACAGTTATTAATTTGCTCAACTAGCTTACTGAACTAGGCTAAAGAAACCTTAGTGGGAGAGAAATGCAAGCCATGCAGCTTCTATGAAAAATGTTCTTGAGAAGACATACAGCAGTACTATAATATCTAATGCCTAATTCAGATATTTTTGTTTTACCTAATATACACTGTAGTATTTTTTTTAATACATAATGAGTAGAGTCATGACACATACACATAGCTTGCATAATCCAATGTATTGCCTTTCAAAAACAGTCATTTAAACTAAGGGCAAAAATGAAAAAAAGTAACTTATAATATTTTTAATTCTAGACCAAATGCACCAAACTTTTTGTAGGGCTATTTGGAAAAGTGGATTCAAGGGCAAACAAAAATCCATTTAGAGCTACAGAAGTTTGAGCACCATTATCATCCTCTACAATTCTGGACTGGAACACATATTGTGGACAGTTCTACAAAGCAGCTATGTATAAATCTAAAACACAACTCATTATTACTTAGCAGAAAAAAAATATGTTTAAGACTTACTGAATTACTTAAAACCAGAGAACTATTTGTTTTGGCTTCTTACATCAACAATGCATTTTCTTTCTTATTTGGGAGTCCAGATCCCACCTTTTCAAAGCAACACATTCTGTTAAGGAAAGATCTCTACTACACATATGAAGAGCTTTTTGAGAGGGTAGTAGAATTCCACATAATGTAGATCTAAATATTTTCAACTGGCACACTCCAAACACAACTAGGATAAGGACAACAGATGCAAACACGAGTAAACTTAGGCATATTAAAGCTGGAGGCATATTGTGATTCCAAATTACATACATCATTTTGGAAAAAAACTCACGAAACTCCTGTTACTTATAAAACTTGGAGAACCGTATTTTTATTTTTAAGCTAAAAGGTGGCATTGCAAAAAAAAAAAAAAAAAAAAAGGTTGCAGACACACTGAAGTGCTCCCATTACAGCATTTTGGTTTTTGTACCAAGTGTTACAAGTCACCATTCAAACTGCAGATTCAACAAACATTAGAAATTCACCTGATGAAACTGAAGTTTAAAAACAATATAGATTTGCCACTGACTGAAAAGTGTTATGAAAGCTAATGTATTCATCTCACCAGTAATTCTTAGCCTGCCTTGTTAAGCATCTCATTAGTACTGGATTTAATACTACCGTATTTACAAAATTTTCCACTATCGACAGGAAAAAAAAAAGTGTATCTACTTAAATAGCTTTTAAGTAAAATTTTCTCTGTAAAAATTCTGCTTAAATATTTAAAGTCAATATGCTTGGTTTTACTATAGTTACCTGAATGAGCAAATATAATACTAATGTTGTATTTTTGCAAACAGTGTTTTAAGTATTCATTTCTGTCCTTTTTAATACTTATTTTTCAAAGAATTAATTCAACTAAAGGTACAGTCTCTACATAACAACTTAAATTACTTCAATTACTATAAATTAATATCATTTGGTTTATATAAATACAGATTTATTTTTACAGGATATAATATTAGAGAAAAGCCTAATGTTTGTTTTAATTTTGATAATACAGTAGAACACTCATTTATTCATCTACTCATCTTTCTTCTATTTGAAATCCTGGCACAAAATATAATATACCTTGGAAAAAAAGCTTGCTTTTTTAGAAGATGAGCATGGTTGAATGATTTCATTCCACATGCTTACAAGCTGATCTTTGATCAAATTAAGATGAGAAAGACAACTTTATGGGTAAAGGGGGGATGTCGGTAATTAAATCCTTAGCTCAGAAGATAAGTTCATACTGAAGTTAAAAGTTCACATTAAAACAAGGGAGGTAGAAAAGATCATTTCAGTCAAAGATAAAAACAAAAAACATAAAACAATTCAGATCAGAACAGTGACTCTTTTTTTCATAAACAGAAAAATCTAAGGAAACATACCATGTAGGTGAAATTAGGTAAAGCCTACTACAAAAAATTTTTTAAAAAAAGTCTTGTCTGATTATTTTATGTCATCACTTACAGTTTTGAAAATAGTGTCTAAAAAACCTAAACTTTCAGCAGACCAAATGATTTTTTATTAAATGACTTTCCATCATTTTGCCTACTCATTTTAGACTGAAATAAAACAGATTTACAAATTGAAAAGTAGAGAAGAAACAAATTAAGGGTTGGTTTCTTGTACCCTTTACTTCTTAATATGTTCCTAATCTTACTTTACAGCGACAAGTATCACAACCAAATTATGAAATGGCAAAGATATAAATCCCTTTCAAATCATCCAACTATACCTAGTGCTATTATTGACATTCAATGAAGCTATCCGTACGATGAGTCCAGAATCTTCAAAGGCAGTTTATTTAAGAGCAACTATTATGACAGCATCATTTTATCAAATGTACAAAATTTCTGCAACTGAAAAAGGGAAGACATTCCTTTTGCACTCCCAAATGAAAATCCAAATTTGTACGAAAACGAGAACAATAGGTGAAGGGCATTCAAGAAGGGAGACTTCACCACTTGTTGCAGTCAGCACTAAACATTATCAATTTATGCACTTATGAAACATTATTAGCAAAAACTGAACCCAGGACAAAAAGGAATCTAAGAATCACATTTTTGAACTAGACTTTTTAAGTAGACTTTAAGGCCAGAGTAAATGAAACACAGCATCTCTGAAGGTGTACACAAGGCTTTGCTCAAGATGCAATCTCAAAACACAGATCTAGAAACAAAACTTTTGTATTTATGCTCTTGCATCTACAAGCTGAAGATCACTAGCCATCTGACAGAATCATTGACTAAGCCAGTTATTTTAGCATGCTTCCTCACATTAGAGTTGAATACGAATTATGCAAACTAAGGAGTTCCAAAGATAGGCAGGGTAATTGGGTATATCTTAATAATACATGTCAGGAAATACATTTATGCTTACCTTGGGTTTGAAAAAGAACAGAAGAAAAAAACCCTGCAAACTTCCTAAGGAGAAGTAAAAACCACACTTTCAGAATACTTTAACTAAAATAAAGGCAATGAAGTTTACTCATGTCTAGAACACACACATAACACAGTTCTAGCTAGGACAGAATTAATTTTCTTCATTGTAGCTAGTATGGTGTTGTGTTTTGTGTCGTGTTTGGGTTTTTGATGAAATTAGAAGTGATAATTAGCAACTTGTTGCAGAGCAGTGCTCACACAGAGCCAAGAACCTTCTTCTCAGTCAGACCTCCCAGCAAGGAGGATGGGGTGCACAAGTAGCTGGGTGTGGACACAGCCAGGACAGCTGACCCAAATGGACCAAAGGGATATACCATACCATATAATGCCATGCTCAAAATTTTTAGCACAGAACTTCTTCCAGCACTCTTACTGTTGCGTGCATGTGTACATATCTCTTCTCTTTCCAGAAAACATAGTGATCTCGTGAAAGATATGAACACCTCACCGAAGACTGCATTGTAACACATGTAAACAACTGGCTTACACTTCAGCACATGCTTTATTCTGAATAAAGCAGAGACATTGCTATGGACTAAGAGCTATTTCACTGTCAAATATCAGAACATGCTATAAAACAAAATTCAAAGAAGCTGAATAAGCCTTTTCTAATTATAAAGATAAGATGTGGGTACATAGAGACAAATATCATATCATGGTCGCAATTCTACTCATATCATCCACACCTCAAGCAAAACAGCTGTTAGGTCGAAGAATTACCTTTTGTAGCTGGTGGCTCCAATATGATCAGTTTGTGTCACTATCGTACTCTTTATTTTGTGTGTATAAATAAAACTACTTCATCTTAATTTCCAATTACACTATAGTTATGATTATATTTCCAAACAGTCTCAGAAACTTGCAACTTCAAAATACTGATTGAGAAATCTCATGTCACTTCTTTGTGATATTAAATGTTACATATCAGTGAAGCTCAGTATACAGAGAAGAACAAAGAATAAAGTTTCCATGCTTAAGTCCACGTGACAAATGTAAATTTGCAGGCTGAATATGTATGTTTGGGTATTATATATCAGAACTCCAGATTAGTAATAATAGCATCTCCATTTTTGTGAAGATGTTTATGTTTAATTTCAAACAGTAAAATAAAAGAAAATGGCTTACAGCGTTTTCAGTCACAAAGTTAGAATGACACAGGAAAGCAAGGATATCACTCAAACTACCTTCATCTTCAGACCTACCAACAGTTTCCTATACCTACTAGTAAATGTGTTAGCAAACATTATCCTTGACATTTTATTTTCAAAACGCACGATGTGTGTATCCATTCCACTTCAATCCAAAGTCAATGAAACTTAGATACTGAACTGCTACCTGTGAGCTTGAAAAACTCCATTCTTCTTTAATATTCATTCTATCAAGCCACTTCCACTTAATGTCAGCAGGAACTGATAAAAAAAGATGTGAATGATTCTGTCAATTCTAATGCATTTCTCAATTCTAAATAAATTTGCCAGTTTGTTGCTTATAAGATGACTAGAGGAACTAAAAACGTGCCTAGTTATCTATTGTGACTTCCATACTGAGACTTTCAAATAGAGACCGTCATTTGTATCTTTAAAAAATGTTCACTGCCTCCCTCCTTAGAATAATTAACTGAGGCATGCATCCTACAAAGATGTTTATAACGAGGCCTTTCACTGTGTACAATTTGTCTTGCTATCAGGAACTGTTTAAATAAATATCTAAGCTGAATGCATATTTTTTCCCATCACTTGTAAACTGTTAGACAGAGAAATGGCTTTTTCCTGTGCTAATTTTTAAGAGCATATGCTACCAGAAGTAGAATGAATATTGAATAAGATTTTACAAATCATCCAAAGTGAGGAACACATCTAGACTGTAAACCTTGGAGGATAACCCTGAAATTCTATACTATACTCATTTATTTGGCTTTGGAAAGATTTTAAGACAGCCTGTGGCTTACTAGCAAATAAAACACCTGACACTGACAATCCTAGCTTAAGCAGATGTTCTGCAGATGCAAAGGAAGATTTAGAATGTTTTCTGGACAAGCAGCCTGAAAATTACTCTCACACAGATGAATAAGTATCAGTACAAAGCATACCATTGCAATCCTTGTATTTTTGTATAACAGATAATGAAAAACCATCTGTCCATTGTAGTAATTTGCCAAGAAGCCAGTATAGCATACCATTTTACTTTCTGTATTTAAAATATCTTAGTAATAAATCATATTTCTCATCTGCTTTAATTTTGTTTGCATATACTCAACACAAACTTCACCATGTTCTTATTCTAAAGTCACTCATGTGATAACAAGTAATTGGGCCATGCAAATACAACTGGAGTTCTCTTTTGTATTTCGATAATAAAAAGAACATTGAAGTGAAAACAAGTGTCATCACTGTATTGTGCAGGAATTCCTCTATTTCAGCATTTGAGGAAGTCTGCACTTAAATACCAAGGCATAAAAAGGAAAGCGTTATCTAGAGAAATATTTTTGAGATTAACTTAAAAAACAAACAAACACACGCACAAGACACTAGTATTCGGTTGCCATTTTGAATATCCCAATATTCAGAAAATTATGACTTTGAATTCTTACTTGCAAAATATTCAACAGTTAATGTTCAGGTTTTTGAGGTATTATGCATGCATTACTTTAAATGATTCACCTCTTTGGACAGCTTTTAACAAAAAAGAAAGAAACAAAACAGTTGTGACAGCATGGTGATTTTACGGCCTTTTCTGAACAACATCTAGTATTCTCAATATCCATTCTACTCTAAACTGTCTTTAAAGCATCAAAAGCCAATGTACACTAAGATACAGATTGTATTGTTTAGACCTCAACAAATAATATCAAGAATAGGTTTACAACTAAAACTCACGTAATAAAATATTTTATTTCAAGTAACCACATTTTAACATCGAAACAACCACATGATAATTAAAAGTATATGGCTGCATGGTGCTCTGCTATATTATGCAAAGGAATATATCAAAGATCATCTCAGACTCAAAGTAACAGGCAGATATAATTTATTTGCAGAATGCTTTCTTATAGTGTGTATTGTAACAATAAAAGCCATTTTATACTGAATTCTTCTTTTCATATAATTGAGAGAAATGATATGAACGATTCTCAGTATCTTAATTTAAATTAGCTCAAAACTAAGACTAACTTAAAATTCACCACAGGAAACAACTGAATACGGCCTCACCCTTTTTATCAGACTTCAGAGAATACGCTTGGTTTCCAGAAGGTATGATGAAATCCCAGAACAACTTCAGTCCTTTTCAGCTGAACAAAGAAATGCCATTGCTTGTGCTAACGCTTCCGTGTGGAAAGCAAATTTAAAATTTTAATTTTTAAATTAATCTGACAGATCTTTCCAAATCTAATTCTATAATATGGAACCAGAGTTAAATCTGTAGAAAACTTCCAAGATACATGTTCACTTTATTAGTGTTGAAGCATGAGGTGTCCTTCATGCTACGGGAGGACTTGGTTTAACCTATTTGCACTGAACTTCCGATTATGCATTCTGTATCTGTTTCACAGATTACAGTTAAACAACATTATGCCCTGAAAAAAACAAACCTAGAATAGTATTGTAATATATTACAAGTCAACAACTGCTTAACATAGATTACTGTAGTTCTACTCTGAAAGAATTAACATACAGGTTTAACTTTTGACATATGAATAGTTTCAATTAAATATGTGAAGAGACTTACGAACTTATAGCTAAAAATATTTAGCAAGAACCATTGGTTTATAGTTAAAAAAAATACAGGTTAATGAGAATAATTTACAGCAAAACACTGTAGAAATAAAATGTAATTTCAAATTCATAACATAACATTTTCCTGTAGAACACCCTATTTTGCACTATCCCAAGGCTAGCATTTGTTGTGTTTAAGTTTTAATTATCTGACCATTATTTTGCACTTATATGAAATTTTGATTGTACAATGTAATAGGATAAGTAAGCTTCTCTCATCAGCCCAGGAGAACGATTCTTTGAATAAATGAGTGAGATATTTGCTTTCTTCCGAAACTCAGCTTATGGTCTTCCTTCAAATATTTTCATTTTGAGTAGGAAGCTGCAGATAGGTAACTGGGAATAAAGTGACACTATCCAAATGCCTAGCAGAATGAATTTTTTATCCATTATTTGATGAATGAAGGCAGCTGTGTTGTTCACCTACAGTTTTTCCCATTCAAAGGATAATCTAGAGTTTGTATTTTAATTGCTACTGTGACCAAAAGCATAGCAGGCAAGTACGCTCCATAAGCCATTTTTCTCTTATTTTATTGGAAATTCTCTGAGCCATTTTTGTTAAAATATTTCATGTTTGGCTTGTTCCTCAAGGGCTAAAAACCTCTCTGCTAAGCGTCAAGACTAATTAAAAGGCAAAGTAAAAGTCATAGAAATACAATTTTGTCCTATTTCATTTTCTCCCCCTTTCATTTTCAAAATCTGGTGGGTTTACCAATCCACAATTTTGCATCGTTATAACCAGACAAAGGAATACTGCAGTCATGTCCAAATAGTGGTGAACAGAACCTTCCTCGATAAATACAGCATAAATTACATGGAATAGAAAAACAGTAATACATACATTACAAGGAGTTATGTTATTAAGAAGGTTAAATGGACCCTACAGGAAGTATGCTATTGAGATAGAAATTTCACTCCTGAATTCAAGCTTCTGTCTCTTTAACATGTTTTTCTTTCTATTTCCTGGGAATGTGTGTTTGTTCCAAAGGCTCTTGAACTACATGATGTGGGTAATCCAATAGTCTGTGTAGTTCATTCCCTAATGCTTGCACATCGCATATTTTGATTGGAAGGAATTTCTTTTTCTTTTCTGTGCCTACAGAAAAATGGCACTGATTGAAGACTTACGCTTTTTTATTTTAACTTGTATCAGTGAATAGAGCCCTAAAGTATTTTAAAAGAATTTATAAAATCAATAATGAGGTGAGACTTTTATGGAGGTCAGCACAGCCATTACTGCTCACATACACTCCCAGTTTCCCTTATGAACGGATGTTGCCATTGGGTCATTCCAGGAGCATTTGTGCTGACATGAAAATACAAAGAACAACTCTTTATACTTTTTAGTTTTCTACATGAAACATTTTCACACAGATTAGTACTCCTTCTATCCCTACAGTTAAAGCTGTTGATGTAAACCTATGTGCTCATGGTAAGTGGCAGAATTAGACTAACACTAGCAATATTATTCAAACTAACTTATATACAAATTGTCAGTTACATTACTTACCTTTATACACTTAAAACTATAAGAAAATTGTCAGTTGCATAGAAAAATGCTGAAAATGATATAGAGAAGCTAATGTTGACTCTAAAAGACAGCAGTTGCTAAAAGGTCATTTGGAGACATTCATTAATTGTTCATTTTAACAGGCAGTCATTATTCCCGGCAGCTCAAATTAGCAAAAATCTCTACAATTGTCAGAAAGCATTAAAGGACTGTCGTTTGTCAATATGTACTCTCCTAAAAAGAAGCAGTTTGAGAGAAACCCATTTTTAAAGTTAAACAGAAAAAAGAAGCATGAATACCCTAATGTGGTTTTTTACTGCCTAGAACTAGCCTACATGAACAACTGTCATTCATTAAACTATAAAGATATATAACAATTAAAAAGAAGCTAACTACTGAAGTACCTCAGGTATAGCAGTGTTCAAAAGAATTCTTAGGGTTGGTTCAATGCACAAGCAACATAGGCATCAGCATATGAAAGCAAGGAGATGCAATGCCAAGGGTGACAGGAACAGCAAGTTTCTTTGTTCAGGCCTCCTCTAATCCCCCATTACTACCTAGAGAGAAAACATATATGGTACAGGTCCTCCATTCCAAACTCCTCCCATCAGCTTGGAAAATAAGTGAATGTTGTCATACAATTATGTGGCTCCGAAGTCTGAGAAAAGCTTGTATTATTCTGTGTCTGAAGGAGGTGGACATGAATGTACTAGAAGATGCATTGATTACTCCTGACTTTTCTCTCCATGAGTAACTGCATAGACGTCTCAATCTCAAAGGTTTACAGCTCCAAGCATTCATGTCTCAAAATCCTCCCAGACTCACTACTTCAAACACCACTGGCCCCTTCCTAAGCCCCCAGAATATTACTGATTCAGCTCAAGCTTTTGCTCATTTCACTCTTATGATTCCATAAGATGAATATCCAGCATTCACTGCTAGGAAGCCTTGAACAACCTCACTGAAAGTAATGACTTAACACTGAGATACAGAGAAAACCTAAAATCCTTCAGTTCCAGAGCTTGCACAAAATACATTAATATATGAATCTGGGACGATCATTTTTAAACTCAAATTTTTTCAATGAAATCATACATTTTTCCTTCTCAAAAGAAAATAATTTGTATTTTGCCAAAAATATCAAATTTACATGCCAATCAACACACATTGATTGCAGCAGAAAAGAAGGAATCTTTGCTCTTAAATGTAACTCTTGGCCTTGTTACTCCTGCTTTGTACAGGCATGTAAATAGCATGACTGCTGAACCTTCGACTCTTTAAAGAATGAGCAGAAGAATGTTATCCTAAACTTCAACTTATACAATTCTGCTTTGAGTTGTCCAGTTTAATTTTTTTTTTTTTTTTTAAACCTTCCCATCTATCATTGGGGACATTAAATACTAGTTCTGTTTCTAAACATAGGTCAGTAATTGTCACAAAAATAATTACTATTCAAATGAATTTATATGAGTTTTCTACATTTTGACTAGGGGAAAAATTGCATTAAGATTCAATATCCTGTTTTTGTTCTAAATATGTGACCAAATTCTAATCACAGCAGAATTCAGTTGAGACTCGGAAGAAGGTGGAAGGAAAGTACAAATGAAAGTTTCATTGCTTTGTAATTTTCCTTTAAGGCATTCCAATAATAGAATTAATATACAATTTTTTGTGCTGTCAAGTTATATTAAAAGCATTATTAAGCCCTTCCCGAATCTACATTCTAATAAATGTCAAGTCTTTCAATTATTAGACGTTTAAATATTTGCACTAAGACTTTAATAATGAGTATACCTTGCAAATCTGTGTGCTGTTGCACTGTTAAAGTGAGACAAATAACTTGAGACTTATTCACAGAGTATTAATAAAATTGTTTTTTTTTTTTATCAGATCTTAATAATACCTTGTTTTTAACATGGTCACAATTGCACTAATAATTAAGAATTATTATTTAATAACTTTGAGAATACACAGGAGCACCATCAATCTTCTGAAAACACTGTAAGAGCCTGGTATGAAGCCATTTAACTACAGCTATCTAACAACAGGTATCCTAAGTATGCTTCATACTCCAACTGGCTTCCTCCACCTCTGGCTATCAGAATGTATTTAATGTCTCTCTCCATGTTTTCTTCTCAGCAGCATGTCATCTTTCCAGATGGCCACAGGGAAGGAAGCTTTTAACATTTGTAATGGTATCAGCAGAAACACCCATTCAAAGATTTTACTAGTAATTAATCCCTCTACCAGGTGTTCAGAGTACTTGGTGCAAGTAAAACATCACCCATAAATTCCCACAGAAAAATTTGCTCTTCATTCCCAAATGTATTTCTGCCTCCTCGGGTAGGTCATGTACAGCTCAGCCTCAGTGTAAAGTTTTGCTAGCTATACCTGAAAAACCAAAAGGAGATTTCTTATCAACTCAACTCCTTACTTTGTCATTGTCAGTATATAAAATTAAATAAAGAGCTTTAAAAGAACCACAGGATAATCAGAAAGGCACTCAAAGGCTTATACTGTACCTTTATTTCCACCTCTGTCTCTAACACAGAAGAGGTGAGAAGCGAGAAGATGGGTAAGATGATTGAAGAAAGAATGAAGAGGACAACACTTATGATTTATGGGGTATTTTGTTCACTGTCTGGTTCTACTCTGCCAGAAAGAGTGCCATGAATTTATTTATTTTCTGAACTGTGGAAGAAAATGAGTTAAATTACTGTACTATACTTTCTCCCTCTGTTGTAGTTTTACGATTTTTATTGTTTCCACATCATAATATCAGATAGCACACTGGGAATTAAAGAGTCAATGCTCCAGTTCTGTGGACTGTCCACAGTTCCGGGTACCTGTTCTCAAAAGAAAAAGAACAAACTACAGCTCCCAAAAGACTCCATTATTCCATTTCTGTTTTCCATTCAGAGGGAAAGACAAAACTGTCTGGTAGACATGAGATTTCCCTTTTCCTTTCTGCTCATCTCTGCAGCACACGCTCCCTAGCCATCTTGCCTTCAGCATTACAGTAAGGCCTTTGATTTTTTGCACGCTCATTTTATTTATTAGCTTCAACTCCAATTATATTGCATTATATTATGTTACCCTGAATTCCAATATCATATTTAGTATATTAGTTTTCTCCCTTAGCTTGTTGTCATTGTTTTCCTCCTCTGGGCCCACCTCCCTGTCTTCCCCCTTCCTCCTTTCCTGGGGCATGGATCTGCAGGTCACCCCACCCCATTAGTCACATAGAACCAGGCCAAATCGGGCTAGAACCACAACATCACCTTTCATTCAACTGCCTGCTGCTTGCATTAAGCTTTCTAGGCAAAGCTAAAGAACTGAAAATCTGTGACTGTTACCAGCCAAAACTGTAAAAACAACTGAATGGAAAATGGCAAAAGCAGAAGAGTTAATGCAAGCCTTACGTCTTCAGGGTTGCAGACAGCTTTGAGTACTAATAGAATTCTTGAATTTTTTTTTTTTATTTTTTTAGTTAATTCATTGAAAAATTGAACTTTCAAATTAATTTACGTAGTATAAGATGATAACATCACTTCAAAGACTTGCATATTCTTAAAGAACTCGTTCACGTGCCTTGCTTGTGAATGACAGAGGAAGGGATGGTTACCATCTCACTAAATGAGTAAAAGCTGCAATTTACCAAAAATATTATCTGAAATTACTATCCACAGAGAATGACTTGAATTAGCTAACAGCACACGACAGGTTTATGACTGCAAGTTTTATGACTCTTTATAAGGAAGTATTATTTCGTCCTCAAAAGTCACAGTGAACAAAGCATTTGTTCAGCTTACTGCTATTTGGCCTCTAAATCACACCCACTTGCTACACTTTTGGAAAAAGTGAATAACTGATTCAATGTGCTTGGAAATCACATCTTCCTAGAATTTGGTTCAAGCTTTGTTATGCTGGTTAATGTATTATGAACAAATATTAATGAAATGTCACAACCACAGTTACACTGAAGTGAAATCTTGAGGTGTTATAACCTGAAATTGTCATACAGTTACTCTTCCAGTACACAGGCATCCTGAATTGGAATAGCTATCCTGCTACAGAAGTACGATCCAATGTACTGTAGTTTGTGATGCTAGTGGATAAAAGGGTATTCATAATAATTACTGGAAAAGAGATAAATTACCTTAGTTCCATATACAGCTTCTGTTACCACATGAACTGATTAATTACAATGGGTACTCCAAAAGTAAGGCCTCCTGTTTTATTATGTTGGCCCACATTGTCAGAGGTGGTATGGCAGCAGACACTGAACATTCCCACCGGTACTCTATTACATTTTCTTATTGTGTGACACATGGCAGCAGTGGGGCAGTCTCACAGAATTGCATTTGACATGGAAGCGTGTATGAAGCAAAGGTGTGTCAGCAAACACCTCCACATAGGAAAAAGTTGCAATGATTGATATTCGTCAGTGATTGCTGAATATTTATGGAGACCAAGCAGTGGATGTGAGCACAGTGAGGTGATGCTTTTCAGCAGTGTTGACAGACACAGTGAGTCACCTCCACTGCTGCAGATTTTTACAGCACAGCATGCAGGCTCACATTTATTTCTGGAGAAAAGGCATAGCAAATGTTGGACTATGCTGAAAAATAATGTGTCATAGCTGAGAATTTGCTCTATCAAGTAGTGTTTTTGTGCTCTTTGTATCTATGATATTTTCCATGGAAATAAATTGAAGGCATCACTTTCAGAGCAACCTATGTAGTTATATGACATTTCTGTACTCTAAAACTACTGTTGGACCATAAATTAAGTACAACTGACAGGGTAAGGTAGTCAAATCAAAGTAGAATTAGATTTCCATTTATATCAGCAGGACGTTAGGTCACCCCTGCAGAGCACCTGCTTCCTCAAACAGCCTTCCCCACCTAAAAGACATATTTCCAGAGGACCTGTGGATCTTGAACAAAAACCAGCATTCTCTGATGGTGTAAAAACTGAATAGGCTTTTGAAGATGCTTCACATCCTAGCTGTTTCCTTATACTGACCTCCACATGGATGAGCTTAAACTCCCTTAAGCTTTCTACCCGCTATGCTCCCCAGAAGTACTTCTACCTCTGGAAAGGATTGCTCACTCTGATCTCAAGCCAGCACCTAAAAGTAGGACAGAATATGTTTCATCTTTCTTGTTCACTGAATAAAAACCAGGTGGTGAAACTTCTGAAAAAATAAAGTAGATATGCACTGTAGAGTCTAGAGTACATAACTGCAGAAGTCTGTTGTGTGTTCGTCCAGACATCAAATTCTCCTGTTATGCCGTGAGCTGCAATCACATAATGCAGTCACTCATCGGCTGACTCAAGCCCCTCAGGTTTCAGTGACTTAGCTTCCTGAAGAGAAAAACGTTGCTACAGATACGGTCTGATCAAGAGACAAAGGAGAAAGGTGTCTGAAAAGACCAATAATTAAGATAATCACAAATAAGATTCATTTAAATAAATAAATGAAAGTGGATACAGATTGTTAGAATGCTGTTCTGCCCGATGTATATGGACCGTCCATTGAAAGGTGAAATCAAATGTTAAGACTCATTAACTAACCACCCCTTTCAGGATACTAAGCAAAGCATTCTTGGTGCAAACTTTATACATTTTCAGACATAATCAGCTAAACAAACACTACATAGTTGAAATGTGCATGCATTCTTTTTCTAAAGTATAGCTCAAAATATCTAATATCTACTAGATGTTTCATCAAGAGACAACTGTTTGTTTGCTTCTCTGCACCCAAGGGAAAAGCTCACTCAGAATTTGAGACTGCTGTCTCTCAGAGGCGTCACTTCCCCTCTTACATAGCAAAGGTTTATTCAAGCTATTTGATCATGCTCAAATAGCCACTTCTGTGGCTTCCCTCACCTGTACAGCACTGCTCTTGCCCTGAGAGCCTCTCAGCCAGTCACTGAAGCTTCAGACATTTCTGTTCTTCAGTAATGTGCTACGTACACATCACTGACAAAAGGCCTTTTACATAGAATGCTTTCAAATCCTTTTTCAGAAGAGTGTATCAAAAAGTAAAATAGAATGCCTTTCCTATCTTCTCCTTTCCTACCCTGGAATTTCTGTAGCCCTCAGATGCAGATTACACTGACTACTTGCCAGATAAGTAGGCAGGCTAACAGGCCCAGACTGTTATGTCACACTGCAGTCACTTCATGACATAAGCAGAATGTCTTCTAAATACAACAAAGTAGCATATGTAAGTCGTTGTACTTTCAGCTGTCCCACTAATTGTTTCCTACGCATCTCACCTTTAATCCACCACCCATCAGAAGTGCAGCCTAAAGACTAAAGACATAGGAATTCAACTCTAAAGTTCATGTCCTATTAATGATTATTATTCATTAAAATCATGAAAGAAAAATAAAACAATGTAAATAGAGGCTATGAAAGCTCAGGCTGATGTTGGAAAGATGCTGCAAACAAGTGAGGGAGTTTAACAAGATACTTCAGTTAGTTTTGTAAGTGTTTGTAAAGGTAAAAAAATACCTCTAAGCTGTTCACAGATTTACCTTAAAACATCCTGGTCTGACACATTAATCTGTGGATTAAATGGAGTTTAAATGCGCTCCAGAGACACCATACTTATGTCTGAAATAAAAACCTCTTTCTAGCTGTTCTTCCTTCGTGGTTCTAGAAATCACCAGTAAAACTGGTAACACAATAGAATTAGCCCATAACTGCAGCTACTTGCATGTTATTTGTTCTATTTGCAAACTACTGAAACTTCTATTACATCCAATTAATTGTTTGAATTGGTTTTCCATTCTAGTAGCAAGAAGGGAAGATTTTCACTTTTTAAAAATTAATTTCTTGTTAGCCTTTCCACTGAATATATCACAGCCATCACTGGACTGCTGCTATAAGCTACAAAACCTTCCCTTAATAAACAAATTGCTTATTAAAACATAGATTATTTCCCCTTGTACTTCATCTAATACCTGTTGGTATTGAGATCAAAAGCATGCACTCCATTGTACCGAACTGCAATAAGTTTCACCCTTTCACCCATCCACTTAGTACTTGTAAGGGAGATGTGATGGGTAATGACACAGCTTGAATTCCCTGCCAACAGCATCTCCGTATCTGGGTAACTAGCATTGTTACAGCCTCTTAAACAATTGGCAACTGTAGCAGTCACGCTTTTATCATTCTTTAAACACAGTAATCTGCCCTTCCACAAGGAGTCCTGCAGCTGCGTTCTGGTTTTATGACAACAAAAACTCCTGAGAATATAGCAAACTCAGTGAATTTATAAATGTTTTCTGTCACGATAAATTGATCTTACCATTTTATAGCTTTGTGTGTGAATATGGTTTCCTGATATACTCCACACCTCACTCCCTACACAAAGTTGGGTTCTATTACTTAAGTCAAAGAACTTTTTTTGTAGTCAATTTGTTCATTTTCAGTTCAGAATTTAAGAACAATATTCACTTAGTGAAGTTTGTCTACATGGTGTTCTCACAGATTATCTTCCAATACACTGTTTTTAGAGTGAACTCTGATTGCAGCACATCATGAACAAGATATTGAAAATTAAAACCACAACACTTCCAAAACAAAAGAGGCAAAGATCTTTCCACTCTTCAAGAATGGAATGATAGGTCATATGGCAGAATACTTGGTCTCTCCAGAAACAGCAGTAGAACATCAGCAGCCAACTCAGAAATTAGCATGGCAGAGCTGGTTTTCTTTAGCAAGTAATTTTAGGAAAAGTGGAAGTGCTTTTTGTCTTGCACTTTTAAAATAATGAAATCAGGTTTAATCTTCCTAGTTCTTTAGTAGTTTTATTAATTGGATAATAAATGTGTTTAGATTAATAATGAAAAACAGAAATGAAGATTTTGCTTGTAATCTGTACTCAGTGTGTTACAGACATACTCATTTTAGGCTAAAAGTTGCTCAGGAAAAATACATCACGATTATGACAAAGGAAGGAAAGAAAGAAGAGAAACCAATTCAATATTGCAAGTGCAAAGGATGCAGAACGATAAACTACATCAGTGACAAAGTTATGCAAAACCCTCAAGCCATTTTAACAAATACTCTGTTGTCTACATTAAAAATATAACCCTTACAAAAACTGTTATGCCCCACTGCTGTATCTCAAAACTTTTGTTCAGAAAATTCTAGAGTAAATTCCAATTAACTTATTTTGGTATTAGTTGTGGTGCACATGCATGCTTTATTTAAACAATTATTTCATTGAAAGCTTTGATTTCAGCAGTTTTGTAGTCCATCTGCACAATTAAACACTAGTGGCTTTATGGTAGGAAATATCTTGCTATAGTGAAAGTAGTAGCTAATCTTTATATGCAAGCTAGCCATCATTTAATTTTCAGCATAACATGTAAAAAGAAATCCTATCTCAAATACTTGTATCCCAAATGTCCATGATAGCACAAATAAAGTGCTTTCAGTTTTAAGGTGTCTATTACAATCCATACAGTCCTTCGCATAAACTGTGAAAAAGCCTTTACTTTTGAGTAAGTGGAACTCCATCAGAATTATTCTGGCACCTGAACTGACTACAAATGAAAGCAATAATCACTGACCTTTTGTTACAAAGGTTTTTCTCTATAAAATTGTTTGACACAGGATTTTGCTGTCTTGAATTTCTAGTATAAAGATAGCATAGTGTTTTTACTAAAAGATAAGTAAGAATCCATGTTCTATAATACTTCAAGAGATAAGCTCGCTTATGAGAAGAAAATATTTTATGGCAGCTTTATACCTCTATAAAATCAGTAATGCTATTTCACAATCATTCAGAAAGTTTGTTCAGTGTCAATTACAATGACTATAAATAAAGCAATAATAAGAGAATCCATCCTTTTCTCAGAACCACTAATAATACATAAGGAGAAACAACATCCAGGTAGATTATGTGCTGCAAACATTTAAGTGGAAGGGATGAACTGTAGTAGTGGTAATAACATCTGGTCTGAAAAATGTTCCTAAGGAATAAAAGTTCTTTAGTTTACTTAGAAGGTTACAGAGTTTACAAAAGCTCAAAACTTTCTAATGAGTTTCTTCCTCTTTCAGGGTTGGAATGCTATAAATGAAAAGTAATGTTTCACTGTTTGTATTCTGTGTTGTATCTCATCTTCTTGACCTCATTTGTCAAGGTTAATATTTGCCTTTCATTGCTCTTAAATAAATTCTGCTTATTATAGATACCACCTGGCATTTTATAGGAGAGTCAGCATTTGCTGTGTTATAAAGTCTGCATTGTAGATACGTTAAACTGTATCCTCCCTCTTGGAAAAGTAATTTCAATAACAATGACTATTCTAGATATCTATTTTAGGATGGGCTTATATTAAAATGATTGTGAAAAGCTGTCATTAAAGTACAAATGAAATAAAAGTCAGCAGAATTACTTCCTTCACATCTCACATCCCTGAATTGGGGATCCTGAGCTGTGGATCAGGGAGGAAAAATCCCTTCTGCTCTAAGAGCAAAGCAAGCCCATGCTCTCCTCGTAAGGTTGAATGGGTACAAATCCACAGGGCCAAATGACACGAATCTAAGGGAAACTACAGGCCAGTAAGCCTCACCTCAGTACTTGGGAAGATCACAGAGGAGATCCTCCTAGAAGATATGTTAAGGCACATACAAGTTGTGGAAATAGCCAGCATAGCTTCACCACAGGCAGGTCGTGCCTTAGCAATCTGGTGGCTTTCCGCAATAGAGTAACAGCATCAGTGAACAAAGGAAAGGCAACTAATGTTGTCTACTGGGGCTTGAACAAGGTCTGACATGATCACAGCATCACACCCTTATCTCTAAATTTAAGAGATTTGAATTTGAAGGCTGGACTATTCTGAGGATAAATAATTGATTGGATGGTCATAGTCAGAGTCTTGTTGCCAATAGTTCTAGGGCGAGGTGGAGGCTGGTCAAAAGGAGTGTCTCCCAGAAGTTCATCCTGGGATTGGTGCTCTTCAGCATCTTTATCAACAACACAGACTGGTACCAACTGTTCTAATAACTGACCTAAAAGTAGGTTTCCTTTATATTTACTACTATGAGTATAGTCTTTTTCAAGAGTCACAGTATTTCTCTGTGATGGAGACTTTGAACATTCACCTCATCCTGTGTGTCACTTTATCCTTTTCACAGCTTATGAAAAGTACAACTTTTCTAACTGTTCACTTTATCCTTGGCTTTACCACAGGCGGGGTTGTACTAGACAAACACATCTGGTTAAGAGAAATCTAAAGACCACATGAATCTTACCACTTTCCTCTGATGCCTACTTTTAGGCAGCCTGGCAACATTAAAGAGTATCATAGCTGCAACTGTCATACATACCCTGAAAAAGAAGAAATAACAGAGCATTCTTATTCCCCAAGCTCCCTCTACTACAAGTAGGCTGTTCTTCTTAAAGCACTCTGTCGTAACGATAGTCTACCTCATTTAAACAACGAAGTTCCTAAAAGGAAAAATTCCTCTAACACTAGAGAATTTCAGAACGGTCTACGTTTAGAGACTTACATTCACAGCTACAAATGAAGATACAGTTTTACTCTGAATGACAAAACAGCATACAAAGATGATCTATGGTCACGCTTAATCTCTCCTTGCATGGATTTCAGGCCAAGCAGGCTTTTGTCTTTATGATTAGCTGGAGGTGACCTTCAAGGGATGACCCAGTCCCTGAGCAACTTGAAACAATTACAAATTTTTCAGCTTCTTTCATCATGTCTACATGCCTCTTGCATTACTAGCAGCCCATCTACCAGAGAGAAGAAAATTCCACCTCACTCTGGCTTCAGGAACCAGTGTTACACCACAAGCGATTCTTACTAGCATTCATTACCACTCCATGTTCGGTCTAGGCACAAAAATGAAACCTACAGCAAGAAGAGGAACATATAAAGCTAGGATAATTTGAATTTATCTATTTTATTTATTAATAATTTTAAATATATATATTAAAAAGAGGAAAGTGCTGTTGAATACAAACAATTCAAAGAATAAACTAACCAACTGTAGAAAACACTGCAGTTTATGGTATTACACAGTACTTCCAAAAATCTGATCTGCATTATTAAATGAACATTGTGGTTGTACCACCTACTCCAAAGAATATTTCTGTAACATACTTCTCCTGTAAAGTATTGTGCTACTAAGAATTTTTACTCTCACAATAAACACCAAAAAAGCAAACAAAAAAACGCCCACACAGATTAATTCTAAATATATACATCATTACAAGATTAGCTTTAATACATTAAATATTAAAATAACTCAGAAACTCCCAAAACACTACTAACACAGTGGCAATTTTCAGTCTCTTACTTCATTTCTCTCAATTCTGCCAAATGAGGGAAGTTGTCTGAAGTTAGTTAGCATCAAAATTGATTCTGAATATCAACATAAGAACTCTTCCATCTTCAAAACAAAAATCAAACTTATTTCAGAGCCTGCAGTACATATACAGGTTACCAGTGTTAAGAGCAAGCAATTGAAAACGAACAATACTGTCTATATTCCTCAGCTACATCCTGATTTCATTCACAGCATTTATACTGAACTTATTTCTGCAGTCTACTAGGCAACATTTATTCCAGAATTCTAGCTAATATAAAATACTACCATTCTATGACAAAAAACATTTTAAAATACTATTTTAAATCATATTTAATGCTGTGAAATGAAGTCAAGCAGCTGTGCAAATCTATCATGCGTTCCAAAGCATGGACACATTTAATATTTTTCCACCACTGCTTCAAAAATGCAAAGCATTACACAAGAAACTGGATAATAAAGAATGTGTCCCATTCATCTCCACTTCAGAAACAACAAGCTTCCTCATTGTTGTGTTCTCCCTCACCCCTGATCAAATGGCATCTAACACAGAAGGGCATATGAAGAAAAGCCATGTCACTGAACTCCTCCATGCAGAAAAATTTGCAACCAATGATATTCCACAATGCTTACTTAATGTTTAAGGAGACCAAACAGGAGATGTGTGGTGCATTTCAGTAGCGATGACAATGAGTCATCTACACTGGTGCAGCTTTTTACAAGCATAGCATGAAGGATCTTATTCTTCACTGGTGAAAATATATAGCAAAAGGTGGTGATTGGGTTGATTATGTTGAAAAATTGCGTGGTGTAGCTGAGAATTCACTCTGTTAAATAGTGTTATTGTGCTCTTTTTATCTGTGATAGTTTCCATGGAAACAATAGAAGGAATTACTTTTGTTGCTACCTACATATCAGACACCAAAATCAACAGTGATATAAAACGGTGTTAGGTATCATCTCTCTAATATAAGCAAGGACAACAAGATTCAATGCTCCATAACACTGTGCTGGTTCTCTGCCTGAGACTAAGTTTTGATAGAGTAAATCACATAATTTTGGAATAACAGTTTTGACAGGAAATACTACTCCTCTAAAATTCTATTTGCTGTCACTTTAAGTAAATACTTTTTAAGTTGCTTTTTCATAAAGGAAGTAACAAAGTGTGCAGTTACTAACATGCTCAGATCCCAAACTAAGGAGAATTTACCACCACAGTACTATTCAAGTAAATTATATCCTTCTTCCAAGTTACTTTAAAAGAACTTTAAAGATAACTTCTTTCACAGATAAAATTGTTGCAATAAAACCGATTTAAATGTATTACATTATTTATAGTTCAAAGTTATCTTTGCTTCAGGAAAGGTATTAATACCTCTCATCAGGAGTAAGTATTTTTACCTAGTATTTAAAAAAAATATATGCCTCTCTCAATTTTAATTCAGTCCATTACACCTCTAAGTCTGTTTTGGAGAGATTTGTGAGGATTTATTTCACAATAGATGAGCTTACTGCATACTTCAATGGGAGACAGGATGGGTGGTTAGAGAGATATGGAAGTACGATCCATGGGCGTCAGTCTCTTTACAGAATAATTTGATATTAAGTGAGAGAAGAAATGCTCACGCTTACTAGAATTTAAGGCTTTTTTTCCTCCTCTTTTAATATAACTGTTAAAAAAAAAATACTACAGCGCATCACAACTTTTCCTTTAGAAGCACGTTATTATTGGCCGCTGGTGCACACAGACATTTTGTCAACGATCAGAATTTCAGTGGTGCAGTTCCTTCAACATTGAAGGAATATTTTATTTTCCTTTTCTTATTTTTCTTCACATTTGAGGGATTTTTTTTTTTTCCCCAAAGGAAAAATGAAGCACAAATGAAGTCAGTGATACTAAAAAAAAAAAAAAGCCAGTTCAGTACTTGTCAGAAATCTTTCTAAAAACGTCATCAGAAGAAATTTTTTCATTCCTTGCATTCTGAAGTAAATTAATTCAGTTTAGTAAGCACTTTTGAAGCAACTGACTTCATGTCAGAAATACACCTATCCTTTTCTTCATACAATTCATGATAACAAATTCCAGTGCACTGTACCTGTGCCAATATTCCTCTGAACAGCTAATTAGAGAATTGCTGACTTTGCTCTTATTAATTGCACAAGAAAAATTGTTGTTGAAAGTTGTTATTGTTCATTGCTTATGAGCCTTAGTTCAGAAGCAAAAAGCAAGTGTTGTGTTGCACAGCATTCTCAGGTACAGTGCAGAAGGAAAGCAGGTTTAAAATGGTATTTTTGCTTATTTTGTTGTTCTGGGGAAAGTATTTCCACTGTTTTCCCATCTACTTATCATATATTCTTGCTTTATGCTGCAGCATTTGTTTACACTTGAATGACACATCAAACACACTAAAAGCTCTTTGTCATGTTTTATCAATGTTTTCCAGCTTGTGTACTGCTTCCATGCCGACAAGCTTGACAAAGGCATTCTTGCAGCATAGGGAATTAATTAGACTCCCAAAATTTCATCAGATTTCTGCAGACATTTTTATTCTGGATTACCCTTGAGGGACATATATTCATAAAGAAACTGGAAGTATATTTTTCTCTCAAAACTCAACTCAAGCTGCTTAGCAGGTAATAAGGAAAAGAGCTATATTTATTCATTATTTTTGAACCCTACCACTCAGAAAGTAATCTAATATTCCCTACTTTTTCGGCAATGATTTTAGATTTCAAGTATAATGATGAGCCAATGAAAAGTCAGTTCTTTTCTAGTAAATGAACCTCACAGGCCATGATACTTTAAGTTATCATTAGCATGAAATTCTTATTATTTTGTTTTATTTTCCTATACTTTGGATATTTAGTTTTGCAGGAATTATTACAGGTGCATGTGAAAAGAAACAGTTTTCTCCAAAGTTCTACAATAACTTAGAAATCAAACAGTTCACCAAGATTTCCTTCATATATCAGTGTTCTTTTTCCTAAAGCTTCCTGACCCCTATATCTCACTATCAGATTATTCTCACGCAAAATACACTCGTAACAGCAGTTTCCTCTAGGTATCTCATGTTCAATTCATGGATTTTATCTTTAAAAACATATCTTTCTCTTTGTATTCCAGGACAGAAGAAGGAAATATTGATTTTATACTGACCATAACATAGAAGTACAGTTCAGTATATCCTACAGAGTTTGAATTTGTGCACTCTCCTTTCAAGATCCCCTTCTGTAGCTTAAGCATTCTGTAAATAACTTCTTAAAGTAATTCCACAGATTCTTTTTAATCACACTGTCCAAACAGGACAAAAAAAAAATGTTGATATAAAGCAAAGGTTTAAGCTTTCAAAAGAACCATTTCAAATTCTCCAGTCCTCAGTGTGACAACATGATTATAATACCAATGATTCAACATCCTTTCCTATACCCTTCAAAGTAATGTGTTTTATTCATTAAATGTTCAGAAGAAGTAGAGACTCTAACCAGACTCTTCTTCTAATCATGAGATACTGTTTAACTGAGGTTATAATGGTCTATCAGTTACTACCGAGAGATGCATCATTTAAGGTAGTTAAGGTGGTGCATTGGTATAAATTCATTCAGGTTTCTACCAGATGGCTTTACGAAGACAATAGAGCTTGTACCTCTGAGATCCTAGGAAATCAAGAATACGTACTCTAACATAAAGATTTTAGAAGCTCTAAGTTAATTTATTGACACATACACAAAGATTCCTACAACGTTTCTAAGTTTAAGAAAGCACAATTACCACATTTAAGTGTCAATTCTTTGCCTTTTACAGCAGTCATCAAGTGTAAAAAAAAAAAAATCAGAACTCCATAAAATTAGAAAGATTTCTACCATCATATAATGACATTAATTTCACACGGTCGCTTCTTGAGAATTAGATAACGTGGTTATCATGTGAAAGAGTCTGAGAGGAAATACAACCACGTAGAGACCATTTAAAATATGCTGAAAAAGAAGGAACTATTTTATAAAGAAGTATTATGTTAATCACTAATTCCATACTGTATCTACTATTTTCTTCTGAATTCTCTTCCAGCTGGAACATTCTCATTCACTCCTTTCTCTATACACCTGTGACATACACTGTAACTGCTTTGTTTCAATCTAAATAATATGTTATTGAGAGAAAAATGACACTTTTCATGAATTGACAAATTTTTAAAGACCTTTGGCCCACTAGTCTGACAGACATCCCAGATTACAATATCCTTGATGTACCACATCTTGCACAGACACATGGCCAAACATGACAAGAGAACTACTGAAAACTGTGCTGCTGCTCAAGTAAAGGCCTTTGCAGGTGCGTGACCCCCCATGGTGAGTTGTCTGCTGGTGCCTTATGACATTCAGCTGCCACTGCTTCCTACCACACAGCACTCTGGAGCAGGACAGATTCTCCCGCACAACACAATGACTTTATGGGTCAAGCAGGGATTTTGTGAAAACTACTACAGATTGTGGAGATATGAAGCCAGTACCCTCACAGAATAGAAATAAAACCCACTAAGAATTGCTATCTGGCCTCAAAGGTGCATACACAAAGTTCCAAACCCTTGTTTACTCCTGGTCATTTCATCTTTTTATTTCCTGCTGTTTCATGCAGTATGCATTCCCCAGAAAACAGATTTGTAGCAGGAGAGGTTTTGCATCTGCTTTTAAGGACTTCCTGTGAACAGCACACATGAAGTTATTTCCTTTCACTTTTCTTCCATTCTCACCTATAAAAACAGGTATAATGAAAAATTAAACAGTAGCAGGAGGCAAAGGCCATTACTCATTTTTATGTCTTGATATTCTCTATAGCACTCTCCTCCCCACCCAGCCACGAACATTGCATTATCACTGCTTCAGGTTGCCTCCAGGAAGAATTCTTCACAGAGAAGTTGAAGTCTTGGGATGCACTCCTAGAACAGCAGCAGAGACCCCATCACTGGAGGTATTTAAGAGCTGTGTGGACACAGTTTGGTGACAGGACTTTGAAGGATAGGTTGAAGTTTGGACTTTATGATCGCCAAGATCTTTTCTGAACCAGACCATTATATGAGTCTATGATATCACTTCAGTACAAGGATATACATGATCTCACTCACTTTTTTCCACTACAGCTCACAGCAAGATAGATTTAAGAGGAGAGATTTAGATTCAGCAGATTCTTGCTTAGTGTAGCATGCGTAACAAAACAGTGAAAAAGAACAGGGGTAAATTTTTTTTGTAATTAGACTACAGATAAAATAACATGCAGTTCAATTAAAGGCTTCTATAAACAAGTAAAACAAAAATCATTAAAACAGAAGTTAGTCTGTTGAATAACCCTGTATCAAGGGGGATAACCAAAATCCTGTTAACATATATAAAAAACTATCCCCCTCTCAAATATCTCTTTCTACTAAATTCCAGAGCTCCGCTACATCTAAAACACCACCTGTCCTTTGTTTATGACATCATAGTTTACCCCTGTAAAAATATACTGGTACCAGAAATTCAGGATTACAGGTAGAGTCCAAAAAATAAAACCAACATGAAACATCCTGCTGTAAGGTTCTATGGAAAATAAAGACAGGAGAAATTCTGCTTTTATTTAAATGGATGCTAATGAACTTCAAGTAATTGACATGAAAAAGAAATAAAACTCAAATTAAGGTATACAGATTTTAACTGCCCGTATTTCAAAATTTCAGTAAGAAAGTCATCCTGATCTCTAAGCAAAGTTGTCACTACATCCTGAAAGTTAAAACTGAAAACGTTCAGAAAATACAGGAATCAAGGGCCATACTTTGCCAATAACCTTTTCAATGATGCAAAAATAGGAGAAGAGTGACACTGTATTCCTTGCATTAATAAGAATGATAATGAAATATAACTGGAATGAGAGTCTGAGAAGATAAGGCACACAGACTAAAATGCCTGATAAAAGTAATGCCTGACCAACTACCTCTTAACTAAAGTTCTCAAACTAAGGAGAACTGAACCTGAAATTTAATGAACAAGAACACTTGTCCACTTAATTACCCTAAGCCTGAAAGCACTTCAGCCCAGTACTTGGTTTCATTATGGCATTAAATCAGCAGAACAAGAGGAATACCAGCTTCCATACTTTAGTAATTCTACTTTGAAAAAGAGGTCTTTACACCATCTCAGAAGCAAAATAATATACTAGCACAGTCTAGAGCTTCACTGCTTTAACCTACTAACACACACCATACATCTACAGTTTTGTGTTTTTCTTTTCCTTGACACTTGTGCATCAGGATAATTACGGCCTGAAAGTACCAGTTATTGATACAGATTTCATAATACCTCAGTGAAATAACTTGCTAGGCTTACTTCCTTAATTACAATAGTTCTGCAAGAGAGAAAAATATTGCTTATCATAAAGCTAAAACTTCAGTTTCCTGCTTTGGAAGAAAGATTACGCTAAGTATTTACTTCTACAATGCCAACTTTGATTAGTTAGCTTTTACAAAATTTTACACAAAGTTTTACAAACAAAAAAATTTATATTTCAAACAGAAAATAAGGATTTGATCTTTATAAATGTTTTCTGAAATTAATTACCATAAGTATGACAATATTCATAAAGCTTTGGCTAAAAAGTGATAAATCTGTTCCTAAAGTATTCACAACATAGCCAGACTTTTTTTTTTTTTTTAATTCTATAGGATGAAGTTAATGTTTTTTATTATTTAATATGGCTTTTGACATGTTAGTACAGAGATGGTCAGAATGATGAGTTTATCTCTACCACAAGTAAAGCAACAATGATAATCAACTCATCTCGTGAAGGTATTTCACCTGAAACCTTCTGTTGCTGAGATAAAAGGTAAGGATATTCTATACTATTTTATTCACATTTCATAAAGGACAGAGGAGACCACGCCACAGATAAAAGCAGCCACCTTTCCGCATCAACCTGAGTTGTTTGGTATTCTTGTTTTAACTTTTAAGTACTGTTTTTGAATGAGGAGCATTATTTCAGTAGGAACAGATTCTATAACAAAAGGAATCAGCAGCTCAGTTGCACTGTGTATTCATGCTTAGCAATATTCAAAACAAGCTAATCTAGTTGGAACCACTCAGAGTGGGAGGCTTAGTCTAACTGAACTTCTGCTGCCCTTCCAACCTAAATAATTCTATGAGTATAGATGACAATTAATATTGTCGGCAGAAGCTTTGCTCAGGATATTGATCATCCTCATGTACATTGTAATACTGAGAGAAATCTTAAACTAATTTGCTGAAAATATTGATGTATGTATTTACATTTGAGGCTGCAGGATGGTATAGATTTAGTCAAAAATCATTCCACAATAAAATTCATTAGAATTACCATTAAAAGAGGAGAGTAGTATTATTTCTAGAATTATTTCTGTTGAATTTGGTAACCGTGTCTGGATATTCACTTAAAGTCATAGCAGAAGGACCAAAATTAAGTTTACTCACTCCTCATATTAAGGGCATACCTTCCTCAGATTTCCAACTTACAGTATTAGGAAGAGGGAATTGGACAGAAAATATGCTTCCATCCAACATACTGAGCAGTATATTTTTAAAAATAAAATTATGTCCATTTTACCCACCAAGATGTTCTAAACAAATTTCTTAACTGAAATCAAAAGCTGAGTTAGCAAAGTCTCTTGTAGACTGAATACATAAATGAAACTTTTGAAAATGGGGGATTTGCATATTAATATGATTGATATGGAAACTAGCAGCTTTGATTCCAGCATGTGGTTGAACAATACCCTACTTTGTAAAGCTGCTGCACAGCACATAACAGGCAGTATAAACACGAAAAAGTAGTGCTGTTGTCACGATGAGAGCTTTCTGAATACTCCTTATAATCACATGGAATAACTCAGATGTTTAAGAGTTGAATGTTGTTACACAAAGGTGTACACTAGAGTAGAATATCCTGCTGACAAGGCTACAATTGCTCACGTATTTCTTATCTAAAAAATACACATCATTTAGCAATAAGGAAGCCAATAAACTCAAATGAATATATCTATTTTTAAAAGTTACTGAATATTTGAACATAAACACAAGTACAATAAATTAAGAAATAAAATGGAGCCAAATGATATGAGTTTCTTTCAATTAACTCGGAAAAAAAGTATCCCAGAAAAAAATAGAAATAATACTTCCCTTGTAACCAGGTTGACTAACAGAACTGAGATCCACTGTAGGAAAAAGCTTTTCTGAAGTAAATAATTTCAAAACATCTAAGGAGCTTGAGCTTATCTGTTAATTATTCATGTTTCTGCTTTCATTTTCAACTACTCTGGAGATGCTGATGCTGGCACTCTCTACTAAGTTTGAGTATCCTTTCAGCTCAACTCTTCCAAATTAAACTGTCACTTTCTATTAAAAAAAATTCTATTGGAGAAGGTTTTTAATCTTCTGATTCGTACTTTGTAATAGGAAGTCAAAGTTTAAATTAGGACAGTATAAGCTTATGAAATAAAGCCTAAGCAGTGTACTGACAACCACCAGTGAAGAACTTCTTCCTGGCTTGCATTAAAGTGCATAGTAGAGCAGTTTTATTTTTTTATCTCCTTAAAAGTTTTATTTTACAAATTCTTGATTCAGTCTTACACTCTTATTTAAAGTAATGTTACCCATAAATTCTCATGGAATACAAACTAAGACTTCAAACTAAAAGAGGGAAGACTTAGGTATCGGGAAAATATTTTTTATTCAGAGAGTGATGAGGGACAGGAATAGGGTACCCAGAGAAGGTATAGTTGCCTGAGTCTTGGAGATGCTCAAGGACAAATTGGCTGGGGCCCTGGGCAGCCTCATCTATGGTGGGTAGCAACACTGCCACAGCACGAGCATTGGAACTGTATAATCTTTAAGGTTCCTTCCAGCCCTAGACATTCTATGATTCCATGGTTCTACAATCAAGTGTCTGAACTGTGCCTGTTAGTCTATGACACCTGCAACCTGTCTGCCTTTCAGTGTGTTAACCAAACAAAATCCTGTTGAGTTAGTATTTCCTTATGCAAGCTGCTACACTTCAAACTGTCATGAGGAGCTAAGGGAAAAAAATTTCACTGTGAGTAAGAGTTGAACCAATGTTATTAAGAAAACAGGTTTACACAGTACCACTTTTTCCCTCTTTTTTGTTGCATTCTTATAAGGAAAATAGAATGTATTATCAGTCCTATTTGTTTCTCTTTCATACCATCTTTCCTTGACACTTTTTTCCTGCTAAGCCTTTTTTTTTTTCCTTCTCCACTGCTAACTCTACTTTCCATCACCATCTTCTAATCCTTCTTTTCCTCTGTTTACCCTGAGTTCATTGTGGTAGACATGAAGAAAATTTGCTTACACAATGTGCTTCAAATAGGGAAAGTGACTTCAACATGGGACAGCAAGAACTTATTTTAGGGTTACCAAAACTTAATGGCTCAAAATAATTTTTTACTACAATCACTGAGACGCTCACCATTGTCCCATCTCACGAATTTTGAGACCACATTTAAAGTTTAAATCGCCTGTAAAAGTGATCTTGTTATGCGATCTTTGTGTTCTCACTTGAAATTTTGCTCCCATGCTTCCTTTACAATAGGAATCATAGAATCACCAAGGCTGGAAAAGGCCTACAAAGATTATTCAAGTCCAACCATCCACCCATCAGCAATAGTTCTCATTAAAAAATGTCCCTCAACACAATGTCTAAACGTTCCTTGAACACCTCCAGGGACAGTGACTCCACCACCTCCCCGGGCAGCCTGTTCCAGCAGCTGACCACTCTTACAGAGAAGTTCTATTTCCTAACATCCAACTATCAGTAGATGGCAAGACCCTCTTTCTGTCCCTGCAAGCAAAAATATGCTGTATTTCACTGCAGCTAACAATTACAGCCAGAATCACATGTTTCTTCAAGACAACTCTGAAGACAAAACCAGGAAAGATGTCACTGAGGAGTATATACAAGCTATAACAGTCAATACAGAATGCTAGGAGCTTTCAAAGAGGATAATTAAACTGATTAAAAAGCCTCGTCTACGCAAAGATATTAGAAAGGACTACTGAAATGGTCATTCTGCAGCACAATGTTCAAAATATTGTCAGTTATATTTTACCATGCCGGTAAGGTCAAACCCATAAGCAACATCAAAGAATAAACGTATGCTAATGCTTAAAGTAAAGATTATTGTTTTTTAATGTACTTCCACAGTGCTCAAATTTAATTCATGCTTTATAAACTGTAAGACTGCTGGATATCTATTCAGCCATAAAATGATCAATGACAACCTTATACATATATATTTTTAAGATCAAAACAGAAAGAATCCATCTCGTTTCTCTGCCCAGTTAGATCTTATGTATAGAATGGGCAGCGTCCTCTGAGCATACTGAACACAAATGTGGTACAAAAATCTTCATATTCCTATTTCCCAGATTTTTATAGATAAAAACTTCCTACAGAAGGCAGTGCTAAAGACCAACTTTTAATGAATGAAAAGGAAGCTTTGAAAAAATAATTAGTAAACTAGATTTCATATAGCTTTTGTATTATATCCATTTATCTTTATTCAATGACTAAAACTCATAATTGAAGTTATACTTTCTTTTGAACTTACATTCTTAAGTTTCTTGCATTTACAGTATAATTACTACGTTAGGCATCTAACAAGTAACTTTTTCCCTCTCAGTGGGCTTTACAGAAAGACTGTTTGTTATTAGAATTAAGCATCATAACTGATAAAAATATAAGAAACTATAAATACAGCCCTTTCAAGTCAAAACAGAAATTCATTTCATCATCTGACTTCTATCAGTGCTAAAAAAATCTTCTATGAAAAAGTACAGGGGCATGGCAACACATAGCAATAATTCCTGAGGACATTTTCCCTATCCGTAATAATTCATGACTTATAGGTTATCTGAGCCAAACACTCAATTTTACTTCTAACAGCCCCTAGAGAATTTTTCTTGTAATGTATCTGGATGCTTTTTGAATCTATACAAAGTCTTGGTCTGCTCAAAATCTTATTGCAAAAAAATTACACTGATTAACTATGCAGTGCGAGGGAGTATCCCTTCTTTTCCTTCCAAATCTATGACTTGCTACTTCATTTGAGACCCTCTAGGTACCAACTCACTGTTTTCATGACTTCATAGACCTATTCTCTTTCTCCTCCCCCAGCCTATTTCTTACTTTTCCAACCAGAAGAGATCTTCATTTAAGACCTTCTACCTGCCTTTTATCAATCTTACATGATCATACTCCTTTTCCTCCTATCACTTCATTACTAGCATAGTCTACTACTGCTGCCAGTTGCTAGGTTTAAAAAGCATGAGTCTACAACTGACTGAAGAGAGTAAAATACTGGTTCTCATCATCAGTAGAGCAAATGGTAAACAATGAAGTCAACATAACCATACTCTCCCTCCTCTCTTTTAAACCACATCCACTTCATTCCCTTGGCTCATATGAGAAAGAGTCCTCCAAAAATTACACAAATTGTGAAGTAGAAATTAAAATTAGAGATCATCAGTAGTTAAATACTATGATAACTATTACCAGCTACATTTTCCATATTGAAACAGCACAAATGGAGCAGGAAGTCACTATATGAGTTACACATTATTAAATTTAATTATTCAACACTAAAAAAGAGTGTTTTCAACAGAAGATTTAAAGAATACCATTTTCAAGAAGGGAGTAATTTAAGATGAGGTATTTTATTCAGTATCACTAATTGGCTAACTTAAAATACATGAGTGGGTAAGATGTAAGATACTTCACAAGAAGTAATGGGAAAAGGAAAGAAACCTAATTCTGCCTTTCTAAGTAAATGTAAGAAAAGCAAACCTCATGGAATCAATCTTTTAATTTCTGTGTTGCAGAGGCATAGCCAGGAGCCAATCACTCCAACAGCAAGGACTGTGAGCATGCCTATCTCTGCACTGTAGGTTTCCAAAGAAACCATCAAGACTCAGAGAAGCGACCTGTATCCTGATGCTCAAACAGAGTTCGTGACAAACACTGCAGATTTGCTCACAGATTTTGGCTTGGTGTTCCAGAGTTGCCTTAGCTTGGTTTTCTAAGTGATTGCTTTTTGTGGATGTGGTTCATATTATTTAAGAGTCAATAACAGTTCTCCAAATATTTCACTGAATTAAACTGAAACAAAACTTCCATAATCTTGGTAGAAAATAACTTCAAAATTACACTTTACCCATATTAGTAACCACTGACTGGAGAAGATAAAAATCAGTGTTTAAGCACTATGTGTATTTTAAGGTCCAAAAGTTCTGTGAAAGATGATAAAATAAAAAATATGGAGAAAAATGAACAGAAAAGTTACACTACAGATAGGCACAAACCGTCAGGAAGCAAGTTACTCTGGCCATTTTTACGCCACCCAGAAAAGCAGGTGAAAAGCTGTGAAAGCACATGATAGGAGACATGCAGGACAGCTTTTAATGGACTTCCAAGTAGGCTGAAAATCAAAACTAATTTTAATTCTTAACTGGAGACCTGGAAACTGCTTTCTGAATATTTTTGGCTTAGAGATTCCTACCTTGATGCAAACTGCCCTCACACTTAGCTATCACTATAAAAAGTAATTTTCTTCATGCTCCGCTATCCATATTTTGATGAGCCTTTCCCTGATGATAACATCAAATGCCAATTGTTGTAAGAAATTCTTCTTTGAATTGTTTATAACTATGATGAAGACAGAGCTTCAGAGACTACCACCTTAGATTTCAGCATACGTCTGCCCCCGTAAATTACATGCAGTATTTTACCAGCTAAAGAATAATTATCTTCTTTTTAGAATTCATCTAAAAGAATACATTAAATTGTATTTTAAAAATACATTAGGAGTAGAATATATACATATAAGGATATACTTCTGTAGAAAAACTACCAGATATTTTGATGCTTTGAAGTGGGAATTAACTTACTGTTCCCTACAGGTAGCCTGTGCAAAAGGTTTAGTAGCCAAAATTAATTCATATAGCTCATTAATCTGCAAGGTATTCTAAGAATTTTGAGGCTATATGCAAGTTGCAGGAAAGGTATTTGTTTCGACAAGCTTGTGTTCTGTCACATTTATAGCTCATTTTTCTCCTCCTAAATTGAAAAAACAGAGGTAGCAATGCAGATGAGAGGTAATACTATGAAAGCATGATTGCAAATGTGCTGCCTTGTTCTCTCTGCAAGCAGTTGCAATGAGAATAACAATTACATAAGCCAAAGAAACAAGAATTTGGATATTCAGGAAAAATCAATCATAGAATGAAGTAAATGTTGCTGGGTAACAAATCTTCCTGTAATTCAATCAGTATCTACCTCATCCAAATTCTCAAATTCAGAGATTTCTTAACTGTATCCTCAAAACAACACCATAAAGAAATTGCGTGTTATCAAACCATATTACATAATCCACAAGGCCTATTTTAATAGCTATTTACTTGTGCTACACCACAGGAAAAAAAAAAAAAACACAAGTCTGAGTTAATTTGTGATAGAGCAGAGCAATGAAAAAAAATCTAGTGTTTCATTTGTCATACCATGTATCTGGCACTCTGTGAATCCAAATATTCATCAGTTTGGAATTTAAAGTAGTCCAAAATTCATACCCTGTGGAAATTTTTGGAGCTGGACTGTTTTTTTTTGTTTGTTTGTTTGTTTTTTTTTCAAGTGAGCTTTACTGCCACTTCTACAATGAGACAAAAAGCAATGTTTTAAATGAATTGGATCACTCTAATAAAGTAAAACTACTGTGGACAGAAGGAGGACAGGCCTCCACAAGATATGCATGAAAAAAAAACTTTTAACAGAGTTTTGTATCTATTTAAACCTGCATCTTTTTTACTTGCAAACTATATTACAATGCACTGCAGTCCAATGAAAGTCTGCTCAAAACCTCAGAACATTTTTATAGATGCTATGCTGAAGCCTTGTTCAATCAGTGTGATCAAACTCATGTGAGTTAACAGCTGCATCAGATCTTCATATTTTACCTGTGAAAGATCTAAAGATATTCTAGTTTTTACGCTCTACACAGTATAATGTTAATCCTGCCCAAACTAGTAGAATCTAATTAGAAAAACCCAATGATTTTTCACATTTCTCTAATAAATGTGAAAAAAGTCTTTACTTGCTCTTAGTATCTACAATAACTTTTCTTCACATTGCAATCTCTTATATTCAATTTCCAGCTTTTATGTCTGGATAGATTTGATAAATAAAATCCATTTCATTGTATCTACTAGAATCATATCCTGAACTAAACACAGGAGTTACAGGACCCAATCCTAAGCAGAAAGGAGAAAAAAAGACAACAAGAAGAAAGAAACAGAAAATATTAGGAACAGTAAAATTGTCTGGAGCTTTTTAGCAGCATAAATCCTACAGATCTGCAATAATGAACTGGGAAAGAACCTACAGTAAGTTATCTACCAATCAGTGGTGCATACAGGATAAGTAACATTTATTCCCAGGATTCAAATAAAGTCAAATTGTGCTCTTCCATAGGTTTCATAAGGAAGGTAAGTCGAAACAAATACGTTAGTGCCACCCTAAGCATCTTCCTACTTTTTAGGAGCATGTCAGGGAATAAATAATCTGTTAGGTAGATCAGTAGTAGAAAAAGTCAGATTCATAAAACAAAAAGGCAATCAATTACATCATTTGAGAAATACAAGAGGAAGAAACACCAGCTGCTCTACTTCAAAAAGCAATATTGCTCTTAGATTCAAACATATGCAAGAGTTTCTGGCACTGAATAACTAAATACTTCTGCAACCCAAGTATCAAAACTGAAACTATGCAAACTTAGTAGCATTTTGAGACTGCAAAACTTCATCTGTTTTTGTAAGAATATAAAGATAAAACTACATAGAAATTATTTTTATTGCTTTTGTTGTACGTATTACACAATGTTATTTAATTGCCTTCCACTCAACACAACAATCAACTAATTTCTGTGAGTAAATCTCATTTAAAAAACATCTGTTTGAATACTTATAGATTTATTGTAGGATTATTGAGGGCATTTTTTTCATCTGAAGTATAAGGCAAGTTGCTATAAAAGTTTAGAAGAGATAAAATTATGAAGTATCTAAGTCATTTAGGTCAGTAAGTACAACCAGGAAGACCAAAACAAGATTTTTGAAGATGTATTATTTTCTTCCTAACACAAAGAAGCATGACTTCTTAACCCATAATAAATAATCAAAGTGGGAAGCACTTCTTTTACTTCCTTTAAACATAACATCATCATTTCTACCTTCCAGATGAGTATGTCCAGCTTTGTTTTTTACTTTGAGAGTAGTTTCAGAATGTTTCTTCACATTATTATATTCATGACAGTGCTAACACCCTTGGATTTTCTACTTTTAATGTTTCTACTTAATACAAGTTATGAGGCTAATTCTTTAGAAAATCATCTCAAGGAAAGGCCGGGGTACAAATAAAATCTGTGAAAAAATAGCTCTAATATTTATCTTAATTGCCCAGCAAAAAAAAAAAAAAAGAATGTTTACAGAATAATTAATTTAAACATTCATCTGTGTGAAGCAATTGCTTCCAAATTTGTGGTTGTGGCCAAAACCATAACAGAAGTTAAACTTGCACAGGCAGGGAATCACAGTCTTTTTAGAACAGGAGAGCAAACTGAACTTTTTGCACAGCAGCAAATTGCTTTTTATCCCATGTTCAATTCTGCATAATTAAAAGTTTAAGTTATCACACACACAAAAAAAAAAATCAGACATGCATTAATTGGTTAATAATAAAATAGAAAATACTTTTAATTAAATTCTAGGCCTCCAATACCACCACTTCTTACCATCCGGTGACAGTACTGTGTTACTCTTCCAATTCCTTGATTTATCTGGGGACTAGAGGAGCACACAAGGTTGTATCATTCTAGAAGGATAGGTAGCATAAACTTTAACCATCAGAAAAACACTGGTACTGTTTTAAAGGTAAAGCTGTGGTAGTAATGTAGCCACACTGAAAGAGACAGAGCAATTATGAATACCGTTTTAAAAGAACAGTCATCCAGTTCATTAACCATATGAATAGCAGAAGGAATTTGAACTAATGGATGAGCTCAGGTTGCTCAATTTTATTATGTTGTTTGCTTTATAGGAATCAATTTACTGCAGTTTATTTAAAGATGAAGCCTGCAACCAAATCAATTGTGGCCTTTCATAATTTTGAGTATTTATCCCTCTGTGTATCTGCCACATATATGCCCTCCAATCAGTAAAGGTTGTGGCTGAATACAACGAAGTTATTTTTCTCCCTCAGGACTCCACTGTTGCAACTCCTCATGCCAAAAATAGAAAACCTGAGTCAAAAATCAGAATCCCCGTCCTTTTGATGAAGGCACAGAGCCACTGAGACAATGAATTATTTTAGGTATCTCTGACACTTGTGTCACCCAAAATAGTACCTGGCAAAACAGTGGTGTGCAGAGATATTCAAGCTACCTAGTTTGATGGTAGAAGCAGTACAGTTACCTTGGCGCAGTATTCTGCCTGTGTTAGTATTCCCTGCTTGGATCAGAAATAACAGTCTCTGTGCAATAATGCTTTACAATGCCATTTGTATTCTCTTTATCTTCCTTTAGAGGTTTTCATTGAATGAGCTAATTCATTCCCATGATCACAACTACATCCTTTTCTCTGGTGACTCACAGACACACAACCAGTTCTGACACATTTTCTTATATTCAATTCAGTATATCAACATCTTTTTCTGACATCTCCTCAGGGATATGTCTATCATCTGGAATTTGAAAGGGGTCTAGACACTCACTGAATTCAAATAGAAAATTGGTAGGTCACTGCATCAACATTAAAGATGCAGAAATCAAAACAGCTCCAATTCTTCCTTTTGTCTGAAAATCTTCATCTACTAGTTCTCTATTTGTGGGAAAACAGTGAAAGGTTGTACCAGAGTTAGAAAATTAATCCTTATGTAAATACTTGATTAGTATTAAACAGTCATGGAGCTGACTCTGAAAGAGCACTACTTAGACTATGTGACCTGGTTTGACCAAATTAACTACATTTTCCAGTTTATGTCAAAGGCTATGTTTCAATTATAAAAGAAACAAAAAAAGTATGGGAGAAAAGGTTTTATTTCAATCTATCTTGTTCCTTTTCAGGGAATATCCACTTAAAATCCTGCAGTATCACACTGAAATGTAGAAATAATCTTTCATTTTTAGCCTCCATTTGCGCCTTGAATCCCTATTATTTACCACTATCAGTTGGTAACAATGTACTACAGTGCACAAGACTGCTATCCAGCTTATTAATACACAAATAAGTTCATAGGGTCAGAATCTTAATTTGGAAGAACGTAACAGGGAAGTCCTGGTATAGGGGATCTATCTGCATTCATATGCTCACAACGCTTAAGATGGATAGGACAAAATTGTTCTAAATTTTTAATCGTATGTGAAATTGCTCCACATACAATTATGTTTCAAATTACATATTTTGTTAATACTATTCATGAAAATGCACAGATAAATAATTAAGGGCCACCGTATGTTAAAATGTACAACACTTCAGAGAAAAATTTGCTTCAAAGAAAATGACTTAAACCAGAGTGTTACAGATATTAATACTTATCATGGAAGTTTTTCCAACTGAAGTGATAAAGGTAATCTCAATCAAGTTCTAGCTTTTCATGGGATTAAGCCTTTGCATAAATATTAATCCTTTTATTCTGTCTACAGCTGTGATGAACTTTAGAATATGAGCCATTTTCTATTTTACATTTTAGGAATGCTAACCACTCATGGTAGATTTTTACAATGAAACGCACTGGGCCCACTGATGTGATTTTTTTTTTTTTTGATATATCACTAAAATATAAGATTCAATTTTTGAGCTACTTACTAAAATCTTCTTTCAATGAGAAAAATGCTCAGTAGCAGCATCTGTTTTCACAGAAATAACAGTTAATTTTAAATAGGAAGTATACTTTATTATGTTGATGAAAACTGCATGATTGCACATTACGTAATATGTATAATTTTCATTCTACCATTTCAGATAGCTATACTGATTTTTTTTTTGTAGTTGTTTGTTTTGTTTTTGAAGCAATACTATTCAGAAGAAATTAAGAGCTTTCCCAAATTGTTTGAATCATTTAGTTGTCCAGAAAACCTTCAAAATGACCCTGAACTACAAAGACAGACCTATTTGTTGGTACATCAGTAAAACAGCTAATGGTTAATTAACTGCATCATTTCTTTTTTTTTTTTTTTTTCCAGGACTACAGTAAATCTTCATTAACTGAGGAAAGGCAATCTCACAGTATGGTTGCCATCACTAAGGACTGAGATCTTTTCAGTTCCTTTTGTTTCTAACCTCTTATTACCCACCAAGCCCTCACAGTATACAGTAAGGAACTTGCAGGAGACAAAAAAAGAAATAGAGCTTAGGAATTCATCTGATTACCATTCAGCAAAACAACTAATAATGAGCTGGCTGCAGAAGCCATGAATCTTAAAAAAAATAAAAATTAAAAAAAGTTTCTCACTGCAGTGAAATCCTCTAAAATCTAAAAATTTCTTTTACACTAACTATACTATCCATGTCTCATCTGTGTCACATAATAACTAGTTTTTGCTGTATAGTAACTGAAGGAATGACTATCATAATTTCACATAAATACACTGATTGCTATGGGGCTGTACATCTGTTGGGAGTCAAAAGTTCTCTTGCTGCAGAGAACAGTAAATACCAGCTGTGCTTCCAATTATATGTGCCTGTTCAAGGGGAGTGGGATTTTTCTCTACCTTAAAGACTCTCCAGTAATTTTCTTTTTGTTATATTTCCAACTATGACTACCAAAATTAAAATTGTGACTACAACTAAGCCTATTGAAGTGGAATGTATTCAATATAAGGACTAGTACTTAAATAATAATAATTTCTTTGCTTCTTCGCTGCTCACTTCTCTCCAAAAGGGTTGGGTGGGTCAGCCTTGCTTAGTAGCCAGATACTCACCCAGCCAATCTGCTGCCCTTTCTCCTCAAAAGGATAGGGGGAGATAATACAATGAAAGAGCTGATGAGCCAAGATAAAGGCAAGGAGCTCGATCAGATCGATTACTAAGAAAGTCAAAACAGAATTGACTTGGGAGTTTTGAGAAACAAAGAGGAAAAACTGTAATACCTTTCCCACCATCGTGCCAGGCTTAATTTCACTCCATCATCTATAACTCCTTTACCTGTTCCCATTACACAATTGGACAAAGGAGAGTGGGGGTGATCAGTCCTTAAGTGTTTCTTCCACTCCTCTTCCTTTTTTTTCCCCTGCCTCAGCATAGATTAATCCCAGGCTGCAGTTCTTGTTAGGTGAACATGATCCTCCATGGTCACTTCCATAGGCTGCAGTTCCTGCAGGTAGTATCTACCTACTCTGGTACGGGGTTCTCTACGGACTGCAGTGCAGATACCTGCTCCAGCACAGTGCTCACTAGTAAGGCTTTCAAAGCAAACATTTCTTAAAGTATATCCATTGACCCTAGGATTCCAGAATGATGCCTGCGCATACCCTTTGAACCATCTGAAAGGTGGTTAAGGTGTAACGGCAGAATTCTCACCTGTCTTTTGAGAGCTTATTTTAATGTAAATTTTAGAATGTTTCCTAATTTTTATATAACTTCCAGAATCTAAAGACATCTGTAGTGTATTTCTGGATGGCACTTCTCCCCACCTGATCCAAAGATCTATGCATCTAGGACTTTGGAAGAGTGGGAAGAAATGAAAGGATTTTTGTGTCACCTCAAAACTGCTTCTTGCGGATGGAGAAGCCAGCCTTTTCTCAAGTCACAGAACAGCAGCAATCATGTTAGGATGAAGAAGCTGTCTGCAGTTCTGGAAGGAAACTGTTTTGACAGATAATCAGACAAGGTGAAGATGAAGAACTCTCTACCTTCGTTACATCAGTGAAACAGAAACTGTTAGTGGGAATATCATTCAAATCTTCTCTCAGCTTCTAAAGGAACTATGGAAAGCAGCAAGCAGTACAATTCAGCATACTGTCACAACCCCACATTATTTCTCATAAGCCAAACACAATCAGAAATTGAATTTAGATATGGTCAAGGAATAACCTTTCAGAAAACACAAGCTCAGAAGGCAAAAATCTCTAGAGCTAGCATGGCTATCACATTTGGATCAAAGGATTTCATCACGCCATAATCACTGGAAGTATGGAACTGTCCTGTGCCTATTTGATCATGTCTGACTATGGAGGTGACTTCATACATTACATTAAAATGTGTGTCCTATTATTTCAACCCATTTCATTTGTATATATCATCCTTGCAAATGTATGCAAGCTTAAGCTCAAGTTCAGTTCCTCAAATCTGCAAGACAGAGACAGTGTTGGATTGGCAGCAGAAATAAAATACTAATTACTTAGGCACATACTTCCCAAAAGACACTTCTGCAAAGTAACTCATCGTCTTGAAAACTGTCCAAAAATTCAGCAATCTAGACTATACTAAAATAAAGCTATGAAGCAGCCAATTTCTGTCAATTACTTTAAGTAGTCTACTTCAAAGCAAGATTTATGATAAAATCTCTAGATAAATTAGAGAGGAAAAATTTGTGATGTGACAAAAGTGTCACTGCTCTGTTCCTGCCTACCTCAATATTTTCCCTGCAAGTTCTTACCTGTCTGTGTAATTAAATTACTCCCAATTTTACAGGCTCTGAACCCAACTACTCAGGTGTCAATCACTTTTCAAAGAACTCCATTCACAGCTGAAAAAGCCACAAATTGGATGATACATACCCTTGAGAGAGCTGGCAATAACAGCAGCTCTTTTACAGAGAACAACAAAAACATGTTTTCTCCACTTAAAAATAAACAATACATAGCAGCAATCTGAGTCTGGGTTGTGCTTATCTCAATAGGTTGCCTGATACAATTATATGGTCTCCAGGAAACATAGCTGCAATTTTTTTTGCTAACACTGTGCACATCACAGTTACAGCACAGGCTTTATATATATATGCAGAGTATAACATCTTTTGTTGAAAATACGAAGTTAGCACTTCACTACTTCTAGAACCATGTGATATTACTTCAACTTGAAGACAGCCACCTTGTCTAGAGGTACTTCTTTCAAACAAGGCACTTCAGGATAAAAAAAATCAATGATATCACTTCAAAAAAGCTACAATTAATATTCTTCAAATGATGAGTTGGACAGGAGAAAATTAGATTAACTTATCTTTCTTGAGTTTGCAAGAGGATATTGAGAGAGAATTAGGGTTTACTGAACGCGTAGCTGTGAACAAATCAGGATTACTACAAAGCACATAATAACAGAACAAATTATCTCATGTTGAAATAGAAAAAACCTCATCAAAAATAACAGTTTGAAAAAATATATCTAGCCTTCGTAGAATTATTTTGGCCAGTTGTCTGCAGGGAGTAACACGGAACATTTAAAAAAAAAAAAGCAGCATGTTCCTCTGATGTTCTGTCAAGAATTCTACGCTGTAAATTACTCACAAATTTCATTTAGAGAAACTTGTGGCAGTAATACCACGTGAGAGGGAAAAATCATAAAAACCACATGCTGATGGATAAAAAGAGTCATGAAGTTGAGAATCTATACCTTTGTGCTTATGTTTTGGATGCAACTATCTTAGAGCCACACTACAATAAATAAAAGAAAATTTTGCAGGGATTTTTGAAGATGAGGACATTATAACAACTTTCTCTTCCCTTTAGCTATTACAATGATTTGTGTTTCAGATTCAGAAAAGAAAGGAAATAGAGAAGAATGAAAGTTCAAAGATAAAATTAAAATTCAAAAATGACAGTAAAGATACTAGCTGCTGCCGCTCTTTTTTCCATCTTTCTATAATTATTTATGCCTACATACAATATTTTTTTCCCCCACACACACAATCTTACTTTGTTTTTGAAATGTATTATGGCCAAAAAATTTTAGACTATTATTTTTTAATAGAACAAAAGCATCTTAATATACATTTTAGGGGAACAACACTATTTCCAGTAATTAAAGTCAAAGGCAGCAACAATAACTTCAGAAATCTAAGTACTGTGTAATAATACTAAGACAAAACATTTAGTTACAGAAATATTAACATAGGAAGTGCTTTCAGTGACTTATCTTCAACCGTGCTGCCACTTCTTCACCCTCCCTATGTCCCCATGTAAGAGACAAGCAACAAATTGCAACAGACCAGATTCTCACAGATACCAGAAAAATTGTTTCCCAAGTAACAATACCAACATTCTGTGAAAGATCTCTCCCCATCACTTCAGCAGACTTTTAAAATAGTATTCTATTATATTCATTGTCCAAATTTATCAGCAGTGTACACTGGCTGTATTCTTAACCTCAGAAAAATAGGCATAGCAATTGCATACAAATGGCCTCACTGCTGAGAGCCTGCTCTGCATGAGAATCTGCAGCCATATTCAGTAGAGATTTTCATTACTTTCTGACTGTTGGTCATATCTTATCTTCCTAAAACTAAGTACAAAACAACAGAACACATTTGTGTTTTGTACATATAAACTAATAAGTTTAGCAACAGGTTGCCCAGGTTGAAGAAAATACATTTATCTTTTAGCTTCATTAAGCTCTCAGTTTCGTTCGTCTCAGTATTTAATATGCTGTTCTCACATAGTAGGCATTACAGATGTCAGAAACTGTAATTAGAATCTGCTTGAAAACACTGATAAGTTTGCCGTTTCTTTTATGAAATGACACAATCCTACATGCAAATTTCACCTGTGCATAGAGATGAATGTTACTGAAAGTATTTTATTTTAAACATTTTTGCACATTTTTGCATTTCTTAGTCTTTAACTGTAACATTAAACAACAATTTTGCTTGAAAATTTTATTTCCCCAAAACATAAATCCTGAATATTCAAGGAATAAAAAGATACATAGTGCATTTTTACTGCAACTTCATTATCTCTCACAAACATGTCAGCAAGGTGTTTTATCATCTAAAGCATGTTCTTGGAAAAGTAAACATACATATATTTTACGTTATTTTTCCACACGGTATAATACAAACCTAAGTTAAAATTCCAGCAAACATTCAGAATCAGTATGCATCTATAATGTAAACGTGGTAGAAGGAAACCAACTGAGAAGACTCAGCTCTCCATCCTGATCAAGTGAGGATTTCACTTACTGTCCTTTGGCTTATTAGAGGACGACAGAAGCCTTGTTACTGTAGTCTACAGTTAAACAGTTCTCTCTGCCACCTTTTTGCACTTAGAAATCCTTGTCAAGGAGCAGGGCTTCATAACCTCAGTCACAGGAAAATAAAGTTGTTTCCACATCAGTGAAAAGTTACTCAGAAGAAATGGGACTACATTTTTAGCTTTTAAACTTCAGATAAACTTTTCTGAAGGTTACTACAGTTAAGGCATCAGAATAACAAGAATTTCTGTTGCTTTATAGTACAAATATACAATAACATCATACGGAAGTATTTAAAGTAATTCCTAATGAATCAGTAAATTTACATTTCTATCAGAGCGCATAAACTCAGAAAGTGACATAACCATTAACCTGCCATATGCTGCTTCTTGTCTAGCAATATCACTGTATTTGGTTTTACAGCATGGACATATCCTAATGTCACTAACATACTTCAAGAATTAAAATCCTCAGGGCACCGCACTTCTGCTGTTGAACATACCACTCAGTTCCAGGCAACACAGAGGTGCAGTCAACCACACCCAAAAAATTCACAGAAATCCTTCCTCTACATCTCTCACTAACTGTCCTGTGTGATAAGAGCTGCACACAAAAGACATAAGAATTTGCTTTCCTTCCATATCTCTACCTAAACCATCTTCCTGAAATTTCAGTGACTCAAATTAAGATATTTCTTCAAACTTTGTAAAAACAATTATCAAAATGGATAAAACATATCTCAGGACAGTTCTTGCAATCCATGCAAGAATGCATTTGATTTTTTCACTCTAGGTCTTTTTAAAAACAGTTAGTATTAATTGGTGCCAAAAGTCTTCCAACTACAGACAAAACACCATAGAACTGCCTCCACTAACTCATTCAAATTTCAAGCATTTAGTATAAACTGAATAGAAATCATTGGATCAGTAGAAACACTACTAATATGCATGAAAGTCTGCAGTTGTTTAAACTGATCTCAAAAGATCAGAAGTTTCTAATTCAGTATGACAAATGTAAAAGTCATCATCATTGATATTCAGGTTCAGAGTTCTCTTCTGTGTCACAACTGTCTAAAAGAATTAAAATCAGTTATCAACATACTAGACTGCTCATAAGAGAATCACACTATTTATGGTACTCTAAAGATTGAAGCATTGAATAGGAAACTAAATTATTTTGCTTACATATATAAATTTTCAAAATTAACCTTTTTTTGTCCACCCCTTTAATTACAAGCAATGTATCAGCATACTATAAAGGTAAAGTGGAAAATAAAATACAAAATGAAGACAGCTGTGATGCAGATGCTTTAATTTAAGGTAATTCACTTTTAGGTTAGATGTCACTTCACATGATCAAAAACATCAGGAATTAACTTGCTCTGCAGTGTATTTCAAAACTTTCTCACTTTCTGGCAAATGGAATAATTATAAAACTTCCATGAGACATGACTTAACTACAATTTCCTCACTCATTTATATTTGCCTTTATCCTAGCTTGTGTTTCTCTGCAGACACCACTGCACACAATTCTTCCATAGTCTGAAAACTCAGAAATCTACAATTGCAGGTTTCTCAAGGCTCAGAAGACTCAGCATAGGACAATTTCTCTTGGTGAGGCAGTCTCTCAAGGTTATGTTCTCTAAAGCACGTCCCGAAGCACCAACTAGCTCTAAAGGCAAAAATTCATCTAATCTGGGACTTCTACTGGTAGGAGGAAAAAAAAATAAAGAAATAAAAAAAAAAAAATCACACAAATGAACAAAAAGAAAAAAATAATCTATTGAGTAGTCATAATTCAAAATTTAATGATGTAGAAAGAAAATCACATTTTACCATTATTTAAAGATAGATTATGAAATATAGACTATGAGACTTAACTGAGGAACTACCATCTGCAAAAAAAAAATTCCTTCTATTCTTCTTATCATCATGATTCTTTTTTTTTGTTGTTGTTGGTTTTTGTTGTTGTTATTGTTTTTACAATATATTTATGTTCTAAGAAAATATGGGTTAGATTCCATCATACTCTTAGTGCTGATCTACTAACAGGTGAGGGAGCAAGACAAAGAAACCCGTAAAATTTGTAAAGAAAAGCAAATAATTTTTCTATATGTTTATTTCAGTCTGAAAAACTAAGTAACTCACACAGCTAAAAAAAAAGGTAGAATATTCATAATACACTGTTAGATAGCAATTAATTTACACGGATAAATTACTGATTAATTAAGGAACCTCATAAATACTTAAATATTAAACATTACTTTTACTGAATATTTCACCAGTCAGATCTGATACACAACAATTCTAATTATAAGAGTTATCTACTTCATACGAAGATAACTACTGGAAAAGATAAAACCTCAGAAGTGCACTGTACATGAAAGAGTTCAAAGTCTCTATGGAAATGTATACTATCAGGACTATTTCTGATAAAACACAGACACCAATGTGGCAAGCATGTCTAAAGCTCTGACTTTTTCATTGCAACAACCATGCAAAGAAAAAAGGACTCTGAAGAGTTACATCGTACAGTTTTTTGGTAATACTTTTTGTAATGTTACACCATGAGAAGCATAAATCAATGTCAGCCCTCAGCTTAACTCCAGGTTTTCTCTACACATGAACCTTTCAGTACACTATCCTCCTACTAAACACATTTTTTGTCCCCTTGTTGCTATGACACATGGCAGATGCCTCAGTAGGAAAGTTTTAAAATTTAATCTGAAGATATTTTCTTTACAACCTCTATGAACCTGTGTAAAGTGAACACTTCGCATTCTACTTTGTTTAGCAATGCAGAGCAATAGAGGAAAAAAAACTAGTTTGAAGTTGACTACCTCTAAACAGAAAATTAATATTAATCTCTCACAAGACAAACAGTCAAAGTATTTTCTTTTTTATGCCTAGAATACCTTTAATCCCTCATCCTCTACTGAATATAAAACAAGGAATCATGACATAGATTAGGAACAGGCAACTCTGAAGCTCACAGAGAAGCTGTTAGAGCTGATACTCTTTCATTTGACGTGAAATTCGTTGCAAATACAAATATCATCCTTGTGCCATTTTGGTGATACACAGCATTCTTTTGGTGAGCAGCATCTGCAGAGAACAGCTTAACAAGAACCCAAAATTTTACCAAGAACTTTTACTGGCAGCTTCATCTTTGCCCTTATGAAGGGAACACATCTCTACAGTTCTCGAAATAACTCTAAAAAGAAAATAATTATTTTAAACCTTTTCTTCATCCGTGCCGTAGGATGCTGGGCTTATTGTCCAGTTTCTTGGACCAGTCTGATCCCATTTTCCATTCTTACAACAGATAAACTACAGAAAATTTGCGACTGGTTCTCTAAGAGCATTTTCTTCAATGTGCTCTATGTGATCTGGAAAATGTTTGCAGCAGCAAATGAATATACAAAAAATATCACTTTCCCATTACGGGTTCTCACTGCATACCTGTATAAACTCAGAGTCTTTCACAGACAGAGTCCCTCTGCCAGCTCCTTTGACTCATTACCCTTCAGATTCTTGACACATGTGTACAATGAAATAAAAGTGTCGGAGCTTTATTGAAAACATCTTCAAAAACTTCCTGTCTGCTTCGTTTTAACTCCAACACTTGATGAAGCAGGCTGCATTGCATTTCTGCTAGCCTTTCTTCTAGAGTCTGGCATAAGGCCAGAAGGCAGACATTGGCTCTTCTGGTGTTGTTAGCTTCTACCTCCACAACATATTTCCATTAAAGATCATAAACCACTGTCACTGCCAATAAATATGCCCTGCAACGGTTTCAAGTGTCCTCATTATCTTCATGTTTTCCTAAAAGTTAATTCCTTGCACCATGGCCAATGATCACCACTGTATTTCTCACAACTCTCATTTTCTTTGGTAAAAGCAAATGCAGAATCTATTACATTCTGCAGGGGGTATGTCCTTCCTATTTCAATCCTTAGTAGAGAAGACATTCCTGACTAGCTGAATGAAACAGCTCAACGAAATATAAAAGATTCATAATTTGACTCTAAGTAAGAAGTTCTTCTTTAGGATCAAAAATACTCTTGTTGCAGAAAAGTTTTGCTAAACCATCATAAAGAAAACCAAAAGAATACAAGTACATATAGGGAAAAAAAAATAGTTAATGCTATTTTAATCTAAGATAGCCTTATAGCTCACTGAATTATAAGAGAAAGAACTAACTTCATTAGTTCAAAGGGATTAAACGTAACCAACCAAAAACTAATAGCCTGCAAGGCTCAGAGTAAAAGGATATAAGCCACAGATGACACTGGAAAGTAGATTGTGATTAAAGCTGTATTGCTTCAAATTCACAGCACACTGCAAATATAAGATTTAAGAAAAAATAGGGAACAAAAAGTCTTCAAAATCTCCTGCCATGAAAATAAGCAGCACTGTGAAGTATCTGTTTAACATAGCATTCAAACTCCCAAACTCCTCTGAAAATGCAGACTGTATCTTCTCTCTCTGTATTTCATTCAAATAAACGTCACCACTTTCTTAGTGACTTTTACTTTGAAAATAACAAAATAACTTCAATAATATAAATGAAGCACCAATTCCCTTCTGCAAAATTCCCTTCACTATGCAACGTCTTTTCAGGGTAAAAAAGAGTAAGTCCTCTGATAGTGAAATCAATCTTTAAAAAAGGATGCATCCATGCAAGAGTGGTTGACTGTTCTTCATAATAAAATTCACATAGAAATTCAAAGTAAATGTTTCTCAACTATGATTTCTAAAGTACTATGTGGATTAATGCCACTGATGGAAGACTCCTCGTGCTAAAAGTTGAAGATCAAGTCATGAAAGGGAAGTGATTGCATGTCTAAAAGGAAAAAAGGATTACTTAGTGCTGTACCAGTGATAATTTATTTTGGTTTAGTGACTTGACAATTATATCAACAAGGCAATGAGATGATATCTGAAGTACATAAAAAGTGAATATGCTTTTACGAAGAAAGAGTCAACTTTGTGAAAAGAAACTTAAGTCTGTCAAAATTCCTCAGACCTAAAATATATTTATCTGCAAATGCTAACATACATTAAAAGGCTAAAAATTCTGTCTCATGAATGCAATTGAACATGCAGGAAGATTGAAGACTTAAGGGGAGCTGACAGTAAAGAGACTGGAGAGAGTAGGTTTGAGGAAAACTAATTGCAAAAATATGCAAAAAAGAGGAAACTGTTTCCTGCTTCAACTTCTTAACACATGTACTTTCTAGGAATCTGTGTTCCTACATCAGCTATTCTAGAGGTTTTCATAAACACTACTCATTTACATTTAATTCATTTAAAGGTAATTACAACTGGCTATCTAACAACGCGTTTATTAAGGATAGTGTATCAAAATCATGAATGAGACTGAGCTACAGCTGCCAGAACATTTTTGGGAGGTACTGTAAAGGTAAAATGGTGTTTAGACCAATATGACTCATTAGAATGAAGTAAATATCTGAAGTTCTAAACAAATCACAGTTTTAAATTATTTTAACATCCAAAACTAATGTGCTTTTTTTCCTGCCAGGAACACGTAATATGAAAACAGTTACAGGTCTTAAGTTATAGTTACTAGAGTTTCTAGTGTAAAAGTCAGCAATTTTAACCCTGGTTATCTGAAAAATGAATCTCAAATCTTCTGACACGGGTTCTAAAACTATTATATTTGTTGAGAAGTTTGTGGAGCTTAGTTTTTGTTTGCTTTGGAATCCTTTTCTTTCTCACATTCATGATTAGAGATCAAAATAAGCAGAAATCTTATGATAATCTTCACCTGAAAACACAAACTTTTTCACTCCTTCACACACAACATCTACAAATTTAAGCATATACAGATTTCCAGTAAAAGACTGAAAGCCAAATTCTCCTAGCAGTGTATTACAGAAAGAAATGACATTTGTCTGCAAAACTATATATGTATTCTTTCAACAAATATTTCATGCTGCTGAACGTTCTAAGAATACTACAATGCTCACTGCTAAAGTTAATACTGTGGCAAGTACTGCAAAGAATTTAGGAGTACTGAAAGTTGCATCAGAATAATCACAAGAGAGGAAAAAAAATGCAAACAACAATGAACACATAGCTAGGCCATGCATCTTAGGCAGATAGAATTATAGAATTATTTGGGTTGAAACAAACCCCCAAGATCATCTACTTCCCCCTGCTATAGGCAGGAACACCTCCCTCTAGACAAGGTTGCTCAAGCCCCACCCAGCTTGGCCTTGGACACCTCCAGTGACCTACAACCTCTCTGGGCAACCTGTTTCTGTTTCTCACAACCCTAACAGCAAAGAATTTCTTCTTAATATCTAGTCTAAATCTACCCTCTTCCAGTTTAAAATCATTTCCTCTCATTCTGTCACCACATACTCTTATAAGAAGCTTTTCTGTAGGCCCCCCTCAGTTACTGGAAGGCTGCTATTGGGTTTCCTCAGAGCCTTCTCTTCTCCAGGCTGAAGAAATCCAACTCTCTCAGCCCTCTGATTATCTTCATGGCCCTCCTCTGAACCTTCTCCAACAACTCCACATCCTTCTTGTGCTGGGGGGGCTGCAGAACTGGATGCAGTATAGCATGGTCTCACAAGAGCAGAGTAGATGGGCAGAATCACCTCCCTTGACCCATGTGTCATGCTTCTCATGATGCAACTCAGGATACAGTTGGTCTTCCAGGCAGCAAGCACATGTTGCCTGATCACATTGAATCTTTAACCACCAACACCCCCAAATCATTCTCCTCAGGGCTGCTCTCAAGTCATTCTCCACCTAGCCTGGATTTATGCTTGGGATTGCTCTGACCCAGTTGCAGGACCTTGTACTTGGCCTTGTTGAACTTCATGAGGTTGGCATGGGCCCACCTCTCAAGCCTGTCCAGGTCCCTCTGGATGGCATCTGTTTCCTCCAGCATTTCAACTGCACCACTCATCTGCAAACTTGCTGAGGGTGCACTCAATCCCACTGTCCATGTTAAATAGAAAGATGTTAAACAGCATTGGTCCCACCACTGATTCCTGAGAAATGCCATTTGTCACTAGTCTCCACGTGGACACTGAGACATTGACTGCAACTCTGAGTGTGACTATCCAGTCAATTCCTTATATAGAGTGTGGCACATCCATCAAATCCATTTCTTCAATTAAGCAACCGGGCTGCCATGTAGGACATTGCCAAACACTTTGCACAAGCTCCATGATCTTGCCAGGCACAGAGTTGAGACTGGCTGGCCTGTAGGTCTGTGGATCCTTTTTTCCCCCCCCTTTCTTGAAAATGGGCATTGTTTCCCTTTTCCCAGTCAGTGGGAACTTGACCATATTGCCATGACCTTTCAAATATGATGGGTAGCATCTTGGTGACTTCATCTGCCAGTTCCCTCAAAATCCATGGATGGATCTCATTTGAGTCCCGTGGACTTGTGCACCTTCGGGTTCTTTAGACTGTCTTGAACCTGATATTCACTTACATCAGGCAGATGTTCCTTCTCACAGCTCTTTGCTTTCTGCAACTTGAGCAGCACTGCTAGAGCCCTCACTGGTGAAGGTTGATTGAGTACCTCAGTTTTTCCCCATTCTCCTCATTACTAGGTCTCCAGTTTCCTGCTGGAAGGGACTCACACCTTCCCTGGTCTTCCTTTTACCACTGGTATAACTGTAGAATTTCTTTTTTATGTCCTTGGCTAGATTTAATTCTACCTGAGTTTTTGCTTTTCTAACCTGATCACTGGCTGCTCAGACAACTTCTCTGTAGTCCTTCCAGGTAATACATTACTGCTTCTGCTCCCTAAAGGGTGTGGTCTGTAGACTCTTTGTGCTGAAGTGTACCCAGAGGCCTCCTGGCATTCTCGCCCACCTTTCTCTTTCTAAGGATGCACTGCTTCTGGGCTAGAAGGAGATGGCCTTTGAATATTGACCAGCTTTCCTGAGCCCCTTTTTCTGCCAGAATTTTATCCCATGTCACCCTGCCAAGCAGTTCCCTAAGGAGTTCAAAGTCTGTTCTTCTGAAGTCCAGAGTAGCAAGCTTGCTGTGCACCCTCTTTGATATACTAAGGATCTTGAACACCACCATTCTGTTATCACTGTATCCTTGGCTGCCCTTCAGCTTCGCATTACTCACCAGCCCCTCCTTATTGGTGAGGATAAGGCCCAGCATAGTACCTTTTCTTGTGGGTTCCTGTACCACTTGGAAGAGGGAGTTATCAATGCATTCCAGAAACCTCCTTGATTGCTGGCGCTTCGTTGTGTTGTTCTTCCAACAGATATCAAGGTAGTTGAAGTCCCCCAGGAGGACTATGTTTTTCGAACATGAAACTGCTCTTATCTGCTTATAGAGGGCCTCTTCTACTTTGTTTTCCTAGTTGATCAGCCTGTAGCAGACTCCCACTACAACATGTCCTTTCCCTGCCTTCCCTTTGACCTTAACCCACAAGCTCTCTGTCAGCTCCTCACCCATTCCCAAGTGGAACTCCATGGACTTCAGCTGGTCATTGACATAGAGGGTAACATCTCCTCTCCTTCCTACACTCCAGCTCTGAGAGCCATCCCACCATATCTCAGTGATGCCAATGGCACTGTAGCTCTGTAAGCATGCACATGTCTGTAATTCTCCCTGCTTGTTCCCCACGCTCTGTTAGCATACAGATATTTGAGCTGGGCTCCTATTGAGTTTATCAGCTGACCCCTTATCCTGCACTCTAGGTGCTGTTTTCCTAGCCTGTGATTCAAATCCAGGCCCAGGGAATCAGCCTCAAAGCACCTCTATCAGATCTCAAAGCAGTTATGATAACAGTTTGGTAAGTGTTCCCCCAATGCCTTTGTCTGTCTAGAGATCTAATTTAAACACTTTCTCATTTTTTGCCCTTTCAAGGTATTTCTTAACCTCACTTTTGTAGCAACTGGATTTACATAGAAGACTCAAGATCAATATGACCCAAAGAAAAAAATATATATTCGACAACATTTAAGTGAGGAATGGTGCTCCTATAACAGATATGCATGAGACTAACGTCCAGTGAAGTGAGTTTTCCAGCTAGAGACAGTACAATAGATACACAGAAATCAGGGTATTTTCCTTGCATCTGAAAATTCAAGTATGTGTGTGTATATATATATATATATGTGTGTGTGTGTATATATATATATATATATCTCTATATCAGCCCACAGAAGACAAATTCAGAGAGAAATCTTTAAAGAGCTGTTTTATACATTCTATTGCTGATTTTAAAGAAATGCTACTCATAACAAAGTGATTATATATAAAGTACATACTGTAACTATTAACTAAATGTACAACACTATACCTGCAAGTACCCAAAGACAGACTACTTAGTGCAGCAAAGAAAATTACAGGAGCTGTCACTTTAATCACTTTGAATAGTTTAAACAACTGTTAACTGACTACATCAAAAACTTTTCAATAATTTTGCTGGGAGATCGGTCTTGTATTTTATTGGTACAAAGTACTGAATGAATTTAAAACAAAAAAAATTGGACTCAAGAAAGGTAGTAAATGAAAGCAATTATGAAAAAAGGTTAAGATATTTGGATCTGTGATGCAAAGACTACCAGAAAATAACATCACTAAGTTACAGGAAAAGCATTTCAGAAATCAAGAATGGTAGTACCTATATACTTTGAGCCGAACATGCATGCAAGTATAACTCTATTCATGTCAGAAACCTTGTTCCAAAATGAGATCAACTTCATTTCAACCTTTATAAATAGTTGTATCAGGTTTTAAAAAAATCACCTGTAGCTGCTGTATCAGTAGTTTTTCACATAATCAGAGAAAGTTCCATTCCTAATAGAGTTGATAAAGACTGAGTAAATTACAAGACAAGTCCTCAAAGTATTCTAAAAATGTTTTCATTCTATTCATCTGCTGGCTTAAAAACAAGAGCCAGAAGCACAAACTATCTTGTTGTAAAAGTATGTACATTAGTCATTAAAAATGATGATAAATGTCTAAAATCAGTATTACAAGAATCAGGCTATAAGTATTCAATTCATATTAAACGTGAGATTCTGACATTCCTTCAGCTACATTTGTTCAAAGCAGCATTAAAAAAGAAAAAAAAAAAATCAATCTCACTCCCTAAAATTTAAAACTATGCTAGAGGTCTGTAATTATATTTGCATAAATAAGCAAAACTGCACTAATTTTAGCAGAAACAGAAAATTCAAAAACATTAAACATCAGAAATCGCAACTATCATTTAAACAAGATGAGCAAAAGAGAAAAAAATCTTGGTCTGAACTGGTCTAAATTTCATAAAGTAATTGACAAAAACAGCATTGCTTAAAACTACACTGTCTCATTACAGATTGGCTTCAAATGCTAGCCATATCTTCCACGTAGTCTGGAGGAAATTTGTGTTGAAAGCCATGATTTGGCTGAGCAGGACAATTGCTCATTTCAACTGCTTGCTAAAACCATTAGTGGCTAGAATATTTATAAAGTGCAAGTTCTGGAAGTGTGCAATAAATAATCTGTAAAGTAACATCACAAACTCATCTGAAGCAACTTGGGAAACTTGTTGCTATGCTTATGAAAGAGTAATTAGGACCACACCATAAAATACATGTTTATAAATAAGAACCTTACAAAAGATGTTTTCATGCCTTGAGGGCAAAGAAGGAAACAAAAACAACTCTCAGTATTTTTTCAAAGCAAAAGCATGACAACTTAAATGCAATGTGGAGAGCTGAGGAAAATGATTTTGATATTATGATATTATTTTATTAATATTAGACACTAGCACAAGGATAACTCACATTCTTCAATGAGTTAGCTTCAGAAGAGTCAACAGGTCACCAGACATTCGTTCAGGAAATGAAAAGCAGAGATGTATGTTACTGCAGCAGTGATTTAGTGAAAAAGACTTAAAATCAAACTAAGAATCACATCTTTATCCTAGTTTTCTCAAATATTTCACTAAATCATTAAGAAAATTACAGCCTTTTATGTAGTACAAGGAACACATGAATTCATATACAAATGACAATAGCAAGCACAAATACTTAATTTTATAAAAATGAATAAATGCAGAAAACAATAAATTCTACCAATAGATATCTGTTGCTGAAATCAACTATTAAAATATACACATTGGAAAATCCAGGAGACTATCATTTGATAAAAAGTTAGTCTGCCACAAGTTAAGAGGTACGCTTACATTTGTTGGGCCTTTCCTATCAAGCAATTTTATAATAAAGTCAAATGAAATTAGTAGTTTAAGCTGAATTCTACTTCAGTTACTTCAATTCTTCAGAATTCAGGGAAGCAAATAATATGAAAAAAAATCAAGACAGTTCATTATGTGAATGTATGATTCTGAAGAGCAAACAGCTGTGGTTTTACATCCTGAAAACTAATTCCACATTTTAACTATAATTCCAAGTCATTAATACAACATAAAAGTTTCCAGATGTCTCATTTCCTATTTTTGATATGACAATGAAGCAAAATGTGGTTTAACATCAAGCACAACTATATAGAAACACTCATTTTCCATGAATAAGCTGCTGGTATTTAAGGGAAAACCCACATGAGTTCCTCTTAAATGAATATATTCCTTCTGCAGGACAAAGTGTCTGGGCATGCAGAGCTCACTACTGGATTATTGTCTATGAGAGATTTATTCTTTTTTTGCCAGTTAAATTCCATAAAAGCTTTTAGCACTTTTTGTTTTGGTGAAGAATGTGTGGCTGACAGTCATTGAGGTCTGAGGGAGTGCAAATGCATGAACACAATTTTATCACACTGAAGGACATCACTTAAAGTATTTCTTGGCTTCTTTACAGTTCACTAACAGACAGACTAATTAGTACCAATTAAAGCAGCAATTCTGCAAGATAAATCTTTCAAACTGACACTCCCCAACCTTGCTGGTATTTCTTGGGATTATCCCTACAACAGCAACTGAATACTATCGCAAAATCTCAGCTTTTCTTAATGTTTTACAGACACACACAAAAAGATCTATACCTCTGTCAATACTATACACATATATATATATACACACACACGAAAGATTAGCTGCACAACAGTCATACTTCTAATAAGTAATGCAGAAGAGAAAATATAAAGTGGAATACAGATCAACTCAATTTAAAGAATAATCTTTCATACTGTATCGAAATCAAGTCTTAACCCTGTTCTTCAGTAGTTTTAAATATTTCGTAAAATTTCAAGTCTTGTATTACTTATACTTTTTACGTATGTAGGGGAAGCTGAACCTCTCTGTTGCTCTTCATCTCTTTAATATATTTACAGTCCTAACTCAGATGTCTCTGTTAATTCTTGTAATAAAGAAACAAAGCTTCATACCATTCTGATGCACTCTCTTCTGATGCAAAACTGTTCATACTGCAGGAAAGTATTTTACTATGATGAGAACTATACACAAGTGTAGGTATACATGCAAGCATTATAAAGAGTACAATCTCCAGTTTACCTGACACAGCATCCCACAGAAAATGAGAAATTGATCAACAAGTGCATCAAGACAGTATTGACATGAGAGCTGACTTACACTAAGGAAATATTTCAGAGATTTTTGTATCAACTACTGACTTGTTATCACTGGGAAAGTCGATACAAGTCAAGGTTGAGAAGCACAAGTTTGCAGCTTGGAAGCTTGTCCTTTGTAGCGCTGCTTTACACACACAGACACCTGTAACTCTACTAGGTTGCACTGCACGGAAATTGGACACCAAGTATAGCACATTTTATTTCTTTACTTCTCCTCACTCTGACTTTAGAAAGGAGATTTTCCTCCATTCTTGATCCCCTAAACCTGGGCATATATTTTTGTATTGAGCACTGGAAAAAATTGCAAAACACAGACTGTTAGTCTGACCTTTGTATCAAGAACTCTCTCCAAGAGGCAGATGCTGGGCAGCAACTTTGGGCCAGGTCATCTGAAGTAGTATCTTATTCTTGGATAGGAAGCAGCATTTTTCTCTCTTCTATGGAAACCAAGTGAACAATTCCCAAAACAGGGCTAGAGAATGAATCTGTCATCTGCATGGAGATTTATTGCACACTACCGAGTGTCTCTCACTCCAAGGCAGCTCTTGTCATTTTACTAACATCCACATTTGTACAGACACTTGGATTTTGGCATGTTATAACAGAATTAAGACTTAAACACTGAAGGCTAGTTCATAATATTCCTCATCTCTACCCAAAATATGATGTACCAAAGAAGGTGATTTGTGACAAAAACTAGAAGGTGACATGCCAGTCAACAGGAAAAACTGGACAGTGAGAACCAACTCAGAAATATTACTTATTCCCATGGATAGGCAAATAGCAATTGTCTTGCTTCTTTTGTTTAATTCAAGTAATAAATACACTTTGCACATAGCTTTTTTGGGCTTCCACTAGAGAGTGTAAACTTGGGTTGATCTCACTTCTCTTCCCCAGGTGAGACTGCATCTGCAACTATGCAATCAGCAACTCTTCAGCCATGCATAAAGAATTTAGGAGTCATAGATCAGGGAGAATAAAAGAGCAGATGCAAGTTTCTGTTTAGAAAAATGGTGACTTGCTCATTCAAAGGGAGTTCAATGTTGTTCTCTATGGCATAGCTGTATGTTTTAAACCACATCGTCACTAGATAAAATACATCTAGACCATCAAGAGTAGGAACTTGAATTTAGTCTTTCCTACAGAGGGACCTTCAACACTTTTTTCAATGCCTTCAAACCCTTTAGCCGTCAGAATGGCAACCTACAAAGAAATATCCATCCTAGCAAGAAATTTTCAATTACACTTACAACCCTAGTGGCTTGTATCTCCTGATCAGGAGTTTTAAAGGCCACAGAGTAGGTTTTCTTTCAACTCCTGCTTTCAGCAGATGGTTATAAAACAGTGGCTGCAGGTAAAGCAATTAGAAGTGTATTTTCAATTTTGATTTTTTTAACCACTTTTTTCTTGGGTTAGTTTATTATGTGAAGTCATGACATCTACCTGCAATAACTTGATCAGTACACACCGCTACAGGTAAGAAAAGTCTAGGAGGTAATAGAAGTCTAGGAGGCAAATGTGTGCCAGTAAGAGCCATCAGAAGCATACAGAAGTGAAACATTCACAGCTACTCACTACAACAGGTACATGTTGCATTTATCTCAGATAGGAGGCCATTAAAATTTCACAAAAACTCTGCATTAAAGACTTGGTACTGTACACGAAAACCAAGTAATGTTTTAGCTGAGATTTTGCTACCCAACTACAACATTCATTTACACTCTGTAATAAATAGACATATGAGATCTAAGTAAGGACAGGAGTTGGCTGTTTCTCATATAAGAAATCCTTGTCACTTAAGTAGTCTGTCATACTTTAATATTTCTGCCAATTCAAACTTGGAGTTTGACTATTGATCTATAACATTATCATCAGATAACAGCTACTCATTTGATTTTTTTATTCACTTGCACTGAAAAGACAAAGTGCTTATTTTAAAAGAAAAATTATCTATGTTCTAGCAAAAAAACAAACGAATCTTCTCCTCCTTCTTCATCTCCACTAATATAGTATTCTAGCTGCAATAAAATATATCTAACAATAGCATATATCCCAAACTCAATTTCACAGTCATCACATACTCTACTGTCCTCAGATTTTATTTTGTATTTAAACTGAAAACTGAAGAGTGATGCACCTTTCATGTAGGTTAATCTTGAAAACATAATAGTAAAACATTTCAGGCACTCGGACTCTAATGCAGTTTTGAAGTAAGTTACAAGGGAGCAGAATAGAAAGAAAAGGGACTAAAAATGACTGTCTGCATCCTCATACACTACTGCTCAAAAGAAAAAAAAAAGTTGTGATAAGCCATCAGATATGTTAGAACAAAGAAAACTTTACTGTGTCAGAACAACACCACAACATGAGATAGATACTTAGTGGATTTTCATACCAAAAATATCAGCTAAACTTACAGATCATATGTTGTCAGCAAACATTTACATTTTCAGCTTTACAGTGTGGATTCTGGAGTTCTTACAAAACACATACCTGAAAGATCAACCTTCAGAAAAGAGTTAAAGCAGACTTTGTGTTCTTCTCAACAATGCAGACTTTCTCTTGGAATGGAAAAAAGTAATCTCAGAGTACGTTCTACTACCCCAAAGGAGGTGATTCATGCAGTAAGTAGTTGGATAAACTACCTAATCCATTTGTTTGGATTAACAGCCAGGGAAAGTAATGAGAGAAATTCAGAGAAGGAATGTAACTGAAAGATATGGGAGGGATGGGAAAAAAAAACCAACCAAACAAAAAACCAACGAAAAACAGAAGTCTGTCAAAGGAAAAATACTGATCAGTAGGCTGTTGTGACCACAAATAAGGAACTGAGAGACTGGGAGTAAAGACTGCAGGTTAGAAGTAGAAACTAGAGGTTACCAACATAAGCCCAGGAAGTAGGGGGAAATGCCACACAGATGGCTTAGCTTCTAGATTTGGGAGAAAATGTAATTTATTTTTTTTTCCATAAACTAGGAAATAAAGTAGTGCCCACATGAAGCAAAGATTACATACAGCTGTTTAATTATACCTGTGCTGAACTACACCAACTTGACTGCAAAGCAAAATATCCTCTCTAGGCTCTATCACCACTGCTTGTGGGCCTAATTAGAAATCCCCAAAACAGCATCAAAGCCAGGAAAATATTTTTGTGAAGATGCGAGAAATCTAGAGGGGACTTTACAATGAAGAGAAATCACGCTTTCAATCAGAGAGAGCACACATTTGTAGTATGTCAGTCAATGAAGTTTCTCAAGAACAACAACAAAAAAAAAAGTACTGCAAAAATGCTGTAGATCAAGGAGCCTAAGATGCCAAAACATGAAACCATAGGGGGAAAGAAAAAAGTCACAGAGCAGATGTTGACTGGTAATTTAAGAAATCCCTAAAGCACAACTCAGATGTCCCAAGACATTTTACATGTGAATAGTTATAGCACGTAGCTTCTAAGAAGAAAATCGTCAGTTGCTCTGTACAGTTACAAATAAAAGCTTTAGTTGAGACTTCTCAGTTCAGGAAATGAAGCTTGAAACAAAGTCTGTATTCCCATCAGATGATTCAAATTCCTTGTTTGAAGCATGAATTGTATTCTGATGGGATTTTAAAACAGACTTTAATGGACTATCCAGTAAAATCCCACTGAACCAGTATGAAGACTTTACATTTTGTGCTTTACATGCCCAATAAGAATAGATGACAGATCTGACAGATGGTCACTAACTCCACCAACTGGCAACAAAACATTCCCAGGCAGAAACCTTCATCTAACCCTTTTATCCTTGTAGAAAAGCCCTTTACATCACCTAAAGAGAGTGTAATACATGTAAAAGGACTCCAAAGTAGAACTATTCACAACTTAAGAGACAAGCAATAACATAAAACAAAATTGAAATTAAAACATCTAGAATTTCACTTGATCAGCGAGAACAATTTTTTTTGTGTCTTTTTTAAAATCAATTGCTTTAGAAAAAGATGCATGGGAGTAATCCCTGAGCATACTTAAACTCAGGTAAAACAGAAAGTAATGAAACTACTCATGAGAACTTAGTACAAACCCTCAAATATTGTGATGTATGTTCCACCTTTGGACTAAAGAATTGGTCAACAACAAACATAGGACATGAAAATCCATGTTTATCCACTTCTACTGCCCTTATCCCTTTTTCTCCAATGCACAATTCCATCACCAGTGGTCACTGAAGACATGGACTTGCTCTTTCACTTTTTTTTTTTTAAAGCATTTTAGAAGTGCTTCTAAGCATTATCTCCCTTTCTGCCATGTGGTCTTTCTCTTTCCCCCCTTATTGGATTATCAAGGCATATTGCCTCACTGAAATTGTAGAATAAACAACATAATCCACTACTAAGTTTCTACTTAGTATTATTCTGCTCTATGTCCTATTTTCACTTCAATGCCTTTCACAGTCTTATTACCTTTCCCAAGGTACCCAAGCCTCCCCGGAATGCCAAGCACATATAACACTCAGGTGCAATAATACATCCTGTTCACGTACTCCCAATTCACTCCCTGTATCATCCCATAAATCATGTATGGTTCTTCCCATTATTATCAGCTAAAGACAAAGAAATAAGCGCTTGTTACATAGTCTTGACCATATCTGTACTGAACAAAGATATTCAGCAATAGAAATATGATAGAGATGAAGAATCAAAACTTTGCTGACATCCTGAGGTAGGGAGGACTTCTCTAAAAGAGCAACAGGAAAAAAAATGCTGTCATGGTCTTATGATTTGGGTTATCAGTATTCCACATCATAACATCATGTAGTGCACTGAGAGTTAAAGAAGCTAGAGTTATTGCTCCAGTTCCAGGTACCTGTCCCAGAAGAGAAGAACAACTCTCCCAGAGGACTGTTCAACTGTTTTGTTACCATTTCTGCTCGGGGGAAAGATAAAAGCTGTTTGCAGATCACGACACCCCTATCCCCCTCCACTTTTGATTTTCTGTCTTGTCCCCGTTGTGGGTGTCCTATCACCTCAGCTTACTTAGAGCGAGGCCTTCAATTTTCATACACTTCCTCTCATTTTATTTATTATCTTCAATTCCAATCATATTGTATTATATTGTGTTACCTTGCATTCCAATATCTTACTTAGTAAATCCATTTGTTTCTCCTCAGACCATTGTTGTTGTTCTGTCTTTCGGCCCATCTCCCCACCCTTTCATAGAATGGGCTGGGTTAAAAAGGACTCCAAAGATCATTAGTTTCAACTCCCATGCCACAGGCAGGTTCACCAGCCACTAGATCAGGATGCCTAGAGCCACATCCAGCTCTTTCCCGTTTTCCCCTTTCCTGGGGTGTGAGTCTGTGGGTCCCCCTAGCCCACTAGTCACAGAACTGGGCCAAACCAGCCTGGAAACAGTTGACAAAAGCACATTTTCAAGAATAGGTATGTTGAGTCACAAAGACAAAACAATATGCCAATATCTCTCCTTAAGTAAAATAGATCAGTTACTTTAAATGACATTTGCTTAAATAATAGTAACAAACTATTAAGGAGGATGATTAGTGGATTTTAAGCAGCACAATATTTAACAACATGAATACTACAGTTATAATCATTGTTTTATGGCATATGGTAATAGTGCTGCAACTGTAAAAATGAGAACAGCTCCATCAAATAGATAATGTCAAGATGCGCTCAATTCCTCAGTCCATTCATTGATTGTATTTCTCTCAAGATTTAAAATAATAGACACTGTATAGAAACTGTCTGGTCATAGCCTGAACCTGTAATTGAGCACCTGGTGTAGCAAGCCCTGGGAGCACAGGTGGAAGCAATTCACCTGCGAGACCCTGGGTCCACCTCTCTCTAACCTCATTTAAGGGCTGGCAGCCATATGAGAAGCATCTCTATTTAGAGATTGCCTCCTTTGGAGTTTAGGGAGCCCTGATTCTCAGGAAGGGATAAGCAATTTCTTCTTTATTATCAGACTGTGACTGCTACCTTTCTTGGGATGAGATGAGAGGGTTGTGAACAGTGAGGCAGTCTGGTTGGAGACATGTGATTAGTGGTGCTCCCCAGAGATCAGTGCTGGGTCCAGTCTTGTTCAATATCTTCATCAACAACCTTGATGAGGGGATAGTGCCCACACTCAGCAGACAGGCTGGAGAGCTGGGCAGCAATAAACCAAATGAGGTTAACTAAAGCAAGTGAGGAGTCTTGCTTGGGAAGGAATAACCACAAGTATCAGTACAGGCTGGGACATGACCTGCTGGAGAGGAGCTCTGCAGGGAACAACCTGGGCATAGGAAGTTCCACATCAACATATGAAGGAACTTCTTCACAGTAAGGGTGACAGAGCACTGGAACAGGCTGCCCAAGGGGGTTGTGGATTCTCCTCCTCTGGAGATATTCAAGACCCACCTGGATACCTGCCTGTGTAGCCTGCTGTAGGGGGCCTGAACTCAATCACTGGCAGTCCATTCCAGCCCCTACAATTCTTTGATTCTGTGATCTAAAACTGGCTTAGAGCAACTAATTTCTGCTGCCACCTATCTTTACAGATACCTATGTGCTTTTTTTTTTATTTGTTTATAGTTTACTGAAATGGAGTCAACTCAGATAAGAATGCAAACTTCTCACAAACTCTAGAATACTTTTTAAAAAACTTCAGCTTCCATATTGGTGACAAAGAAATTACTACAACTTCAAGATAGGAATGATACTGAGAAAAGGAAAAGGATTTCATATTTATTCAAATTATTGTAAGGTCAGTATTTGAGTAATGATAAATGACCAACTGTTATTTTTGCTGTATTTATACAATCAGCCTTGATACAGTCAATCACTGGAACAAATTTTTCATAACTTCAGAAAAATTAGAGTTCAGACTTGATAGTGTATTACATAAATTTGAATATATACAACAAAGCAGAAACAAAAAATCTTGCAAAAATCTTAAAAAGTAAAAAAAAAAAGACAATTGTGTAACCTTACAAGGAGTTTCAAAAGCAATCACTCTACATTTTAGCCTACACAATGAATTCGGAAACAAGGAAACAAAAGTCATACTAACACACAAACTCTTCTCTGCCTTACTTCTAACTGCATTCGTACCTACTCTCCGGATTTCCAATAGAATTCTCTGGCATTTTCAGGTGCCATGCTCATCTGAATCATGCCTTTGCTATCCATGATCAGTATCAATCCAGACTTATCATACAATTAAATGACCATGTTAAGTTGCCTTTACGTAATCACCCACTGAACACAAAATACATAACAGATCTCTCTTGCTTTCATTTAAACGCTAACCCTTAGAACATCCATGTCTCCTTGCAAAGAAATCTGACACTATTCACTAGCTTGTGTAAGGGAACAGGAGGAAATTTGTTTCAGAAAACTAAAGAATAGAGTACTACATCTTTAATAGCAATCTTCAAAGACTTATAATGGTTTATTATTGACTCAAGTTCACATTCATATATGTACTCTGGGCTTTAGATGATTAAGCTGGCAGGAATGGTTGTAAAAACTCACAATAAACACTACAGACATTCAAGGAAAACTCAAAGTAGAACTGGGTTGTGTTCCATAATTTAATACACGCCTCAGATTACAAAGAAGTAGAAATACAATCAAGATCAGATATAAGAACAGGATTAAATTTTTCTAAAATCTGCCACAATAGACAAGGAGTTTATGATAACTTCATTCCATTTTTATGGCAATTGTAGGAGGACAAGTGATGCATGATTCAGAATAGAGTAAGAAAAGGTTGGACAGCTGCTACCTTAATGAATATAAAGCTTGCGAGCAGAAACTTAGCACATCAAAAATATTTCAACATTTTGTAGCCAGTGTTGTGAGTTTATTTTGAATTGACATTTCACATCAGATGGAAGTTGCTTTTAAGTTCTCTGAATCCAAAAGCTAATTTTACTGTATTATTTACTCAAAACTTCTATGCACAGCCCTTACTTCAAAACAAATGTGTAAAAATCCAACTCTATTTCCACCCTTTCAAAATTAGAGACTTCCATGTCAGTGTTGCTGAGAAATTCAGCATACAGGTTTGTATTTGGTGTTTGGGGTTTTTTTTTGTTTGTTTGTTTTTTTAAATCATAGGCTCATTCAATTCAGGAGAAAGAGTAACTCCGAAAGCCAGTTAATTCTGTTTCAATACTCAAAGCAGTACCAGCTAGATCAGGATGCTCAGGGCTTGTCCAGCTCAACAATAAATGCTTCTCCAAATACTGATGCACTAAATTTTCTGGGACCTGTGCCAGTACTCACCCTCCCTGTCATAAAAAAAGGAGTTCTTCCTTATACTTAGAATCTCTCATGCTATAAATTTGGGTTCAGTGCCACTCATCCTTTCACTTTACACTACAGTACATTTTTGCTGGTTGTATTCTACACAGCCAAACCACTAAAACCACCGGTAAGCTTCAGTAACCCACAAGGAACTTACCTCAAAAGATGTTCCTAATCACACTCAATAGCTCATTTCAGACCAAATTTGCGATGAAACTGCCTTCCAGACAGGTTTGTTATTCCTCACTTGTCTGGACACATCTGCTAACATGTGTATTTCAGAGGGAAAAATGCCTTATTAACCATAGTTACTGTTGTGCACCATCTGCTTGCGTGATAATTCACGTTATTCTCAATCTGTTATACCTTTGATAAATTGTTGCTGTCATCTAAATAGGAATAATATGGACATACAAGTCAACACATCAACACCTAAGCCTCACATTCATACTTAAATGCTTCATCAAACATACAAAGAAATTTATTTTGGTTTGCACAACAGTAGTAAGCTTCCACTTCCAGTCTTGTAAGTTAAATACAAATGCATCAAAGTTTAAAAAGAAAAACAACAATAATAATGATCTGGTTCTACTCCTGAGCCTCTGCATGTAATTTACTGGATATGAAGATAGCTTTCATTTCCTCCACTATAATTAGGGCAAAGACACACATACAAAAAAAGAAATAATATTTTCTAGTATTCTACTAGCAGCTTTGCTTACTTGAAGACTGAGAAAACAGAAAAGGGATCAATATTATTCATAATAATACACCAAGAGAATCTAGTCTTTCCTCTGCAGCAGCCACTCTTTTACATTCATTAATAGGTACCCATGTTTCTCAACAAACAAATTACAAGGAATTAAAAATCACATCAAAACATTTTAATAAGGAGCACAATGGACAAAACATGCAAGAGAGCAATACATGCCAGAGCCCTGCATAACTATGGAGGGTGTGGACTGGTAACGTCGTCTACATGACAAAATGAAGAAAAAGTCTAGTACCAGGTTCAAAGTATCCATTTCACTAAGCCTCATTTTCTCAGATTGTTTTAGAAATTGCGCAAGATCAAACTAATAAGAATTTTCTACTTGCTACTAGTAAAACATACAAAATGCCTCTCTCTCATGAATTTGATTCACTTTTACAGGATCTATTAAACTCAACATATGACACAAAGCTCCTTAAGACCAAGAAAAATATTTCCATTAATCGCAGCAATCACTGGTTAGCAACCAGCCTTCGTGAAGTGCTGAATAGGACAAAGTTTAAATTGTCTACTTCCCTTTGTGTAAAGGAAACATCTGAACAGATTTCCTCATTTCATTCTATTATGCAGGGCCTATCCATTCTTCTGCCTTTCAATAAATTGTGATATAATGCATGAGTAGTAGTCTAAGTGATTTATCATCTACCTATTACAGGACCTAACGATCTCCAACAAAACAATATGGAATATTTACTTTTTTTAATACATACAAATGCATGTAATAAGATAATTTAATTCAATACTGGATACAAGCCTCTTCAGAAAGTTGTTGAGAATTTATTCTGCTTTCCTAAGGACATAGAATCAGACCAATGATTTCTGTGTAATTAAATATGCACTGTCATATGTGTAAATAAATGTACGTATTTCTTTCCAAAAGAAATAACTGCTTCAGTACTTTATTATATATTTATTTTTTTTTTCCTTTAAGTTTTAGAAGCTGAAGAACAGTTAAAGACTGCATCTAATTATGAAGCAGTGTAGAATGCCATTTAAAAATTTCCCATGAGTACATAAAAGTAGATATACATGAGGAAAGGATTACTAACAACGGGAAAAAAAAACAACACATCCACTCAGTCCCAAACAATTAGTTTAAATTACACTATTGTAGGAGTAAGGAATGCTGTCCAGCCTCTACTAAAAGCAAGCAACTTTTGAATCCAACTGTAACAATTAGGATGAATGCTACATATGCACTGGAAAAAAATAACATACATACTTTTGAATACAATAAATTGCGATTATAAGAATGCAGAAATAACATAAAGTTATTTTTTTCATTTCAACTCACAAACATCCATGAACATCTTTAAAGGCTTCTGCAATTAACAGTATAAAATGATTTGAGGTCTTGAATATAACAAGTGGTCAGAGAAACTTCTTAGAAAGAAATATATAAATACGTTGTTCTACTTACGGAGATTGTTTCAGACAGGCTCTTGGCAATAATGGGCAAAGTATTCACAGTTAGGCCAATAATCAGATACAGAACGAAGAATAGAACTCACCCAACTACGCAGCACTCCTTCTCAGGAAACAGCCCAAGTCTAAGAGAAACCCTCCCTTCAGTGGCTAGCCCTTAAATGAGCCCAGGGTGGCTCTACGCTGGGTCCACCTGTTCTGATCAGGTGGAGAGCACAGGTGAAAACAATTTGCCCATGCTCCCTGGGCCAGCCACACCCCTTCACCAGGTGCTCAATTACCAGCTCAAACCCTGACCTAACAGTTCCTCTATGTATAGCAAGTACAACAGCCTTCTATCTCCATGATTATCAAAAGACTTTTTAATGGTTGCTTAAATGTAGCTATCAATGAAAAGTTTTAAAAGAGCCCCTACTTCACCATCCTGATATTCACACGGTTCACACAAAGAAATTATGAATAAATATCACTTGAGGACCTAAAGAGTTAAACACAAGAAAATTTGCCTTAAAAACAAGTTAGAGTAGTTCAGAAATGAAATTGTTATACAGCCTACATTGTTCATCAAATCGTCTTCATCTTTATGCCTTGAAGTCGAACTGATACACCTGATTCACACCTTAAAACTTAGCAGATTGATTAGGGAGGATTCTCATGCTACATACTGCTTTACCTTCATTTCTGTAAAATTTATCTTCTTAGTTACTTACAGAATCAGAGTGCTCAAAGTTGGAAGGGTCTTCAGAACATCATGTAGTCCAACCTCCCCTGCTCAAACAGGGCAACCTAGAGTTGTTGCCCAGGACAGTGCCCAGATATCTTTTTATTCAAATTAACTGCTTAATCACAATCAATAATTCGAAAAAAAAAAAAAAAAAAAAAAAAAAAAAGCACAACCCTCCCTCCCCCGCCAATACCCAACAAAACCAGCATCCATGTCATTCTAATTTGCAAACAATATACAGATGTGCACACCTATCCTTGGAACAGGCAGCTACAGAATTGAATTCTGAGGAAAAAAAAAAACAGTGAAAAACCCTGTAGTGCTTATTCAACTTGTAACAGCAAGTAGAAAACACAGAAATGTCAGAGAATGAACAAAAGCAAGGTAAAAATATAGATGTCTCTTCTTCCCCTTCCCCACCCCTTCCCTCCTTAACACAAATCCTATTTTAATAATGCTGTTTCCCTGAACAACTCTTCTCCCAGTGACAATCACAAACATAACTTTCTTCCAGCTAATAAAAAACACTGACACTTAGATGTGGAGTTTTAGGGCACGCACTTTTTCCAGCTTCCTTTGAGCAAACAAGCAGGGAGTAATTGGCACCCTCTACACAGCTGGTTTTCAGACCACCTGAATGCAAGCATTCAGAAACTTCTGTAGAATCTGAAAACTTTTAAAAATGCCTTTTTTATTATTATTATTTCTTCCCCCCCCCCCAGTACAGGATGTAATAAAACAGTATTGGATAGTGATAGGATAAGATGGCTTTAACTAAATAGAAGAGATTTAGGTTAGATGTTAGGAACAAATTCTTTACTGAGTGGTGAGGAACTGGCACAGGCTGCCCAGAGAGGCTGTGGCTGCCCCAGCCCTGGAGACCCCCCCCGAATGGGGCCCTGGGCAGCCTGGTCTGGTGGGTGGGAGCCCTGCCCATGGCAGGGGGTCAGAACTGGATGATCTTTAAGGTTCCCTCCAACCTCAACCTTTCTATGATTCTAAGTATATTTCTTATTCCTAACAAGTTAAAGCAAAAGTAGTTCTAACAGTCTAATAATTTGAATAAGAAATGCACTACAAAGTAAGAAATTAGGTTACAACTAATTCTGGGTTCTGAAATTTGCTCTAGTGTCTCTGATATAACTTTTAATTTGTAATACACAGCACACTATTTGACTGGAATATCAAAAGAGTTGAGAGTGCATATTTTTATGAAAGCATATTATATATATGCATTTCCCATTCCCTAATGTTTTCTCTTAATATAATTATTGAAAACACATTTTAATATAAATAACTGTTTTTTTTTAATAAATAAGAAACATACTCTTCCTTTTTTTCTAATGTAGAAAAGCCACCATCTCCTAAAAAGTTCTCACTATAATTAGAAGATACTAAAATAAAAATACTTAGAAAATTTCTAAATTTTCCAAACAAAGCAAGACATAGAATACAAAGTACAACTGTTGATTTTAAGTTATGAAGTGATATTCATCTTGCCCACCCTTACCTGTATTTTTTTACATTTTTCATGAGACATGTTCTTTGACTGAATTAACCAGATTATCGAAATGAATCTAACTGAAGTTTTTTCACAAGAAAGTATGGTAAGCTTTCATAACTTTCAGATCAGATACAAGAATACATGTGGCAGCTATATATAATCTGAGACTTCCATGAGTTCTCGTACTCTCACACAATGTCTGCCTAACAGTGTGAACTTTGAACACATACTGAAATCTGTAACCCAAATGATATTAGCACTTTGCAACACAGGTGAGAATGAGGAAAAAAGCACTTTCATACTACCAAAAAACATCTGGTTTCCCAACAGAAAATTCCTTTCTCATTAGTTCTACAGTCTTTTGAATTAAAACTTCAAAGAGGTTCAAAATACTCTGATTTCTTGGTACGTCTGCTTGTTAGAGAAGAATAAAGTCCCTGTGAATGACTCAGATAAACTACGTGAAAAATCAATGATCATGAAATTCTACAGAGATGGATAAATTAGCCATATTTTCTTGTTTAGATTAGAAACTCCATAAGAGAAGCAGAATCCTGAAGAATTCATTACGTGACCAAAGCTTCAAATAATACCCCATTCATAATTTTATAAATCAACGAGAAGATCTATGATTTACTATTATATGGACATGCATTTTAAATAAATACATACAGAGAAAAAGGGATGTTTAAGAAATGAAAAAGCATCACATGACATGTCTGTAACTCTGTCCTTGTTAATTAAGCGTTTTCTAGCTGTTCATCAAACTTTCAGATACAACTACCAGCACCCATTTTGTTGAAATTATCCAGTAGTTTCAAATCAATTAACTGAATAAACTGACAGGTCAAAATGGTGAGATCTCACAAACTGAATTTCTGAAGAAAACCAACTTCAAAAAATGCATATATATTAATGAAAAATGCTAACCATCCCTTTCTTCTCCCTCAGCAAACACACAATATTATTAAGACTAGTGACATGGTAACTTATCAAAATAAACTGCAGAAGATATTTCCAGAAGGTGCCAATTTTGTTTCTACTACAGATGCAAAATATACTACCATCTGGCTCTGAAAAATACTATGCCTCTCCATAGGCTGCTATGAGCCAACCAAGACATTAAGGAATGAATATTACTTGTTAACAGCTTAAAACCAAACAGGAAAAACTTCAGAAGAAGTAGGCTACTACTTCTTTTCCAAACAAGAGCTATCATAACAGCTGTTCAGATTACCTAATAAAATCAGTGGTAATTTCAAATCAGAGGAAAGTAACATGTAGAAAATGCATGTACTCAAGGATAATTAAATAGAACAGTTTTGAGCAATGATTGTTTATCTGATCACTCACTGCAGAGTTAATTCTTGACAAAAAATACAGATTTTCAATAAGATTTTCAGCTTATGTAAATGGTCCTAGATCCATCAGAGCATGTAACACATTTTTTTTTAATCATGTCTTGACAATAAATTACAGTAGTGTGGGGGTGTGTGTGTGTATATATATATATATATATAAGAATAAAACTTACAAGGTTTATTTGAGTAGCTCAACATGACATCCTGAATCTAACAGTCTTGCTTTCATTATCTAAACCATTTTCAGAAGAATGAGAAGTTTATCATTATCCCTTTAGATTGAGATCCTAAATGGAAAGTTAGATCTATGCTACATTAAAGCTCTCTGTGATATGGACAAGTAACTTTTTTTTTCTTTTTTTAAATAGACTCTGGTTTCTTGTTTGAAAAATTATAACAATTCTTTATCCATCTTTTCAACAATCTGTATCAATTCAATTTTAGCAACCCAAGATATCAATAGTTTTGTACCACACTAGTCAGGAAATGTGGCAACAAATAACATCTCCCAAGGGAGGCAAAGATCTGGTCAGCTTCTATAGTTAGACTCAAAATTTGACTCATTCTCCAAACTAATTCAAGACATACTGTGAACTTCTGATGTTTGAACTTTTCCTAATCAAATTGTAGAAAACAGTTAAAAACAAAATAAACACTTCCACAGACTTAGGATCATGTTTTCTTGCCCCAGCTATACTTCTTGCCACAATGATGAGAAGATGCCAGGCTACTTTCAAAGTCCAAGCTGTTACACTGATTTTGTTTTACTGACTGTATTACAGCTACTTGACTGAGGTTCCTCTTAGGGTACTGGGAGGTGATAGTTTTGCAAAGTACATGGCTTTGGGAATTGAATACACAGGCACTGTAAATTTGGTTGGAAAATAAATAATATGTCATGTAGCCTTATCAAAAGCAGTCATTTTCTCGTAATATCTGTTAATCTCTGTGGAGAAACTACAAGGTGTTGGGGCATAAGGGAATCGTGGCCCTATGATGAGGGCCCTATTATGGCTGAGAGCCTGGATGAATATGTTAAGCTGTATCTGCGCAAGCTCTATGCTTAGTCACGCTCTTGCGGAACACGGAAGGGATATGGAGACCCATGAGGGATAACTAGACCATGTATGGCGATCTTTTGCTAAACCAATCAGTGTGTTATTCGTTTCACTTAGAACCAAGCATTGCACTACACATGTAACAAGGGAACATAAAAACAAGTAATCTGCACAATAAACTGAGCACTTGTAGCATCATGTTGGTGTGTGTGTGTGTCTCCTGCTTCACCGTGTGGATGTTATGCCATTTGGGTGTGGCACTTCTCAGAAGGTATTTTTGAAATCAGTAAACAATTTTTTTTGCACAAGCAGCAAAAGGCAAAGTTTAATTTGGACAGAACAACATCCAGACAGATAAAAGTTGTCAGAGTTGATTACCAGAAGCCTCATTTGGCAATATAAAACTCTGAAAATACAGTATCTCTGAATTTAATTATATCTGGTACTGAGGCTGCAGGTGAGGACAAACATACTTGAGCTGTGGTAACTCAGTTGAGCTTGAAAAATCTGAATAAATACCTTCAGCTCAACCAAACAACAAGGTAAAACAAGCAATTTCAAAGATACAACTATATCAGAACTCAGCATCAGTTCTGCTGCAGCAAATACAGACAGGACAGGATTAAAATAACAGCATTGCCCACATTCACAATTGCACTGGCACAAACATAGCACTCACACTAATAAACACCCCAATCTGTAAATGTTGTCTTTATTTTCCTGACTAAAATAGATTCAACAGCATATATTTGGGAGAATTACATTCATAATAAGGAAAAAATATCTTGCTATTTTTGCTTGAAGACCCAGCAATCCTTGGGCTTCATATAATAATATAAGGTACTCAAGAGTTATACATCTAAATATCAAAAGCAGCAGGCGACTGTTAACAAGAAAAACAAGAAACAAACACTAAACAATCAAACAAATCTGCCTTATCATGCATCACCAAGAGCAGGGCCTCTGTGAAATCCCTCTTTCCCAACTCTGAGTTCTTGACAAAAAAGTGATGAAGAAAACAGACCAACGGACAAATTGCTACAAGGCTTGTGGGTTTTTTGTTTTTTTTTTTTTCCTGTTTCTTTTTGTTTCATTTTGGGGATGGGTGAGAGAGTAGGAACATGGTTGATGTTTCCTCTTTTGCCCATTTTTTTTTTAAATGCAGTACCTCACTGATACTTTATGCAGTTCCCTTAACTTTCTCAACAAGTTATTAGTACAGACCGCAATATTTTCCTTCTCCTTTTGGTTAAGACTTGGAGATTGACAAGGGAAAATTTTGAACACAAAAAATTATGTTGATCTGAATGTTCCACAACAGGAACTTTGATCATGTTATAAGTCATAAAGTGTACTTCATTATATTTCTTCAGATATTATTTTTATACTTTTGTATAGGTAGGGCGTATGCTTGCTTTCCCCTAAAATGCCATAAAAACTGAAGCATGGCAGGATGTGGTCTTGATTGATCTTGCCATCAGTAGGCTGCAGGTGTCTAAGCCTGCTGTGAAATAACCACTGGCACTACCTCAAAAAGCACCAGATGCACCATTTGCATAAGTAGGGCAATACATGTGAGCTATTTTTCCTGTTTTTTTTCCTCCCTTTTTCGATAAGTACAGATTGACAGTACTAAATGATTTTGTTTACAGATTAACAGAAAAAATCCTCAGAATTTTCTAGGTGTCATTGAGAAGCTCACTAAAAAACTCACATTTGTGGAAGCACTGTGCCTTGGGATGAAACTTACGCAACTTAGCTAATTACATTTGACCAAATAATATAATCATGCTTGCAATAATTCTTTCCAGGTAGTCACCTGCATGCATGTGCTGATACTAGGCCTCTCATCTCACTCTAGGGATGATCTTAGGTTGGGAAGAACTGGGGAGAGATGAGGTCTGCATGGACATTCTGCTCTAGAACTCTCCTCCTCAGAGCATGAGTAGGACTTTATGCCAAAAAGGAGGCTTCGGGGATATAGAAGACATACAATAAGGTACTATAAGAGCCTATGAACAAAAATACAATGCCATGCAGAACTGTTGGATCCTGATTTAAAATTCTGATGTCCAAGACAAGCTAAATTTTAATGCACCTTACCTGGAAGAGCAATAAATATCTTTTGAGGCAGGGTACATATCCAACACCTAAAATAAATAAATAAATAAATAAAATTAACTAATGGCATGGTTTGTGTGATACCACAGGAAAAACCAACAACAACAAAAAAAACCACTATGAAAAAACTTTAAAGTTTACTAAGTATAAATAATTAGATTACCCAGGCAGGAGAATACTAGATTAGGTTCTTCTCATTTTAGCTAACTGAAATCTGATCTCATTTCCCAACTAATTTTATTTTCTCTACAAACATTTCACAGCAACTTTCTTCCAAAGGTGATTAAGACCTTTTGGAAATCCAAGGTAACACTTTTAGCTGCAAAAGGCAATTAGGGCAGCTTGCATTATAAATCAGTACACTCATTCATGGAATCCATTATATTTTAATTATTCAATAAGAACTTCTAACCTTTCTTTTGATTGCTGTCAACTACTTTTGTACTGAATTTTACCATACTCCATTGCAACAAACTAGAAAATCTCAGACTCTGCAAGTTTCTGTTGACAGTAGTAGACAGTTTACTTAACCTCAGAAACCGTATCTTTCAGAGGAAAATCTCTTAAGAACAGAATCACCTGTTAAGAGCAAAATCATACCCAATTTTTCTTTGATATTGTGAAAGAAAAGTTAAATTTTTCTAAGCTTCTACCTATGTGAATGTCTTTTCAAGAAAACTTGTCTCCAAAAATATTCACTTTTGGTTAATGTTTCTCTCTCTTTTTTTTTTTTTTTTTAGCACTGACAACAAACATGGAATCTGTATGAAGAATTTTATTTCTTACCTCATATAGTTTTTAAGAAGTTAAAAACAATTTCTGACAAATTCATGATAGATTTCCATTAAAGAGTCGTATCACGGGACTTAGATTAGAACATAATCAGGAAGATCTAATCAGAAATGTATTTAATATATAGTACATAAATGAATTAGTATTTCTTTTATGTTCTTATAATGTTTTAAATAAATCAAGGAGATGGCAAACATTCTTCTCGCAGTCAACCATGCCTACCATATTCTAAAGAAAAAAAAAAGAAATAACGTAATAATTTCTGGGCATCAAAAAATTTTCAAAAAAAAGAATTTCAATTCTGGACAAAGCTCAACAGTTCTAGAAGGTTAGGTAGGTAACAATCATTTAACCACAGCTACCTTTTGGACATGCTCTGATACATCTCTTGTGAGATATTCTTACTGGTGCTATGAGTAACACAGAGAATTTAAATGCAAAAAAAGTTAAGCAGAAGTGAGCTACATTAGAACCATTCCCTCAAAAAACAAACAAACACTTCTTCCCATCTCTTGTCCAACAAACTGAAAAAGTAGAATTGCAGATTATATCAGAAAAACAGCTAGTGCAAAAAGCCACATGTCAAACAGAAATTTTCACTGCTAACAATTTAGGGAAGATTCTGTATTTGTTTTAACACTGGGATGTACCATAGGAGTGGAAACATTTGTTCAGAGTGCATAGAAAAGCAAAACATACAGAAAATGCAAACATTAGAACCTAGCCTCTTCCATATAACGGATAACTTATGGCATCCACTCTAACCTAAGAGAAGTTGATGAGTTACAATTGTTAGCAACACAGAAAAAAAACAATAAAACAATTTGGGGAAGAAGAAAAAAAAAACAGTAAAAGAGATATTAATACTAAAGTATGTTTATAACTATAAATATTTCATCTCAAGAAGTCATACCATCAAATATTTTTGTAAGTATTCCCCAGGGAGGCAAAAGTAAATCAATGGGATTCTCCATGTTTTTGTATAATCGAAGAGATGAGGAAAAAGCTAGACAAAAGAAGAGTCAGAAGGAACAGGCAAGTCTTCTGGCAGAAGTCTTACTTGGGAGGAGTTTAAGGTGATGTTTAATGGGAGGTGGGGAAATAGTAGAAATCACAGTAGTGATCAGAGTAGAGAATGAATAATGGCAGAGGACTGATGTAATTACTGCATGCAACCAGGATGCCGGATAATGCCCAGCCATCCTGAGAATAGAACTTAGACCACAGATTAGGGAAGCCTGATGGAACGGGGGCTCTCCCACTCTCATTTCCCTAATGGAGGAGGGTTCTCATAATCTTGACTACACTGTATACAAACTTTGTAAATCTGCCTATGTGCCATCCAGATTAAGGTTTGACCAATTTTTCCAAACCCCAGAATTACAAAAGTAACTGAAGTTAACTTCACATAGATTTTACTTTCCATTATGAGCTCAAAAAGATGCTAAAACTCTCTTTTGAATTCCTAAATAAATTTATCTTGGAAGGAATACCTCTTATGTATTTCAGAAAACTAATCAGTAACTATCAATAAAATAAAAAAAAATGTATTTTAAGGTTTTAAGGGACTAATCAGCCTAGCTATAAAGCTCAAAAAAACAAACAAACAAACAAAAAAAAAGGCACTAAATCCTTTCAGAAATAGTTTACAGTAACAGGAAGCACAAGCTGTAACTATGCTGAGTAGTTGAGAAACACTGTGATTAAAGGAGAATTTGCTTTCTATTGGGCTCATTAAAAGTGTAAGCATAAAGATGAAAATTACATTTCAGTTTGTAGTAATTGCATTTTGTTGACATCTGATTAGTCATGCTGGTCTTAAATGCAGACAAGGCCATTAATAAGCTGGGAATTAATGAATGAGGTAATCTAGAACGTTTCTGAGTAAATAAATCTTTAAAGTAATTATGCCCTATAATGTCATTTTAAGACAATGAAAATGGCATATTTTACTGATAATGTTTTTGGGTTTTTTTTTTTGTACAGTAAAAATAGAATGAGTTTTTCTTGATTCAAAGAAACATACTTAAAAATTACTAAAATGCCAGCTACGTTATGCTGTTTTTGGCAAAATACTGACAGGAATTAATAAGTAAGCTAAATCCAATAGCTCTTACATCTCTACAATGTGCCAAAATAATCACCGATAGAATGTTATTTTTTTTCTACAAAATGACAGCTTAAAAAAAAATAAACAACTGGAGGGGGGGAGGAGGAGGTAAATGGAAGATTTTTTGTGACTTAATAAAATATTAACACAATTGTTTTATAAAGAGTTATAATAAAGCCAATTTTTGCATATTCGTGCCTAAAAAAATTCCAGTAATATTTTCCAAATAGAATATCACACCTCAGGCAAAGTACTCTCTGGAGCAGGTAGATGAAGAAATGTCAGACAGCAGTAAGCTGAGAAAAGTCTGCATAATAAATAAAAACAGAAATAAACAAGGTTGTTTTTTTTTTTTTTTCAAATTCTAATCAAAGCATGTCCCAAAATGTTACCTTCATGTGAAGTCCTGAAAAGGGGCATATTGGTGTAAATGTAATGATTACTGTATGCTGTAGTTATCACTGCACCTAATTTCAATAGCTGTTCAGAGAAACAATTTCCATCTTTCAGAGATAGACTGTCTTTTTAAGGGTAGAGCAAAATTCTATGAACAGTGTCTTAGTACTTCCTTTGTTGTGAAACAACAGCAAAACCACCACTTCATCAGAATTATGATGAGAAGACCAATTCCTATATTAGTAATCAGAATAGGTAATTATACATGACTTTGAAATAGAATTAGCTCTAAGCCAGTGAAAAACTCACAGCAAGAAAAGGAACTTTTTAAGTATCTGGAATGACTAACCCTAATATCAAAAACATCAGTCTAAGACTATTTTTGCCACTAATTCATGGATTTCAGGCAGATTTACAGTCAGTTTTTAATGAAGATTCTTAGTATTCTGTCTGTAGCAACTTCTGCAGTTTCAGAAAGATTTGGGCTTCTGGTGGTACTCTCCATATAGACCTGCTGCCATGAGCAAAGTATGCAGTAATATGTTTTCACATTACCTCCCCTCTGAAATATAGATAAAATAAAACTTCTTTCCCTTTCATTTTAATTCGACAGACTGCAACTTCTTTTACCACAGTACATTTACCAACCACTGTAAGTTACCACCCAAGACTATGAAACTAGTTTTGATAAAGATAAAATAGATTAGCAGACTTGACTTGAGGCTGTTCGGCCTCAGGACTGTGGGGGGAAAAAAAGGTTTCAATTATTAACTGTTAGTTATGTGAAAGGAGTTTCGTATGTTCTGATCTCATTCAAATCTTTGGCATTTGTCAAGCTTTGGTTATTTATAGGGTCAGGATTTCATTCCAAATATAACCAGGCAACTTTTGCCTCAGGCTTTGATAGACCAAGATTTCTCACTTGGATTTAAAAGCAAAAGACTCATGTAATGTTAATCACAACAACCTGAATGAGAAGCAGTCTGAAAATAAGTCTTCTAAGATGCAACTTCCCATGGGGTTTCCTGACAAAATGATTAATATTTCTCAACTCACATGGAAAAACACTACTGAAAACCACTTCTTCCTGGCTCAAGTAGGAAAAAGTTAACTGAAATCAAAGCATATTAGAAACCATAAAATATTAATGGTCTGGATTTCTTTAGCAAAGTTTTTCAGCTTTGTATTATTAATGACAACTAATTGTAGTTGAGATTGCCGCAGGACAAGCTACTTTTACTTTTGCTACAGACTTTATATTTTTAACTATAAATATTTTCTTGTAAAATCCAGGGGAGCCCTGGCAAGATTTCATTATGTTGTCTCACATTCTTTAGTCTTGGATGAAAACTGATAAATAGCACCAATTCCTTGGGAAAAAAAATAAAATTAAAAAAAAAAAAAAATCTAGACATGCCTTATAATTTTTGTGTAAAATCAAAGAAGAATTTTTACTTTTAAAATATTCTTGCATAGGCCACATTCAAGGAACATTAAAGCTAGTTTTAGTGTTTTCCAATATCAAGAAATATCTCACAATTACCACTGCCAATAATAAGGCACATAAGATCACCATAACTCTGCAGCATTTTAAATAAGTTGTATTCTTCCTACAGAAGACCAACATGAACAGAAACTGCAAGCCCATGCATCTGATGAGACATGTAATAGACAATGAAGAACGTGATTTGTTAGCTACAAGTATGCATATTTTCAAAAAGAACCTCCCAAAACTGACTCTGCAATGAGTTGTTTGTATGGAAGGCTCAGAACATCTTAAAAAGTTTAATTCACTCACATCACTCTGGGAGAAGCAGTAGTACACTGCTTGTACACACATTGAAGAGTAACAGAAATACACTGTTATATTCTTAAGGCCGCAGCAAGTCCGAAGAAATGCGTAAACTGCAGGAACAGAGTTGTGGTGCTAGGGACTTATCTGCCCAGGGAAGACAGCATAGGGAGAGGACAAGAGTGACTTCACAGTGAACTACCCACCCTCCACACTTCCCAGGTTGACATTAGCACTAAACCTTCAGGATACAAAACACAGCTTATTCTGTCTAGGAAGACTGTCAACATGACCAGTTTATTCATGTAACCACACAATCCAGTTGGTCATGTATTGCACAGAAACAAATCCTTAAGCTTGTAAGTGTATCTTATAGATACTATCTCAAATGTGTTGGGTCCTGGCTATCCTAGCTTGGCTACATCGGCCAGCAGATTCAGCAGAAGAGTCCAAGACTCATCACTTACTGATCCGTTATCTTCCACATGGGAAACTAAGCAGCAATTTGTTGTGGTTTTATGATTTTTGATTGGTATTCCATATCATGTAGTGTACCGGGAGCTATAAAGTTAATAATGTAGTTCCAAAGATTGTCGATATTTCTGGTCTCTTGGTCTCAGAAGAGAAGAATGAACTACAATTCCCAGAAGACTTCATTGTTTCATTTCCATTTTCTGTTCGGAGGAAAAGATAAAACTGACTGGGAGTCACAAGACGGCTCTTTGCTCCCTCAACACATCGCCTACAGAATTAGAGTAAGGACTTTGGTTTCAGAAACTCCCTCTCTCTCTCTCATTTTGTTTGATTTATTAGCTTCAATTCCAATCATGTTGTATTATCTCATATTCTGCTATTATGTTTAGTAAAAAAAGTTTTCTTACTTCGCTCACTGATGCTGTTTTCCTCATCTAGACCCATCTCCCTACATTTTCCCTTCCACCCCTCCTTTTCCTGGGGCATGAATCTGTGGGTCTCTTCACCCCTTTTGTCACGGAACTAGGCTGAACCAGGCTGAACTGACACAATTACATAAACATCTCCTTTTCTCATACAACCATAAAATGCAGATGACCACCAGAGGAAATATAATGATGGGATAGGGAGGTGAAGACATGCTCTGTCATGATACTGTCTTCCTCTTTATTCTTGTTCCAGGCTTCTTAAAAACTTGCAGAGAGAGGTAATAGAAGCTTTATTCTAATTTCTTTCCAAAGTAAGGATTCTGAAAAGCTTTCAGAGCTACAAGCATTAGTTCATAAAGAAGAGGTTATTCTTTTTTTTTGTTTGGTATCCATACTGCAAATATATTTCCACTTACATATTTATGCCTAGGAGGTTTTAACTCAAAAATTATAGTATGAAGCAACATACAGCTAAAATTTCATTCCCAGATGCAGAAGAGTAAGTCCTCATTCTCCTTAAAACTAAATCCTTTAGAACAAGATACAGCTCTGCAGCCTTTAAAGCAAAAGGGTTTAATGTATCGTTTCTGGACTATCCAATGTTTACCAAATTATTATTGGAAAAGGCCCTTTTTTTTCTTCTTTTTTTTTTTTTAAAGGGGGGAAAGAAACATGAAGTATTTGGAAAAAATGTGTATTTTGCACTGAAAAGCAATTTAAGATTTCAAGCTACAATTGCATCTGCCACAATGAGCTCTTTATTTGTCATACTGAATTCTGAAGGATATGTAAATACACATTCATTTATACAACAATTGAAACGAGGCATACAGAAATCTAGAATGGAGAAACTCCAAGTTCATCAAACTTGAACCTCATACCAACTTCAGCAAAAGGTTGGAACTGTTCATTTAGTATGAATCAACAAAATCATTAAAAACAGAAATCACCAGCTAAGCCCTTAAGCTAGGTACACAGAAAAAACTTAGATGTAAAACTTCATCTTTTGGCTCCTGAGGAGATCATATTCTTGAAATAAAATCTGTTTGCCATGTCTAAAGGGAAACTAGAAATTCACCATGTCAGAATAGGAAAAATTTAATCACTGAGTAAGGAGCTGTTTATTGTTGCATATAATCACCTCCCATCAGCCTAACATCTGATACCTCAAAATGTTAAAGTCCATTACAATTTCACCTTTATCCACTCCAGGTGCATGGCCTGAAACCCCTCCCCCAAATTAATTTCTATGTTCTGCCATTAAAAGACCTGAACATTTTCACATCTCTTAGTGCAAAGACAGAAGTTTACGGTTGCTGTAATGGAAGTTACAATCTATCTGTCTCAGCAGATCACTAGTCTTTAAGACTTTCTACAAATGACTTGGTTACATCTATAATCCTTGCATTTGAATTCTTTCTTAAAAGAATTCTAATCCTGGACCTCCCAAGAATTTCTCAATTGAAATGCAATTTCAATTGCGTTGCATGCTATTCATGCTTTTATGGAACACTGTATTTCTGAATTAGTCTTTTTAGCCCTGTGGCTTTAATATCTGCTATAATCTTAAATCAGCTGAGACTGATCACTCCTGTTCATTTCTCTTCCTTATCATTCTAACTTCAATTGCAATTAGCATGCATTGCTGAATATCCAAAATTACTGCTCCCAGTCTAATCTCCAGTAGTTCACAATGCTAGAGCGTCATTTAATTTAATCTGTTTATAACTCAAGGCATAGAATACTTTTTAATTTTACAGTTTACTTGAACTTCTATTTACTTTACTATAGCCTGTTTTTGCAGTCCATTTTTATTACAATTTTGATGGTCACCCTTGTATGCATTTCTTACATCATCACACAAATCACAGGACACTCTTCACATCCAGACTTGATTGCTTTTTACAATCACTATTACAGACATTTGCTATCACTACCTTTATTGCATTCTTAAGGATCTGTTTTAAAGTACTTTCTATGTAAGTTTTTGTAAGTTTCCATGCTGTATGACGTATTGTGTGGGCTGCTACATTAACATTCAACAGAAAAATTACCTATAATGTCAAAGTACTTTGCCATAATTAGGTTGAGATAAAAACTATTTACTAAGACAAAAGAGGAAAGTCGAACGAGATACACGATAACAATATAAATATACAATGCAATTAGTCACCATGTGCTGGCCAACACCCAGCTAACAATACAACTGCCCCCCACCAATGCAGGTAACACTGTCAACTGACAGCAGCTCCTCAGCCATGTCCCCACAGCTTTGTAGTCTTCCACACAATGTCGCAGCGTTGCCTAATTCAGCCCACCTGTCCTGACTTCGCTGCGCTCCCTGCTGCCCTGTGGTGCCCAAGGACAGCAGCTCTTCCCTGCTGAGCAGCCTGTCAGGGCATCATTCAGCAAGACCCAAAACATCAGTATGCTCTTAAAACTGTTTCAGCTAAAACCAGGTCATGAAACACGTTGTTTTAATAAACAGTATTTGACTGGTGAAAACAATTCAGCTGAAACTTTACACGATGAGAAGTTAAAATAATCTACCCTATTTGGTGTTTTTGACTTACAAATATGTACAGAACACATTCTGTCTGATAGTTGGTTGATACCAAAAGATATAGAGAAAACTCTACTCAAATCTTGGAAAGCTTATAACCACATTTAAGTACTGCTGATGTAATAAGCCATGTCCATTAATTCCTATAATAGAAGACCATCTATTCTCTCTTACAGATCATTACACGCACTTTGCAGTTGCATTTTGCTTGTGCTACGTTTCATTGTTCACATATACAGCTGCCCACAAAACAAGTCAAATAAAGACATACGTACAAAGCTGACAAATAACAGACAAGGTGCCTATCTCACACTTTCTTCCTGTTATTACATTCAATTTATGTCACCACCACCTACTGCTGTAGCACTAATTACAGAAGTTGTATTTTAAGTCCATTTTGTATTTAAATATGAATTCTGTTCTGGCTTCTGTGTTTAATTAAAAAAGTGCTAAGACAGTTCTGGATAGAGTTAAAATAAGACAAGAGTTAGTTTTCAAACTGGAAGGTTCAAGAGACAAACACTGACATATCATTGGTTAATTTCTAGAACATTTTAGAATGCATTCAGAAGGAAATAACGTGATCAAAAGAACAATAGAGTCAACTGAAAGACTCAGTAATATTATGAAGCTCCATATTATGCTTCTGATTTCAAACTACTTTTCCCACCAGGACTGGGCTCCTACATACTGTATGTTTTGAAGGTGAAGCTTATTCTAAATAAAGGGACAAACAGGGTCCCAGGCAATTCTTTAGTCCACTTAAGTCCTTGAAATAGGGCTTACAATAGATTTAGAGAAAGGAAAGGTAGTGTGTCAGAAAGGCAATTTTATATTCAGTTAGATGCATTGATCTTTAATGAGAAATTAAAATGAAATACATGCTTCTATTCAATAGAAATTAAGTCTTCTGAGACATTTCAACAGAAATTATGGATACCTCAGTAAATAGGGGGGTAATTATTGCAAACCTTGGTGCCAGAGGTTTTGCTGATGTGTCGAGAAATAAGCTCAATAATTTTAGCCATTTGACTGAGCTTAACAGTGCTCAGGGGAAAAGAATGGAGCACACACCCTTGCAAAACCAGGGAAATATTTCATTTGATTTTCATTGCCATGTTAGCATCTCAGATGTGACAAACAACTAGAAACAGTTGTGAAAGAATGTTCAATTTCAACAGAAACACAAACTTTTTCAACAAAATCTGCCTTGTTTCATTACACAGGTTAATAGATCCTTTGTGCTTTTTGCCTATACTGAAATTTTATTGAACAATTGTTTGTTTCACATTGTTCCAAGAAAAAAGGATAAATTCACTGAATGTATTATTAAACTACTGACTTTACCACAGACAGCTTAGTCTGCTGCTGCTTTTCTCTCTCCATAATTTCTCTCTTCTTAATTAAGACTCATTTATTCATACAACAGAAGTTTTAGTTGTCCTTAAATTCAAATTTGAGATATTTGAACAGAATTACATTTTCTTTCTCATGGTAAATGGATAGAACAAATGTAATCTGGCAACAATGCTAGATACTAAATGAAAAAATAAAATTAAAGGAAATGTAACCAAAGAGAGGTACTTAAGGAAACGTAAGGCTAGCTATGAAAATCCTTTTAGATTCCAAAAAAAAAAAAGAACATAATGGCAAAATGTATTGTCAGCTTGGTGAAAAATAGGAACACAGAGGTTGTTGTCGCACTGCACTGTAACAGCAAAGGAAGGAATCCCTGTATATCTCACATTACAAAAGGTAATCAGTAGTGAATGATCATGCTGCAATTTTTGAAGTTAGTTTTCATCCCCTTCCTCTACATCTACCATTCCTAGAATATATTCTTTCCCTTACAGTATATGTTCAATTCAAAACCTGAATCTAGGAAAAATGCTAAATTGTATACTAGAGCTGATTATACAGTAAGCAACATAGTCTAAACAATATAAATAACTACCTCAAATAAATAACATAGGAGTACAAAGATAAGTGAAGCATGTCACTAGGTCTAAGCTAGAACTGTGTGTTGTACTTCCACTTTTTGAAGTATTATTCTTTCTTAATAAGAAATTTAAAAAAAAAATACTACATATTACCCTTGTAATTAGTTCATAAATATTCCCACTACAACTAACAAGTTAATTAGCAAAGAAATCAAGTATGTTCATCTTATTGCACTCTGTGCCTAATGTAAAGATATATTCCAGGCTTAATAATGAGCAGTAGTATTAAGAGGGGACATATTAAGAACACAGACTTGAAAAATAAATAAATAAATGGCTTCTTTGTGGGAAAATCAGTGCCAATTAGAGTAAAAGAAGACTGTGTAAACAGTGGTCCACGAGGCATATCTCTAACTTACCTACTGACCCTAAAAGGAACTATCTCAAGTCTGTCAGAGTTCAAAATAGGAGGAAGACCGTGTAGAATTTTCTCCCAAACTTCTTTTAAACTGTGAAAAAGCTTTATTGTATGGACATTCTAGAATCATTAGCTCTATGGAAGAAATATATTTAATAGCAGTAAGCAATTATGCAGATGCATTTGTAAAGGAGAAGTTAAAGTTTTATTATGCTTTCAGATGAATAAAATAATGTCCTGTATAGAAATAGCCAAATATTTTAGAAGTTTACATTTTATATTTAATCTATTCCCATAATTTAATCGTGATAGTCTTATGCATTATACTAGGGTTGAATAAGTGTGTAATTATCTGAATGCAGGATTTTTATGCATGAAATAATTACAGTGCTACAGGCTATCCTCACAATATAGACAAGGATAGATGAACCGATTAATTTTTTTATAGTTTTTATTTCATGCAACTCTTCCATATTCTTGGATAAATATAAAAGGTTTATAAAAAAAAAAACATAATAAGAACATGTATATTAATTTAGCCTGTAAACACTTGCTATCTATGACGGGAGTATATCTTAGACATAACAGAAATCTGTGAATGCTGTATTAGCTCCTCAACAAAAAGTAAAATGAAAGTCTCTGAAGGAACAAAGGTTTCAGTTAAGAAATTGAAACCAAATAGTTAAGCTTATTGATCCCAAGATCATTTGCATGATAAGTTATCAGTGAACCATGAATGCACCTTTTCTATAATTTGACTTTAAACTCCTTTCTCCTAACATACCTCCACTTTAGTTATGAAACACTGGAACTTAAATGCACACAGAGAGTAAAAGGCAGAACGTTTCAGGGACTTGCACGACTTTCACATTGAGGAACCCAGGCTCCCTTAAGGGAAGGACTTTATCCAAGTATTACCACTGCTCAATCATTTTTAGGTAGGCTTACTGAAGGGCAAAATAAAGAACATTTTCTATCAAACACAACATTTTTTATTGCTAATGGAAGCAAGAGGTATTGCACTTTAACATTCTAGTTTATGCAATTTTTAACATTACTAATAATGATACACACTTGTTAAAAAAGTAGGCTGCAACAGACGAAGACAGAAAAATTGAAGGATACTCATCTATCACATAAGCTAATAAACTAGAAAACATTCAGATTTGTGAAAAAAGTTGGATCTGATCATAACAAATTATCAGTGTAATAAAACATCAGCAAATTTGCTACATGTGAAAGGAAGTGTAATAATATAAAGCCAATCTAATTCAAGTATTAGCATTGAGGCTCTTATAGTTGATGCTACAAGCATTAATTACACAAGCATAACCAGCAGCTGAGACTTTCCTTTATGAAGACAGTAACAGTATTTATGACAGATTTCTACTTGTCATGTGAAGGGCACAGTTATTTGCCCTATAAACAATTTGATGCTTGTTTAGAGATGTCCTGGTTTCAGTCAAACCAGAATCTTGGTTGTTACTGAATGATTTGAGACACCTGGGAACAGTTACCACCTTCATCGGTCTGCAGCAGGGGTAGGACAGAGTCAGGACAGGAGGCATAAATTAGGCCAAGGATTATTCCATACAACCTGACATGGAGCAGAAGGTCATAAAGCTGTGAGCAGCTACTGCTTTGGGGTTGCTGAGGTGAGATCTTGTGTTATTTGTGGGTCATTGTATTTTTCTGTGTAGTAATTATCTGCATTGTGGATGTGCAGAGAGATAGATAGATAGATATACATTGTTATAATTAGATTTCTGTTTTCACTTTTCTATTCTTCCTTAGTAAATAGTTTCTATCTTGATCTGTAGGTTCTATTTTATTTCCTGTTCTCTCCCACTTTCAATTTGAGTGGGAGGGGTGAGCAAACAAATGGCTGTGTGGTGTTTTGTTGCCTGCTGGGTTAAATCACAATAAATGATTTCTAAACTACCCATGAAAGTTTCCCTGACACTTGGGTCATGGTTTGCATTTGTTTGAAATTCTGAGCTAGAGTTTTTCTAATTCTGTATCAGGGATTTTTATTATTATTATTTTTCATTAAAAACAGGGAATGATCTGAGAGTTATTCAAGTCTTAGTTCCTTGGTCTGTGGTATGCAAATCAGGGACATAAACCCCACTTTTGACTTACAGGTATTTGTCCTATCCATACTTTTCTCCCTCTAACAAAAGATTTCTTTATTCAGTAGAAATAAAGATGAGCATACAAAATATTTGCATCACACAATTCACAATCAATTTTGGTGGAACAGAATGGACATGATCTCTCTACTTCTTACTTAGCTTGCGTTCCCACTTGTATCTAATTACAACTAATAGTGGCTCTGTGAGGGTCAAGGGGTACTACAGGCTGTCACTTCCAACAGCTTGCAGTAAGTTATCTATAGGCAGTGACTGACTTGGCATTTTAGTTCCCTTACAGGCACTATTACCAATCCCTGCTAAATATGGATTTAGCATCTCTATGGTAACTGTTGAGTCATGGCCTGATTGAGCACCTGGGGAAAGGACCCGGTCAGCCCTAGGAGCACAGGTGAAGGCAATTCTTCTGTGTGATCAGAAGGGGTGGAGCCTGGCTGCACCTCTCTTAGACCTCATTGAAGGGCTGACTGCCACTGGATCTCTGGTTGGAGATCCCTCCTTGGTGGAGCTTTCCCCTGTGAATCTGAAATCTTCTGATACAGGTGAGCAATCTTCTTCCCTTCCTTTATAGCATCTTTCTATTGTGCTGGTCCTTCTATCATTACACCTCTGGTGAAACACCTTTTCCCACTGTAATGATCTCTCTGATTGCTACAGTATCAGTCCAAAAAAATAAAAAGCTGGCTTATTTCAGTCCTGATATTATAGGATCACAGAGCATGTATAGCAAACCCTCACACATGGACTTTAGGACGCAGTTTTAGGAAGAAATGTCTGTTACATCACAGCCTTGTGCCCAAGTATAAAAAGCTAAAAACAATAAAAGGAAACAACTAACCAAAGCTATTCTTTGCCTAATCACCAGATGTACTACTACCCCAGAGATTTCCATTCCTCACAGTCATAGCTTTTAAGAACTTTCAGTGCTTTCATTTTACAGCATTGCAGGAGGACAACTCTGAAAACTGGCAGGAGAAACTACAATGATGATTGCCCACCTGTAGTTCAAGATGTAGAAGCATGACTACTACCAATACACACAAGGAAAAAAAAGAGACTAGAAAGCCACTTTACACCCTGAGTCTTCTCATCTTTTTGTATCATTAGTTACAAAAGACTACCTTGCTGGAGACTCAGGTGACTTGTGCAGCAACCAAGCTAACACTACCAGCATTTCTTTTGTCTCTTTGCACATTTCTTAAGAAGTACATCCTAATAGTAGCAAGGAAGTACCAGAATATTGCATGTAGTCACCTAATGACACCTAACAACACGTGTCACTAAGAGTCTGACTGAGAAGCCTTTGGAATGAAACAGGGAGAAATCAATGAGCATTTCTCAAGTTCCTGAGTTGCACAGTGTGAAACTTTCATTTATATATATATATATATACACACATATAAAACAATGCAGCTCTGTCTTGTGACGGTGATTTCCTTTCATGTTAGAGAAATAACAAGTATTTACTAAATGGGAAGATCACTGTTTTACTTTGTAGCAACCTGCCATTGCTGTTCAAATATTAAGTAACCACCTGGAATTTTTTTCTTTTAATATCTGTCAGAAATATTATATTTTCAATAAAGAAGGATGTGGAACTCAAGTAATGACCCGAAACATCATTATTTCACTAGAATGCTTTTGTTAAGCAACTTCACTGATGCTTTTTTAATCAAATCTCATTTCCCAGCAATAATTTTAATAGCTTCTTTAAATCCATTCCGCTCCCTTAAGGGACTTTGGGCTCCAGTGAAAACAGAATCATGAATTTGTTTTCTTATACAGCAGAAGCACGCATTAGTAGTTGCAATTTGTTTCCTCAGCACCCTGCTGCGCAATTTATTAAACAAAAAGAGACTGAGGAGAACAGTTATGCCTCGACGCATCGGGACGAGCAGCAATACTAACCCTCCCCTGCCAGCCCAGAGCGGCTGCGTGAGCACCGGCCGGTCAGGGACACGCAGAGAGCAAAGCAACCGTCGCTGGCAGGGGGAGATGCTCACAGCAACACCCGCTTACAACAACAAAAGCAAGGTGAAAACCGCACCTACTGCTAATCTCTGAGAAGGGTACGCCGCCATGTGATGGCTGAAGCCCGCTGACCCGAGAGCAAGCTCCGACCCGCGCGGCCGGTTGGGAAGGAAGCGCGAGAGCACCGCCTCACGCTCAGCACCGCGTGCAACGGCGGGCGGCGGGAAGCACCGCCGCGCAGGGAAACTTCCCGAAGGAACGGGTAGCCTGCCCTGAGCCTCGTCTCAGCTGGGCGGTGGGTCGGGCGGTGCAGCGATAGTTGTGCTTGAAGCCTGCTGGTGCTTGTCCTCGGCTGCTTTTGGTGAGTTATTCCTGAGTCTTCCTCCTCTTACAGGAGGCTTTGGAGCAGACCTGCTGGAGAAAAGGTGTTTAAGGTCCCTTCCAACACGAGCAGTTCTGTGAAATGCACCATCGCAGCTGCTCCACCGGCTGCGGGGCTGGAACCAGCCTGCTGGGGGGGATGTCTCTGCCGCTCTCAGAACAAAAGCGAGCGGAACACCTCAGGTTGCCCCATTTGATTCACGTGCCAGATGGACTCGCTCAGACCTTTTCACACGTCATTTCAGAAGAGTATTTTTCGGTGTTCCTCAAATGATGGTAGCTGAGTCAGTAAGGTGAGGCGTACAGCCACGTTCCTCACCAAGGACTGCACTACCAGCTGTGCTATCAGCAACCCCCGCTGCCCGTGTCCAAAGGTTTAGAAACGTTTCACCTCAGCGTGAAATGTGCTGTAGACTCCATGGGAGATGCTTAAGTTAAATCACATTTTGTAACTGCAGCAGGCTAACATTAAGTGAGTGAATAATAATGATGGTTCAGCTTTCGCGATCACGTGTAATAACAGGCATAACTACATGCTCTGTCCAAGTAAGTTTGGGGAAAATACTCAGAGACTGAAAACAGAAAGGTACACATTCTCTGCTAGGAGGCTGGCTGATGGAGAAACACGGTGTGTTTGATGGTAAGTATGGTAAAATGTAAGAGCAGTGTTGATACAAAACTTACCAAAGATTGATTGAGAAAGGAGTGGGTGTGACTTTACTCTGAAAACTGTGGTTTTTGTTTTTATAGACAAGTTATGTTTTTAAAACAATATGTTGTTACAAAATCTGAAGAAATTAGCATCAGAACGTGAAAATTCCCTGCAACTCCAATATGGTGTATCTAACGTTGAATGCTAGGTTATGCAGTGTTTGCTTTTGGGAGTAATTTCAAGAATTATTTTTTCATGTCTACTAATCATCTGCATATCTAATTATTGTTTTATAGTCAGAAGTCTGGGTTCTTCTATACAGCTTACAAATCGTCTTACAGAAAGAAGCCATAGCTGGTCCCTTGTTTAATCTGAAACTATAACAATCTGTGGAAGCCTAAGAAACACAGTGATGCTTTGCTGCAGAAGATACAGAATCTCATCTTCAGTAAAAGACAAGGAATTCTTGTGTTTCTCTTATAGTTTTGCAATCCCATCCTTTGCATTTCAATCTGACTGCATTTCACATGTATACATTTCTGTTCTTTTGTTTACTTCTTTTATTTCTCTGTTTACATTTTGTTTGTTATGTTCTGCATTTTGATTTTCTTCAGCTTCAGACATACTCAATTTTACTCTTCAAAAGTGAATATCTGATTTTATGACTGTCACCAGCCAGGTGTCATTTTCTGACCTGTTAAATTTCCCAGATATTAGTAAAAGAAGTAACTCAGTAAATGTGATTAAAGTTCATTGCCAGTAGACAATTTCCACATTAGGTAAAGTAGCTATGGTAATGTTGTGTGGATTCTCTTACCCTAATTAGTTGCTTTATGCCTAAATAAATTTAACCTGTTCTTTACACTGTCTCTTCACCTTTGTGCTGAGTTCCTGCTCTTCAAAAGAACAAACTGACACAATCACAGTTAAGTTAGGGAATTTGAAAATAGTATAAACTGTTCCATCTATTTAATGCCAAACATAGATCTAAAAACTTTTTGTGAATAAATAGTTTTAGATTGTAATCAGTATTGTTTAGAATTAAAAAATACCCTTCAGACTCGGCAGTGAAGTTACTGCTCAACTCTAGACAATGGTTTAGGTTTAACAGTCAAATATTCTCAATCTTACCTTTCAGAACACTGCCTCAGCGTTTGCAGTGTTCCTTATACAGAAAATGACTCAGAATGCATCCACAGAGGCCGAGTGTCTAAGTAAATGAATAAGTATAAAGGCATATTTAACATTTAGATTTGATTTGAAAATGACTGCTGTGGGTATTGCAGCCTTAAGCTTACATATCATTGTATTTAATAGCAGGTACAAGTAATATTTAGGAGTTGTTAAGCTTTCATGATATCTAAGGTATAATTTTTCCTTATTTATGTCATGAACATGGGAAACACTGCTGGAAATATTGCTATGCGAGCATGGGAAGCTTTTACCTAGTCATTTAAACAGTTTAATCTTACTATGTGCTGATGTAACTGTGAAACGTGTTCTCTTTACATTCTTAATTAGTGTAGAACAGATGGTAAGGTTTCTAGTTTAAAGCCGCAAGCCTATTTAAAAAATCTGTGGTGACTCTTCACTGTTAAAGATGTTTACTGTAATGTGTGTGTGCCTTTTTCTTGATTTCATGCTGCTAACATGTCACTTTAAATGACTTTGGTATATTTCCAAAGATTCTCACTAGAGTTGAACAGTTCTTAGGGAGGCTACCTGGCCAAGAGTATGATTTACATCTAATTATAGGAGAAGGATCATGACATTTGTAGTTTAGAATACTGTTGAGCATCTTACAGAGTATGAGCACAAGATAAACAAATGTGTATTTCTGGTATATTGCATTGTTGGTAGAAGGAAGAGAGTTTATTAACTGCATCATCTGACTGTTTAGTCTTCAGCTGCTATTTCTGAATCCCAAACTTGATTTCAACTTCTGAATGACCTTTAGAACACCCCTACACTTACAAGTGACTTCAGTATTCTGCTTTTCGTTCATGAAAACACAAAAAAAGGGCATAAATGTGAGGGGCAAAAAGATTGGAAAGACTCTTTAGTGGTGCAAAATGAATGTATTGTAAAGTAAATCTCTCTCTGCTTATCAGTCATCAAAAGCCTTATCAATTTTTAATATTCTTTCAGAATTTTATCCAAAAACTGTATGTGAAGCATTTCTAGATGGAGCCAGAAAAGTCTTTTGGGGAAACTGCATGATACTTTAGTATAAAGACTTAACTTGTAATAGCTTTATCAGTATATTGCTGTCTATGCAGATTTACAGTAGTGCTGCATCTGGAGTCTGCAGAATACCTTTTCTAATATAACAAGATCAATTCAGATTTCCCACTGATAATTCCTCCTCACTAGAGGCTTTGCCTACCTTTTTTTTCTCATCTTTCTTCTCAGTAGTGATCCAGTGATTATTTCATTGTCATTCATTTTTTTTCTTTGTAGTGCATGCTTTGTTTTTATGTTAAATCAGTTAAACACAAGACCCAGCACAGTGTAAATGACAACACTGTCAGAACTTTTTCTTCATTTGCTCAAGTTTTGCCTATGCACTGCAGTTGTTGACCAAATTGTTTTTCTGTCATTGCTTCACAACTGGACCAAGAGTACAAAAATTAGCTCTGCAGGAATAGGATTACAGAATCAATTGGTTTTGATCTCTTGAACTACTTTAGGTATTTGGCTTCACTAACATGGAGTTCCCATATTTTTTGACATATCTAATTTCTTTGCTACAACTCTACTTATCTCAGATGTAAAGAAGTGCTATCGGCATTTTCCAGATCTCTTGGATGTCATTCTCATCATGGCCCATGCAAATCTATGTATCGGGAATTTATGTATTTGCAAGAGAAAACTAGCAGACTTTCCCTTTTGTGTGCAAAGACAAAAGATTCCTCATTATCTAATTTTTGCCCCACAGTATTTCTCAGATTACCATCATACTTAAAATCAGCTCTGAATTTATCCTTCAGCATACCGTGCAGGGAGATATTAATGGTGGAACTTAGCCAGTTCTGTTCACCAGCAGCCAGAGTTGTCTCTTTGCTGTAGCTAAATTAGCTTTGGCTCTAAGCACAGACTTAGTGCACACTAGCTCCAATTTCATACTTGAAGGGTTCATAGAAGTTCATCCAGGCAATGATGGATACAGTAGTACTTGAAAAAGAAAGGAGGGAGATGATAGAGAAGGGAAAAAACTAAAAAAAACTAAAAAAAAAAAAAAAAAAAAAAAAAAAGACAGCAAGATCACGATTAAAGTTACATCAAAAGCTTTTAATTCTTAGATTTATCTTACTGGTCCTCTTCTTTAGGTATGCAACTGTTTTAAAACAGCTTAGAATAAAATACAATGTGTATAACCTAATTCTGAAGTCAAAGTATAAGGTGAGTCCAGTGGAAATGATAAACTAGGTTGATTTTTTTTGTTTTTCCCTTTCTTTCAAGAGGTGAAGGCTATATAATTACCTAGTAGTTTCTTAATACATTTTGGCTTTTCATTGTTTTAGGACTTTTGGCTGCCAATTACTATCATTATAATTGAGAGCTTGGTTGGTGTGAGAATATTCATACTATTATTTTCCGAGTAGGACTAAATAGGTTGTTATGCGTCACCTGTGATTTTTATTTTTATTTTTTTACGAATAAATCTTAACTAAGAATTATCTTTTGTTAACATAAAAATACAATTTACTTTTCTACTTTTATGTACTTTTTGAATACAGGCATTGTTCTGTATATCTAACGTCAGGCTGATTTCTTTAACTGGCTTGTCAGCGTACAACTTGGTACCAACAGCCATACACTTATAATGGATATTTAAGAGATGACTGCCGACTGTTAGTTCATAAACATTAGATTGGACATTACAGTTAAGCTGCTGTGAAATCCTCTGAAAAATGAGCAATTGTCTTTTAGCAGAATGCCTCATTTAAATGAGTGATCTGCTTCTGTAGAGTGCATTTGGTCTCTCTGACTCCCTTTATTTTGGATAATCAATAAATATTTAGGAATCATATTCCTGCTGCTTCATATTTTTTTATTATTGCATCCAGTGGGAGAGTAGGAACTTTTACACAAGACTGCTTTCACTGGAGATTACAACCATGGACAGATGGATTTTTCATTACCTGCTGTAATAGACTACACATTTACAAGAGCAGCAGTAATATATTCTCTCTGGAAAATTAAGAGCAAATCCACCTGTAAGAAAGTTTTTTTTCATCCAGATGTTCTCCCAGACTGAGACTGAAAGAAAGCTCCTTTTAGATAGGTGAAGAATGTATTATGTGCAAAATTTAATGCTATTGAGCTGTTTTTAATTCACTGATATGAGCTAAAAACATACAGTAGCTTCCTTCCCATGTGGAACCAATTCCTACAGGTTGTATTATCAGTAGGACCTTCCTTTCCTCAATCATGAGGGCCAGACCTCTTGGCATTGTAATTTGGTATGTACAGCTTTGCAAACTGTGTGTATGAATCAGAAAACCAAGTTTGGACCAGAGAGAAGGGGAAACTGTGTTATGGCTTTCTGTCAACACAGTGAAATCAATCAATGGAGGCTGGAATGAAGAATTATCGCAACGTCACTAGCCAAGGCAGTGAAATCCAGCGGCTCTTCATTGTCCCTCAGAAGGATGGAGAGAAAACTAGAAGAGCAAAAGTGAAAAAAAATCATGATTCAGTATGAAGACAGTATAATTTATGAAGATGCATGTGGACACAGAGCAAGATAATGAATTTATTCACTACTTCCCGCAGACAGGTGCTTAGCCACTCTCTGGAAAACCAGGCCTCAGTAGATGTAGTAGTTACTTGGGAATATGAACAGTATAGCAGTGAATGTCTCCACTTCCTCCTTTCCCTGAGCTTTTTGTGTATGACATCACTCTTAAGTCAGTTCCGGTTAGATGCATCAACAGTGCTCCCATCCTACTCACTGAGTGGGTTAGAGAGTGGGAGAAAGAGAATACCCTGATGCTGTGCAGGCGCTGCTCAGCACCAGCAAAAGCACTGGTATGTTAACAATACTGTTTTAGTATTTTGAAAGCAATGCCACAGAGGCTTACTGTGAAAATATTAATGTTATCCCAGCCAGACCCAGTACAAATAGCTATAGAAAATAATCTAAACTGAAAAACAGCATTCAAGCAATCTCTGAGATTTTTCTATACTATGTTATCAATGTGTGCCTACCTATGCATGGCTGTAGTTCTCCCTTGGGAAAGGTGTCACAAACACATGTGGGAATAAGAGTCTACTTTCTGAGCATCTCACTATTTGCTGGTACTCACCAGTCATCAATAAGTACCATCAGTACAAATTTTAAACGTTTTCTAGTTTTTCTCACATTTAAAGAGACCTTGTGTTTTCTTTGTATTTTGAATTTTTACAGACTGCTGTTCAGGATATTTCTTCATTTATTTTATATGCGGAATAGTAATGATTAGCACTGGCATAAAACTTAAGCGTTAAAAAAGCAAAAGAAAGAAAGAGATTTACAGAGTGCTTGAATTCTAGCTGTTAAGAATTGTTCGTGAATATGTCACCTGCTGTAAGTACCACTTGGCAGAGCTCTTCTGGCCTTTAGTTCAGACTACATTTTTTCCTCTTCTTGTTTCAGTATGTATCAGCATTTCTCTGAGGTCATCATCTCATAAGTGTTCTCTGTTTTGTTTGCTTGCTTTTTATTAACAAAAGACTTCTTCCTTACCATGGCACTGTGACAGCCTACGAATGTTAATAAATATCAATTAGTAAATTTGAGCTTTGGGAATATCTTTGTCTATTATTGTTGAACTAGACCTGATGAGCCTGGAGAGAAGGCTTTAAAGAGTTTGACTAATTGACATTCTTTTTTACCTGGGCAATCTTGTCATCTTACAGGGAGAAAGAAAGTGTGACATTAACAAATTTTAACACTTTGTTACAGAGTATTTGTTAGGAAATGACACATGAAGCCTTCTCTATTTCAGCAGATTATCACCGAGAATGCATTTTGCTTCTGAATTCGGGGGATGATGTTGAATTTAGTATTAGTTCAGAAGCACTCAATGCAATTTACAATGACAATCAAAAATAATGAATAATATATCATCCATTAATAACCATCCATCCATTTAAAAGTTTCATCCTAATGCATTCTGGAAATCTGCAAATTAATTATGCAAAACCCTGAATGAATATAAAATTGAAATGCTTAAGAATTTAAATGATGCAATTAAAAGCTACTGCATCTAACTCAAAGTTATTTTGTTCTAATACCTATTCATCAATCTTAATTTCAGTACAAACATTTAGAAACAGAATCAGCTCTTATATCTTGTCAAAATATTGGGAATTTGAACAGACTATTCTTCTACTGGAATTATATTATTTTCAGCCAGGAATGTAAAGTCCTTATTTAAAAAGAAGTGGCCTTTTAAGGACAGATTACAATGTTCATCAGAATTAGCAGGGTGAGGTCTGTGGTGTTTCTTAGAAAAAATTTAAAAATCCAACAACAAGGACTGGTCTAAACCAATAACAGTCATAGCTGATACTCCTATGTAATAACTAGGCCAAAGCTCTAACTGCCAGTAGGTCTACTTTTATATTCTGAGTACTCAAGTGCTAAATTAAACTGTGCATTAATATGCTGGGTTTTTGGTGTGTGTATAATGTATCCACACATTATGTTATTGGACGTAATGGACATATGGACAAAATCTAGCATTTAATCAAGGTTCTAACCATAATACTGTAAGATTGCTGTTGCTGAATTTTGTGCTTCAAGTTATTTAGCCTGGTGTTTGTTTATATTTCTTCAGTGAGAGGAGTTTGGTTTCATTGTTATTCTTCTTTTATTTGGAAAGTAGAATAGTGAGTTCAGCAACATATAAACAGCTATGTGCTTGATGATCTAAAGCGGTGTTTTGTTTTCTCATTCTCTTTAGTGACCAACATACTTGAGTGCGGAAACACTAAGGAAAAGGAAGATCCTTTCTAATGTATGGATGCAGACTGACCGCTGTAAAATGTCACTGGGCTCCACTAGAAAGGTAATCAATGTCCTAAATTCAGTCATACAAGAAAGGGGAAAAAGTTCTGCAATCTCATCAGAAATACAGGAATAAATATTTAGCTTCCTTCCCCTTGTCCTCTGACACCAAGACTTTTTGAATGCGAGGCATTAGCCTTTGCATTAATTTATTGATCTTTTAATGTAAGATCTAACTTGCTTCAGGGGCACTATAAATACAACATTGCAAAAGTCCTACAATATCAATATTAATTTATTTTTATTGATTAGTTGCCTAAATTCTGGGCATTGAATTAATGTATGCTGAATAACTACTTCAATTAATGAAGTTAAAATTGGCTCTAACAATCTACAGAAATGTTTTCTACTACAAAAAAATGTTTATTTTCTTACAGTCTGCAATTACTTTCTTAATTTGACCTAGCCTTGGAACTTCACTAGAGGTTGTCCAATAAGAAAATAAATACTATTTATAAACTTCCATTATTTACAAAACATCTTTCTTTTATGTCCCTTACCAAAGCACTGGAATTACTAAATGAATTTGACTGATTCAGTAGATTTCAGAAAGTTAAGTTTTAGAAGATGAGTTTCAGATCTTGTTTTTTTCTATGATTGTTTCGGTGCACAAAGTATATCTATTTATTTCCATATATGTCTGTTATTCATGGTTATGCTGATAGAATGCTTTTGTGAGTGTTTGTTCAGAAATATGGTAAAGGTGCTATGAGTCTTTTTCACTCTTTGTAAAGACACTCTCACGGTGTCTTTCTCTTTACAGCCCTTGTTTCTTAGGTAACATTTTACCTCTGTGTATTTGACATAGCAGCCAATAAACCACTATTAGTCGAAGACAGGCTGAGGGACCTGGGCTCGTTCAGCCTGGAGAAGAGAAGGCTGTGAGGTAACCTCATTGCAGCCTTCTGGTATTTAAAAGGGAGTTGTAAAAAAGAACGGGTGAATTCACTTTTTGCAAGGGTAAATAGTGATGGGGGAAGGGTGAATGGAAGGAAGGTTTAGATTGAATGTTGGGAGAAGTTCTTCACAGAGAGAGTGATGAGGTGCTGGAACAGGCTGCCCAGAGAGGCTGTGGATGCTCCATCCCTGGAGGTGTTTAAGGCCAGGTTGGATGGGGCCCCAGACAGCCTGGTCTCGTACCAGATCTGGAGGTTGGTGGCCCTGCCTGGGGGAGGGCGGGTTGGAACTTAGTGGTCCTTAGGGTTCCTTCCAACCCAAGCCATTCTATAATTCTGTGATTACTCAGTGAAGAGAAGCCCAAATATTCGGACTAAATTATTAATTTGTTTATTTCACTCTTATCCTCTTGTACTTGAATTCTTATTTCAACAAAGTTCTATGCTTGCATCTGTCAGTGCACTTAATGTAGACAATTTTTTAAAATATTTTTCCATAAAAAACTTCCCATGTAATAAAAGAATGAAACAATTTTGGATAAAATACACTCTCTTTTCCATTCTAGATAAGAAATTTCAAAAATTTGTATGTTTTTTGAACTAGATACTTTCCAAAAAAGTTTATTTTCCCGTTTTATTTTCTTCCTTTCCAACTGTTACTGTAGGCTTTATTTTTTCTCATGAGAATTCTTCTCATAAAATAATGTATGAAACTCAAAAATTATAACTACTCATTCAGAAAGAAGCAAAAGAAATACAGACATGGATTCCCCAAGATACTAAACCCCTAATTTGAGAAGAATGTTGATAGGCCTTCATAGATGGCCTAGGACATACACGCACTAACATGAGACTTACTGGGAATGTATGTGATAGGCAGCTTAAATGTAAATGAAAGTAAGCTTTTAAAGCATATTCAGAAAACTGACAGAATAGTATGACTAACTCTATTATAGTCTGTGTAGTACACTTCTGTTAAAAAAAAAATCCTTTTAAAATTGTCTAAAAATCAGTTCTAGTTTTTATTTCTAAAACCTAAGACTGCATGATGTTGTTCTGAGTTCCAGCCTTCACAAAGTGAAAATGATATTCTTGACTGCCCCATAATTAAAGCTAGAGAACCGTGGCACAATTTGTGGTCTTTGATTCTGGGCAGTGCAGTTTGGTACAACCTTAAACAGATGGAGAATATTTTGTCTTAGGCTAAGGAACCATTTGTCTTTGTGTCAGACTTAAGGAGAAATTTTTGATGATTTAAATGCTTTTGATTGAGTATCATTATGGCATCCCCATGGTAAAAGCTACACTGATAGTAGTAACCCCAGTACTGACAACATGTTTAGTGTGAACTGAGATAAAATCATAGATGAAACTGAATTTAAATTTCTCTTTAAGTTATGAAAAATAACTTTTGGACATACTGTTTCTAAGGATTTAACGCTTGAATATCATTCTTTTATTGTTTTCAACTTAGCTGCAATTTTAAATTCTCAGGATCATAATGCTTTTCCATTTTAGAAATAGCCTTGATAGTTCTGAAAGGCTTCTCTTTGTATTACAGTATTTGTAAATTTCCTCTTTTGATGGACGTGAAGCTATTTGTCTTTTAAACATATTATGGAAAACTCAGAGAACGAGAATCTGGAAGTTTGGGTGTGCGTTAATCTTTCAAATGAGTTGGGCAGAAGTTATGTTTGGTGTGTGAGAGGATATTGTCGTGAACAATTCTTTTCATGCAAAGAAATAAAGGAATCATGTATGATCTTTATAATTTTATTTAGATAGGACTTGCATGGGTGACATCTAACAGTATGGTGTATTTATAATATTATCATTTCAGTCACTACAGGAAAATAATCTAATCTTTAGAGAGAAGAAAAAAGGATTAGATAGTTCATGTGATTCTGTGTGACTATCACTATTTCATACATTTTTAAATATAATATTTAACTATATTTTCTTACATTTTAATGTTCTTATATTCTTAAAATTTAGTATATTCACTTATTTGATAGTATAAACTATATATATTTCCATCCCTGTGAAGGGCTACCCAGTTTTTATCTGTGCATATTTTTGTCTTAATTGCGAATGAAAATGCTGAATTTGATCTGAAATAAATGCTTCACCTCCTATAACCAGTATGAAGCGTAAATATAGAGTAGTATACCAAATCAGAACAGTCGTCAATGAAATTTTTGTGGGCTGGCAAGCAGCAATGGTCTATAAGTGGCAGATTTGACTAAAAAAAAGACTTAATGAATAGTGAATCTTCTTTTCCTCTTTTTTAACCTCTCCTCTGTGAAACTAACCTAGCTGATTGGTCTCTCTTAATGGACACATCTATCTCATCTAGAGAAGTTCTTGATGCAGCCTGCATGTAACTGACAGTAGAATTTGACTTTCACAGGTCTGTAGCTCATTTATAACTTGTGCTTGGAAGATAGTTATCATAGGAGACTACTGTTTCCTATTTACCTAAATCTTGCAATGTTCATAATTGTTACAGCAAGTCATCCAAGTGGCAATCATCAAATAAGTGGAAAGAAGCACCTCTGGTTTTCCATTCTCCTTGTGAATCTATCAGATGCTTCAACTCAGGCTGCCAGCAGTTTAAAATCAATGCACAACAGTACACACACACATACAAGCATCTCTGTTACCACTGAAAAATTTATTGATCTTGACAAGGATCAGTTAACTTTGTGAGAGAAAGTTTGTTAATGTCAATTCTTACAAATAGTTTAGAAAAGAAAAAAGCAATTTGCAGTTTGCCTTTAGGCTTTGAATTTTTTGTTCATTGTTTGAGAAAAACGTGCTTGAAGATAAAGCTTAGGTGAAACAATATAGTCTTTCAGAATAGTGTCATAGATTCATAGAATCAGTAAACGGTTTGGCTTGAGAGGAGACTTAAGGATCATCTAATTTCAGTGCCGTTGGCATGGAAGAGATGTTCAGGATCCATCCAATATATTCAAATATATTATATTCACTAACAGCTCAGTAAAGCTTATGCCAGCTGAAACAGTCTTTATTTCCAAATCTAATAATAGTCTCCTTGTTTACAGAGTATAGCTACAAATATGCTTCTATTTTATGGCTCTGTCTTGTGTGCATCTTACCTCTATCTTATGCTCTTCTTCAAACTTTCCCATCTGCATGATGGGAAAATAAATTACAATACAGTGGCTGAAATTCAAGTACATTGCAGTATACATGGAAATAGCTGACAACCAACCACAAAATTTAATCAGCTGGTTTCTGTGAGGCATGAATAAGAGGAAATTTTAAATGGATAACTAGAGCAAACAGGTTGAATGACTTTTATGTTCATGAAGTTAATGTTCTAATTTAAATATATGTTCATAAAATGGTAATTTACAATTTAATGTTTAGATAAACACTATTAATTGAAGAGGAAGCAAAATATATCTTTTTTAAACAATTTGTTCACATGCCCTGTATCCAGACAACAGAGGAGCATCATAGCAGCTAGCTCTCCCTTTGAGAGAAAGGCTTAACTGGCTGAGCATTGTGCAGTTTAGAAGAAATCCTGGCAGTTTGCTGTGGATTTTTTGTTTGCTTCTTTGTTTTATTTTGTTTGTGTTAATGATTTATCTCTTAATAAAGCTTTCTAGAATGTTTCTAGAAATTAATAAGGATTGTTGATAAGACATTCTAAGCCTTCTTTAACAAAATCATTGTGTTTTTAACAAAATCTTTTTACAGTCACTGGGGAAGGAATGATTTCAAATATAGATCACTGTAAATTCTATTAAATTTATATTAGGTCATAAATGTCCCCTGAAGATATCATAAAAATAATATGAAGTGTATGTATGTAAAGTAATTGTTAAAATAGGCATTTCAATTACAAAAGGGCATGTTTAAGGAACAGTTCTTAAAAATAACTTATCATATTTTTTACAACTATTTGTAAATTTGTAAAGATGAAAAGCATGAAAAAGTGCTAACTGCTAGTATTGTTTCATTTTTGTGAACTTACTTCTTTGATTTTAGTGGTAAATAGAACATTAATGCTTTCTTTTTCTTATATGTAGATTTTCTGTAGTAATACTGGGTCAAACCAAGCAAAAATCTATTAATGAGTTTTTTGCTTAATCTCAAGATAAACTGATCTTATCATTGACAGAAAAAAAGTCAAATATTAATGGAACGTTGAGTTTTAACATTCAGTTTAGATTAGTTTGGAAAAAACATCTTCTTAGTAGTATGTCTGTTGATGTGAATATTTGGATGGAAGAGCAATAAGCTACTCATTGCATACTATTTCAGAAAAATATGGCCTTGAAGTTTGCTGCTTTTACTTTCTTAAACGTATAATGTGGAACAGCCTCATTTTGATTGTCTTAATGAAAAAAATCACATCATCACACTTTTTAAGTTCTTATGTATGAGTTAGAACATTACCTTTGCTCAAATGCTTGTCACGTTGTATGGAACTTAGCAACATACATGACACAGACGTAAGCCTGCAGTTAGTAACTAAGTTATGCCATGCCTTCTTGATTTGACAGCTGATGATAAATATAGAGATTTAGAGAAACTCATTAGACAAAATTAAACCAGTAAATCAATGAATGTTTTGGAGAGTGATAACATGAGAAGCTCCAGGATTTGGAAGGACCCAGTCAAGGACCTCAACAATTGCTTGTACTAAGTCAACAAATAGAAATTATAAACTTGAGGAAAACTTTTGAAACATTTTCTTTGCCAAACAGTACCACTTCAATTCTGCTTAGATAATTTTCTACCAGTTGTATTCCAGGAGGTAATTTTCTATGGCTAGTCAAATATCTGTTGAAAAGTATGTGTTACATCAACTTGTTACATGATCAGTGCAACAATATAGCTAATGACACATGATCAAACCTAATGGCATAGTGCTGGTAGCTTAAGTGGATGATGTCTTGTAGTTTCTTCCTGAAATAAGCCAATCAAGCAGGGTCACTTCCTACCACATACTAGTGTAGTCTTTTGACTTCTCACATATCTTAGTAATACAAATGGTTCTGAAAAGTAATATTAGTTTAAATCAGACATGTCTTAGTACATTGTATGATGCACTGCAGTCCAGTGTGATTGATATAGGCTGTACTGCAGAGCTCTCAGTGAAAAATTAGCTAGGAAAATGGGTGCAAAAAGGTCACTTCTTTCATATTTCAGTTAAGATCTTTTCTACAAGTGCAACTGGTTTAAAGGATTATCAGGACTAGATTAGATATAGTTTAAGATTTTGTGAGCCTTGAGGAATCAGTATTAAATTTAGGCAGAAGTGTTTTCTGATATTCTGCCTGAAAGAGTGTGTTCTACTTCATTGTGCTCATGAGTTGAGCACAGACATGAGCCTGACTTGAGGTGTAACTCAGGCAAAGGATGAAGTAAGACTGAGCTCTTCTTGCAGCAGGTTTACGAAGATCAAATTCTCAACAGTGTCCACTTAAACAGATCATTTCTGTACCCCAAAGTGCAAATGTGGTGCTTTCTTGTTCTGGCAGCCTGTCTGTTTAGCTGATCAGTGGAGATGAAGATGCTCCATTTCAGCCGTCTTTTGCTCCTAAAACAAGGTATTCCTCTACGCATGCTTTCAGTGAGAAAATTCCTGGTTCCCTTCTAAATTTAATTGAATATATACTCACAGACAAATGTAAATAGATTATCTAAACCTCTCTAAATTATTTTAAAGGAGAAAGCACATGAATTCATCAATGATCTAGGACTTGAAAACTTGAGCTTTTATCTTGAAATCTATCATGGGCCTACTGAACATTATAAACATTTCGTTACCTCATGCCACTGCTCTATTTATAAAGTAGAGAACAGTAAAGACACTTACTTTGTAAAATGTTTTGAGATCTAGGAGTTTCACGAAAACTACTGTCAGCAAATCTACCTATAATAAAAACCCCAGTAATATAAGCTGTCATTTGAGAATTTCATTTTAATTCTTTAAATAAGGTCAGTTGTCTGTTGCTCTGCAAACAGTGCCATAAACCATTGGCTTGTCTCAAAATCTACTTCATTTCTTGCCTGCTGCAGCTGCATGTTGTTGTGCTTCTCCTCCCTTTTGCTCCTGAGAAATCTCTTCAATTTTAGTGAGTCAGACAAGAATGTTGGCTTGTGAACAGTTAAATGAAAACATAAATCTATGTGCAAACCTTTTTTTTTTATTGTTTTTGCTGACTGGCTGAAAGCGAGGTCACAGTAAGTTCAGAGAGCAAGATATATATGAAATAATTAAACAAAAAATAAATCTTAAGAAAAATGACAAAAAATATCAAGCTTCCCAATCTTGCATTCATGTATCTCAAATGTAATAGTTTTCTTTAAAACATGATTTCATATACATGAAATTATATGTATTTTCCAGATTTATGCATCAAGGTATTTTCAGGCAGCATCAAAATTAATATATGAAAGCAAATAATTTCAGTCCCCAGAGTTGTTACAGTTTCCATGAGTCTGAGATGTCGCAGTGGTACCAAAGCCAAAAATAGTGGCAGAATTCTCTTACTGGTACTAGTAGCAGAGGATGGACATCCAGAGTAAAGAATTCTGCTGTATACGCTTTGCTTTTGCTCATGTAAGTAGCTTATCTGTCTCCTTTGGTTATAGATGTGTTTATATAAGACTAAAATCTGTATTGTATTTTTAGAATGTTCAAGAGTACAAAGAACATTGTTTATATTGACCACCTAATCATTTAAAAGTTTTAGATGATCATCGGTCATTCCTAAGCCAGGAATCAAATGTAATATTTGGGAAATACCAATCATACATTTATGCAGCTGGATTGGCCTTCGGCTTCAATGTGGGGTGGGGTTGTTTTTTTTTTGGAATGCTGTTTCTTATAATGACCTAAGATGTACAGAAAACTAAACAGGCTTTCTTGGTTTTTGTGAACGCATCATAGAAATACAGAAATTGGAGGAGGGGAATTTTAACATGTATTTTACAATCAATCTATCTTCTGTCATTATTATGGGATTGCCCTCTGAAATCTGAGGTGAAGTGACTGTACCTGTATGTTACAAGAGCTTCAGTTTTAAACTCTAAACACAATCGGGGCAAGCGGGTGGGCATATTTGAACTATTTTTCATTTCATCATAATGGAGATTTGTCTTTATTGCACTTACCTTCTGTCTTTTGAGTTGTATTTGCACCTTGAATCTGAACTTGTTTGAGGCATATAACTGTTTCTTACAACACACAGCTTTCATTCAAACAAGCTTGGTTCATATACTCACTGTATGCAGTCTGTATTTTATTTTAATGTCCTAAATTGGATTCAGTTGCTTAATTGAACCTGTTCCAAAAGCAAAAATCCATCTAAAGTTTACATTCCTTGTAACTGATGTTAATGGGATTGGCAAAACACAAAAACCCCATATATAGAGACAGAAATGAGTGTAGCAGATGGATACATTGTGTTACCTACATTATGGCTGTGTTTCTCAAACAAGGTCTATAAATTCACATTTCAATGTGAATTGTGTACTTTATACAGAATGAAAGAGCAAACACATTTAAAAAAAAAAAAAGGTATTTTCCCTAATTTGGAGTGTCTTGACTTAGGCCATTCACTGAGTGTTTACTGTGGTTTTAAGTTTTATATTACCACTTGCTGAAAAACATGCTTTTTTACAAGTTCAGGTTATGTAGAGACACCTATTTCTATTTCACCGGAATAAAGAGTTCTTTATTCTAATTTTGAAGAATGAAATACATGGAAAAAAGTAGTTCAGTAACTTTAGGATCAAAACTGCTTTCTGAATAGATTTTCTCTCATTTTTGTCTTTTCCTTTTTTCTTCCATGGGGATTAGGAATCCCAGCTGTTTTCTGCTGATTAAAATATTTCTGTATCTCAGTTATTTTAATACTGCATTTCCAATGTTAAAATAAAGCTCTTCAACTTGTAAGCAAGATCTTCCATAAATTGTACCACTGTTATGAACTTGTGATGAGAGCACTATGCAAAACCGGTTTGGTTGTCATTCTGCTCATGCTTTCTGTGCACACAGATTTAGCTGAGCTGTCATTAATATATTTAAAACATCCACTGGAGCACCCACAATGTATTTTCAAAATCAAGAGGGCATTAAACTTATGATTTCAAAAAGTAATGAACAGATACATAAAACGTGACCAGGTTTTTAATATTCGCTCATATGATGGCATTTTCTCGTTATAGAATTTAAATCAGATTTCAAAAAACCACGAAGTCATAGAAAAAGACACAGGGTCTACTTACATTGGTTTTGATTTCATTTTTTATGTGCAATTTATTGCTTTCAAAAATCAGCACTTCTGATTATTCAGAATTATCAGTTTTGGAAACTGTCATTTTCCATTCTAATTATTATTGTGGCTTAGCTGTGTCAAAATGACTTTTTCTTCCCTTTTATTGAACACAAAACTATTTAGGATTATCAACTTTTACCAGTTTTGAAATCCTAGTGAAGCTTTATTACTGGGTGACTGAGACCTGCAAGTATGCAGCTCATGAGATGAGGTCTTTGACAGAAATACTATTATCTTTTACATACCTTTTTACATACATGATGTAAAAGGGTTTTTATGTTTTTCTTAAAGACTAATTCCTTGTCTTGTTCTCTTTTTCTTTTTTCAATCTGGTAATTTCAAAGAATATAATTTTAAAATATAAAAGTATGCTCATCATTTTCCTCAGTACCTACAAGTTACTAACTTTTACTTAATGCATTGAGTCACTTTGGTAAATATACTACTGACGCATTATTTATCAAATCTTCTAGTGTTGTAGTTTTTGTCTTACTACTCAATGTGATGATTAATAAAACCCTATACTTGGTTGACTAAGCAAAAAAAATTGAAATCTTATTGAAAAAAATAGAAAAGATAGAGAAAAGTCTTGCAGACCTATGCGTTAAAATAGTCTGGCTTTAAATGAATGGTGGCCTTGGGCAGATTACCTGTGAATTAATGGGAGTAGACTACTGGAAATACTTATCAAAAATTGATGAGTTGCTAGTATATGCTATAAAATATCAACTGCAATTAATAGCGTTTGGAATTCAGGAACCTTTTAAATATTGACACAAATATGTTTAGAATGGCTGTAAGGGATCTGAAACAAAAAAAAAAAAATAAGAGGAAAGTGGGGAATGGAGGGACTTTGAAACTGAAAATACAATATGAAAGCAAATTAAATTGCTGTTAGGTTCTTTCAAGTGAGCTGGCTCTTATTAGACTGAATTACTGCAAAATGTGCTAGTGCAGAAAAACAAAGTAAAACTGTAACAGAAACTAGTGTGTAGCATAACAGTTTTTAATTCAATTTAAATAAAGGATAGTTATAACAGCTGCAATTTTTATAAACCAACAACTCACAAGTACTGATTAAAATGGTAGTAGTGCAGATTTGAAGCTCTTCCAATGATACTGAAAAATAAAAATAAGATGCCAAGAATAGATGAAGAAATGTAAAACAGGAGTAGATTTTCTTGAATGAGAATTTTAAGATCAGAATGTCAGCTACCCCTTCCTGGAAATGAAACAAGGATAGTACCATGCTAAATGTGTTTGAAGTCAAACTTTTTGGACAAAGCTGTTAGATTCTCCTACCAGTTCTAATTTGGAACAAAAGACAGAAAGAGAATGTACGTGTCGCTTCCTTTCTCTTTCTTATTCTCCATCTTTCAAGAGCACATCTTAATATGATGAATTATGACCAAGGAGTTGTGTCACTAATTGTTCTCCAAGTATATTGCAAGGAAGTGATGCAAAGAGAGCAATTTTTTTGAAAGCACAGAAAGGACACAAACTTATTTAAAACAGTTGTTTTTTGTGTTGAGGGACATGGTTTAGTGAGTACTATTGGTGATAGGTGGATGGTTGGACAGGATGACCTCAAAGGTCTTTTCCAACCTTGGTGATGCTGTGATTCTGTGATTCAGTTCATAAATCTGTGAGCAGGACACAGAATCGTAGAATTGAGATGGAAAGGACCCTTAAAGGTCATCTGGTCCCTACAGTGAACAAGGACACCTTCTGCTAGATCAGGTTGCTCAGACCGCCATCCAGCCTGATCTTGAGTGTCTCCAAGTATTGGGCACCTGCCACCTCTCTGGGAAAGCTGTTTTGGTGCCTCACCATCCTCATTGTAAAAAACTGGCTGAAGCCAGTCTTGGACTACAATGAAAATATTAAGTTGTTCTTCATTTACTGGTGTACAATTAATGAACGTATAGATGTTATAAATATCAAAGGGCTCGGCTAAGCTGTTATTATACCAGAGCAAAGAAAAGATAAAGTGCTCACCTGTATCCTAGGCTCACTAGAAATCTCCAGAAGAGATGATCTCCAGAAGAGATCCTTTCCCACCAGTAGTCAGCTCTTAAATGGGTCTAGGAGAGGTGGAGCCAGGCTCCACCCCTTCCGGCAGCACAGGTGAATTGCCTTCACCTGTGCTCCCATGGCTGACTCATTGCTTGCCCCAGGTGATCAATCAGAGGTTCAGGCCGTGACTCAGCAGTTCCCAGACAACTGGTAAATATACATACAATTCAGTAGGATTTGTCTAACATATCCATGTCAGAAAACATTGCTTTATGGATGTAATTTGTAAATTTGTGATTTTATGGGATATCAGCTTCCAAAATGTGGTGAAAGCAGACTCTAATTCTTCTCAGTGCAGTGAATAAAATGCCTGTTTTTAATAATCCTATATTTTTCACACTGCTCAGAGATCATCATAAGTTCTTGAGAAAGAGATTTTAGTTGAGATTTATTGCTGTAAATGCTTAGAAAATGGCCTACTTCCTAGTATTACCATACTGTAGGTACCTGAGGTCAGGGGAGAAGGAAGAATATGTTCTTAAAAGAGTCAAGAAGTGTCTTTAAGTTCCTGATGACCAACTGTCTCAAAATGCTGACAGAACAATGCTAGTAACAACTAACAAATTCATTTCAAAAAAAAATATTAGTAAATCAAAACCTTTTCAGTATACTTAGTGAAGAATCTATCGTGAGAATCAATTGTGTAGATGATACTCAGTGTAGCAGCATTCTGCTTTTCCTGGGTTATTACTGTAGTCAAGAGGCAATTCTCCAAAAGTAGTCCAAAACTAGTCTGTGTTATAGTTTAGTGAAATACAAATATGCTTCAAATGAGAAATTTTTCTGCTGTTCTTTAGACAACTTCATTAACTTTCTTTTCATTATTCTAGTATTCAGGCTTGATTTCTTCTCATACTTACAGATATACCATCCCCAAACAGTCCACTAGACCGTGCTGTAGGAATTTATCAGCTAGAAGGCTGTACCACATCTGCACAAGAAACTGGATCTTAGTTATCATTGTGCCATCGTTGCTTGACACAGATTCTTGCCTTTATTCTGACTGTCAAAGCTGCAGAAAGAACATCAGTAGTAGGGGGGAATTTATGCCTTCTGGGCACTGGACACCGTGCAGAGAATTCTAAGTTATTCCTGGAGAGCTTTGACATCAGCACAGCAGAGGTATTGATCTACTGTGACTGGGTGTCAGCTTGATCCATTGATATCAGCAGAATAAAAACATAACCACAGTTTTAAGGTCTTGAGGGTGTGAGAATCCAAATAATGACCCTATTAAATGTGCTTTTCAGAGAAACGTAGTCTTTCACCAGAGATTCCATACACAAGTTTGTAAGATGTCATGCTTGGTTTGTACATTGTTAGTATTCCAATTTCTTTTTCATTAAGAACCATCTGCAATTAAGGATGGAAATAGAGCAACCAATGAGCTAAAGAACTAGCCTACTTTTGTTTTTCTTAAAGCAAAAGAAAGAGGAAAAGGTCAAGTAAAGGAGACGTTTTTTTCAATTAAACAAAAAAATTGCATTTATTCATTTAAAGAAAAAGGCTTTTACTGTAATTTTGGTGGATTTTGCCTAAAAGGACAATGTTACCAGGGCATTGCTTCATTCTCTTTAGACATTATTATGTCTGTACTTCTTGGCAGTGTATCACATTAAACTAAGTATGTACAACTTACCTGTAGTCTTTATCACAAATGATCGAGCATGGGTAATAAATTCTGCAAATCTGAAGTTGCATAACAGAGAGATCAAAATAATCAGTCACTCACAAAACCTGATCAAGCCTGGAATATAACAAGAAAGAATTGTGACAGGAACTAAAGGAAAATATGGTTCATTTAATCTTTTATAAATTGATAAACTCTTACAGCTTTAAAGGAATGACCCTTGCAAAGCAAAATAACCAAATCCATCTTTTGTCACTTTGGTGAGATTTATATGTGGAAACTGATGATTTTTTTCTGCAGTTTTGTCAGTCTGCTTTTGAGATCAATGCCAGTGAAATATTTTGTTTACAATTTAACCTCCATTTCCCCTAGAATTTGGGAGTTTTAATACTAAGAGTACTTACATTTAACTCTATTGATCCAATGGTAAATTAAATGGCAAAAAAAACCTACAGTTGTATTACTTTGTTAAAATACTGTCAATTGGGAGAAAAATTCTTGATTAAAACAGGATATGTTGCACTGAAATGAAAAGCAAGTTTCATTTCAAAAATGATCTTTAAAAAAAACACAGAAAAACCTTCACGTAGGTATATTTATTTGATGGAAATTGTAAAAAGGTAATAAAACTGAAATCATGTATTGAATTTATTTTATGTAGTATAAAGACAAAAGACCCCTGAAAGTTTAAAGTAGACATAAAATGTGCTTGTGATAGTTTTTGTTTTTAAAATATCTTTTTCTTTCTGTAAGCAGTTCACTTATAACTTCCCTGGTTTTGAGGTGTTCTCTGTTTGTTTTTGCTTCCTCTGTTGATCTCTGTTGATCTCTGAAATATGACACAGGGACACAATGAACACCTGGATAAAGAACTTCAGAAAAAAAAAGACAGGGACTCAATTCAGTGAAGTTTATTAAATAAGTAAAAACTTTCAAGGAGGAATTTCCAAGGTAGAATAAGCTAATGTTTCAGCCAGATTAACATAATTGGAGAAATTACTGATTTAATGGGTTGATAAAATTCTTATCACAATTATTAAGCACATTAATTCCTCTCAATCTGCTTGCCAAAGGCTCAAGGGGAGTTTTGGAATTGATTTCAATAAGGCAAGAATACACTTTCAGAAAAATAAGGGAAGTCATATAAAAGTTTCTTCTTGTATGAGGTGACCAAACATAATGTGAAAAAAAAAATAATGCATATAATAGAAAAGGATATTCAGCACAAATGTTTTCAAATACAATTTGAAGGATTTGCATCAGTGCCACCCTCTTAACATATCTCTAGATATTCAGATTCGAGAAGCTTACAAAAATAAATTTTATACTGTCTATCCATCTGCAATTATTTTCTTTAATATGACATTGACTATTTATGCTGGAGGCCACATGAGAAAATTGATTTTTTTATGATGAATCTAGATCTGCTACAAATAGGACAGCATGATTCCTTATAAAGATAATCAGCTGCCTGTATCAAGAATAATAATTGATGCGACAAATAAAAACCCTAAAGAATTCATAACAGATTTTCATGTCCTGCATTTTAGATACATTTTACTTCTAGGAATATTCAAAGTCATTCCTTAAACTCACTGAAGCACTGTACTTTGGCTCTGAAGCTCTGAATGGGAAGCAAGGCAGAGCTATACCTCACCGCAGGAGGACTAGGCACACTGTAAGTCAGACTAACTGTGGCCTACTATAGTGCTTTTTGTACAGGTGTTATGCTGACCTATTAGTAATCTCCAAACCCTAGGAGCAGTGTCAGTGCTTCATGAATCTCTCACCTGGAAACACAAGTTCACTTTTTCAAGTTATTTAAACTAAAGCTGTAGTATTTCCTTATTCTGAGAGTGGAATTTTAAAATTCATTGAGAATGAATTTCTGAAGTTGGGCATGTACCTGTTGATCTGTTGAAAAGCTGCACGGATAGGACAAGTTACAGTCTTTGAAGCAAAATATGTGACTGTATGATAATATTTGGTGATACAAAATCTAATTGGTTCCTCCTTATATCAGTATCAGTGTTCCACTGATGCAGAGAAATGTAGGATAAAATTTCCCATTTTACAATGGGAAACATACACACATTGCAGGTGTGTGGGATATATTATACTAGATGGATAGTAAGTAAAGGACTCTCTCCTGAAGTATTTCCCTTATACGGACACTCAAAAGTAGAATCTAGTTTTAATCAGAGACCTGGTTTTGCAGTAGAAGTTTACTCAAATACACCTCAGCCCTTCTCTGCAATTTTGTGGTGGTGTCAGATGAAGTTCCAACTAAAGAAGAAACAAAAAGGGCTAGATAGATGTCTTAAAGAAATAGCTTTTGAAAGCTGTTTACTAGTCTTCTTGTTTCTGGGTTGGAGAGTGTTGATTGTGAGTGTTGTGGCTGCTAGTAGTGGAAAAATGCTCATGAACGTATCTTGGCCATCCCTCCTTCTGTAGTAGGACCAGCTCCACTGCACGTAAGGCTGTTTGTAAGATATCTGCAGGAGGCTACAGTTAAGAAGGATATCTGCCAGAGGATTGCTCAAACTAAGGTGTTCAGTTCCCCATTTTCTGAGGGACAGGAGTCTGCTGCCTGAACTTGCTCTCTCTTTTTTTTCACTGAGCTTGCCCTTTGTTTTTTTCCTTATGATGTACGGAGATTTGTATCTATCTACAGAAATAGTAAGACAAAGAAGATGGAGAAACTTGTGATATTACTTGCATATTTTTATTTAACTTATATTTCTTTGGTTTGGCATTTATTAAGTTTTGTTAATGAAGTTCGTACTAATTTTATTATGACACTCTATGGAAGTATTTTATTTAAACAATGAAATTTGCCTTAAATCTATTTCTGTTACTAAATTAATTACTCTAGTTCAAGAAGATGAGCTAGAAAAACTGGCCCAAGAAATCTGCTTGATGAGCTGTCAAGACATGAAAATTTTCTTTTGATTCAAGAGATGAAGATAAAAAGATGAAGAAATTTTAGTGTAAATGAGAACACATATCAGCATGATTATATACCAATATTGAATTAATATGTGGTTCAAATTCAGAAAGTTTAAAAGTCTGCTAGATAAGAGCTGGATTTTACAGTTCAAGAAATTAAACTATCATTAAAAAGCACTTAGCTTATTAAATAAATATGAGAAAAATACTAGAAATAATTGAGAAAAAAGAAAATACAAGAACAAAAACAATGCATATTACATCGTTTATGAAAGTTACTTCTGTGTGTATCACTCTTAGTAAAAGCAAAAGTCGAGATTACCATAATTCAAAACAGACATAAAAAAATGTTTAACCTAAAATTTGAAATGTTACAAAGAAGCTTATGAAGGAAGCTCATATTTTAGGAGCAAATATCACGTATCCGTTTATTTTCTTATGCTTCTCAAGGTGATTTCTTGTTGTTACTGATAAACTCTGTTCTGCTTACCATGCAAACACAAATATGTTGCAGAAACTGCAACTCTGTCTATGGCCAGGTGAAATAAAAATTTGTTCTTGCTGTTTCCATTAATCTTTTTGAAGGGGGTAATAAAGCTGTCAGAAAAAAAAAAAAAAAAAAAGAAAAAGAAAAAAAAAAAAAGAAAAAAAAATGTAGAATTAGTGGTTCACAGAAAATTTGAATTCTTCCTAATCTTGACTTTGGTCTAGATCTCTCCAAAGTCACAATTTCTAAAGTTCCTATTAACTGAAAGCAGATAGAATCTCATTTCAAAACACCAAAACATGAAATGAAGCAGACTTCATTGCGGCTTCATTGGTATTCCTACCACTTATACTGCTGCTGTTGACTCAGAGGCTGAGTAGAATACTAATGCCACTGAGCAGTCTTGTGTTCCCAAAATCTATCATTCTGGGTAGTATATCCCAATGTGAGTACATTCTTATCTTTACTTTCAAACTGGAATCTTGAATCTTTCTTTAATTCCAAAATCCCTGAATCTGGAGGAGGTGGACATTTCCATCAGTGGGGAACTACTTTGGGAAATATCAACATGCTTTGGATAAATAGAATATTGTTGCAAAATTACAAAGCTGAGAATTCTAGCCTTAACAAGGGTTAGTGCCCCTATGAGTTTCAGCAAAATATTTTATTTACTCTTATGTATGTCCCAGATCCATCTAATTCTGCAAAGTCAACCTCAAAAGGCCATATTTTACTTCTGTACAGTGATGGTTTACATATCTCTTCAGCAATAAGCAGCAAATGTGTGGAACAACTAAAAAAGTCTCTGAAAGAGCATTGAGAGATAGAAATCATGACCCAAATACAACTAGGCCAAGACTTTGACAGAACACACATAAAAATATTTGAGGAGATATTATGGTGAGATATTATGGTGATATACTCTGTTGAAATATTTTAATAAGCTTGTGTCGCTGATTTAAGGTTTTAATGGGCTCTCTTCCTGACTTGTAAATACTCACTCATCTTCAACAGCCTTCTTGGAGCTGTGATTGTCCTATGTTTGTTACTAGCATACATATGCTTGCTGAACCTGTAAATCAGATATCAGAATCAAACTAAATACTCATAACAGAAAACAGCTTCATCATTTTTGCTTTCAAAATACTTCTCCTACTTTTTTAACAGAAACCATTTTAGTGCTATATCAGTGCAGGTAGAATCATTTTTAAGAAGGTTCAGGATATCAAAAGAAGATTAAAGCTGACATTTTGAATGTAGGTCCTTTGAGCTGAGGAAAAGATTATTAAAAATACTTTTAGTTATTAAAAAAAATGCTTAGTTGTCTTATACTAAACTAGTGTTTTATGACTGTGTAATGCACATTCACTAGGAGAGTTCACAAACATTAATCTGTACGTCAGGATGCTGATCAGCCAACTTCCACAGTTTACCAAGATAGCATGTTAACATTGAATTTGACTTATCTTCAAAGTTTTGTAAGTCAAGTGCAATAACAGCTCCACTTGTTTTTCGTTTTTCTTTATTTAATTAAATAAGAGTGTTAGCAAAATTGCATTTTGTGTCATTGCTGTGCAGATCAACAGTGAAAGTGTAAAGCTGTCATTTATGTGCTGTGAGACCATGATTTTAATCTAGCTGGATAAATTGGACAACAATATATTTTATGACAGTCACAGTAGCTAACCTACAAAAGATGTTTAAGAAGCATAAATTAGCCATATGTCTGAGTGTTTCATTAAGATCATCTTAATATGAACATTGATCTTGCTGAATATGACATCTTAGATATAATAACAATGTTTGAAATGGTCTATTATGCTTAGATGTGCATTTTCAATTTCAGAAGATATTAGAAGTTGTTGAGCCTTAACAAATAAACAATGTGAGGGTACCAAGTATCCTAAGAGCCAACTATCATACTGCTTTGAATTAGTATTAACTTTTCTGATTTCAGAACAAGATTCTGCCTTACACTGCCTTATGAAGATACATGCATATTGACATACAGTGGCCACGTCAATGTAAACAATAGCAATATCACGTCATGAAGTCCTGTTTTCTTCTCAATATGATGGTTGGCAGTTGAGAAAAAAAAAAAAGTACCTGTGTTTTTGTGAGCATTCTAGTAGTACTCAGATTAAGTTTTATGATTAGGGAATAAACACAGGCGATTCAGAGCAGGAGTTTATTTGTAATTTGCGTTCATCAAACTTGATTACAGTGAGACTCTAGAGCAGTGCCTTAGCTGAATGCTAACCTGCTGCTCTTATGCCATTGACACTGATGTAAATGTAGATATATACATTTTATCCTTAAATATAAGGCTGAAAGTTTCAAAATTAAAGCTAAAATAAACAGAGCACAGTATAGAACAGACTCCCCCTGTTTTAATCAAAGATATGGAAGTTCATCATATGAAATACTTACGTGTGATTTTCAGTTATTTTCAATAATTAACAGTTGAAGCTATGTAAACCAAAATAAGGAATATTATTTTCTACTAAATAATTTTGTACTAAAATTTCAAGAGCAAAATTTAATTGCCTATTTGAGGGTGAGGAAAAAGAAGAAATTCTTTCACTACTGGCATTTCGCAGGTTTCCTTAGGGTTTTTATAATTCTTCTTTCTTTATGCTCTAAATAAACCTTGATAGCGTGTTACAGAACATAGAAGAGACTTTTATATACTTCTTTGGGATAGATAGAAGCAAAACTATGGACTCAATAGCAAACATTGTAAGAAAGCACAGCAAAAAATATCACTCAGAAAAAAACCATCAGGATGCTGTTACTTCCTGTTCTCTTTAATAAAAATTGACAGGCAAGGATCTATACAGTACAGTTTCTAAACCATAAGATGTTTACTGTAACTATTGGTGGAGTAACTGAGCCTTGGTTTGTGCTATTTTCTGCTTCTGTCTAATTCTCTGCAAGTTACAGTTCGTTTTGCTTGTTACTGGCCATGAAAACAGTCAGTGACAAGATGGATCAGTTATCTAACTCACATTATCCTGTGTTTCCTGTGTAAAAGATATAGACATAGGTGTATGTCTTAAAAAGCACGCAGTATGTTAAACTGACAACATTTAGATAGATAGATATCCTTAAACTGTCTTTAACAGTTTAACCTGACTTCAAATCCTTTTTTACTCCAGCATTTAGAATGTTGTCTTGAATTCTGATGATTTCTAAACCCGATAAAATGATAATATACCCTAAAATATTTTTTTGTTTGTTATCAGGGTTGTCTTTCTGTGATTTATCTGTATGTTGTTTTTTCTCTCAGATGACTGTAAATGGTCAAAATATTTATAGATATTATGACCTCTATACTTCACAATATGCACCGTATTACCTTGGTAGTTAGGTGGAAGCAAATAATTGAATTTGTATTATTTTTTACAAGCAGTGCTATCAATTGCAAATTATATTGATGATATGAATGCAAAAATTTGCTTATTATCAAATTTTAAATGGTGACACTACACCAGTATTGCATTTTGAAATATTTGTAATACAGCTTATTGCTGTCTTGAAAACTGTCTAACAAAGACTACTGCTCTTTCAGTTGCAATACATTTGGCATTACTGTGGTGTGGGGAATAGAAAAAAAAAACAAAATTACTCCCTTTGGATGTATATAATTTATTATATTTGATGGAAAAATTACATGTGGATTTTTTTTAAATAAAATTTGTTTAGTTCTGTATCATCTAATTGACAAGTAGTTTTTTTGTTGGTTTTTTTTTTATAAATGCTATTGGTTTACTTTTCAAAACTGTATGCATTTCAGAGTCATTAAAAAAAAAAAAGCTTTAACTCCGTTCTTTCATGTTACACCAGAATTGGTTTTATGTCCTTCATTTTTCTCATGTTTTATATCAGACAGACTGGTATGAGCAGTTGAGAAGTTTATTCTGCATGAACTGCAGTAAGAATTCGGGCAGTTATTCTAACATTATTGATCCTTGAAAGAATGTATGTACACTCATTCCAGACTGCGTAAATTCTCTTTTCTTCAAGAGTTAGATGCTGATTATCACAGGTCTCATTGTAATTATCTCAGCCAATTGGAAGCAGTAATTTAGATGTATTTATTTAGCTACAATGTAATATCATTATCACTGGCCCTTTCCAATGTGATACAGAACAACTAGCAGATACTTAGATGAATGCAAGAGATAAAATCATGTCTATATATGAAATAGTTTGTTACATAGGACACTTTCTGGCTAGTACAGACAACAGTTCAGACTTTTTTTTTCTTTTTTTTTTTTTAACACTTCAGTGATGGTTGAAGTTGTTTCATAACATTTGTGGAGAAATCCAGGATCTGTTGGCTGAGATACTATATAAATATTAAATAATATTTTAGTGCACTTCAAGATGATGTCATTAAATCTGCCTTTGACAAAGATTCAGAGGTCTTGCTGGGACTTGGAAATTAGCATAGTGCAGCTGATTTCAGATGTTTGCTCCTCTCTGACCAGCTTTCCAGTCTTCAGATTGTTCTTATTAGAAACAACAGCATTCTCCAGTGCTTTCTTTGAGAGAATTCCACTTATCAGTTCTCTGAAACTTTTCATTTTCTTTCTGATTCAGTTGAGTTGTTCTGGTATTCTGTAGTTTTCTCAGCAGCTCACCACTGTCACAGGAAAGGGGAAGCCGGGTTTGAACAGAACTCCTCCCAGATCACAGGTTACCTAGACTGGACTAAATTTTCCAAGAACTCTGAGGAAGTCTTTCTTTGGATATTTCCAAGGAAACATTACTTTCTGAGCAGAGAAACCCCATTTTTTAATGTCTTTAAGGCTTATCCATCACAGAACAGTCAATGAGACATTAAAGTTTATTCATATGTAGACACAACAAACATTTACAGCTTTTTTAACAACTAATTAAACTGCATAGCAATCTTCTTCTGTACGTGCTGTTTCCTTACTGAACTTACAGGTACAAAAACAGAGGCTGGATTAATGCCACAGTTTGACAGGTAGAAGTTTAGAATGAAAAGAACGTTTAAATCAACAAAGTATTGGTTAGCATTGGTTAGCATTTGAAAAAATCAGTTTGTACTTACCTTTGTTTAGTGAAAAATGACTGAAGTATTTTCCTTAAAATGAGAGATATGTGATAATTGTCATTTATTTCCCTTTTGAATTCTCATTTTACAAAGAAGAAATAGGAGAAAATGTGTGTGTGTGGGGGGGGAAGAATGTGAATCTGTTTTGGTTCCTGAATATTGAAAAGAATACTTCTAAAATTCCCCCCCTCCCCTCTATTTTTTCTTCATTTTAGGCCCTGAATGAAATGCCTACTTTTCCAACCAGCATGGGGCAATAAGTATTCCTTTAGAACTGTTTATACTTTCTTTTTGAGCCCTGATGAGAAATCCTGGAATTACTAGATTATTTTTTAACAGTACTTTTTAGTCAACTCAGCTTGCAAAAGATGCAGCGTAGTAAAATTACACGTTACTCATAAATTCAAATCAAAAGAATATTGAAAATGGCCAAACTAATAAAATGATTTTTATTGACTTCTGTCCACTTTCCTGTCCGCTTTCTATACATCTAACTATATAATGAGCAGAAATAAGAAATTCCTGTGGCCTATCAGAAACACACTGAATTGTCTCAATATTTCTCTACAGTTAACAGAGCAAAGTCAGAAAAGAATACTGTGTATTGCTGAGATGGCTGAACAGCAAACTGAAGTAGGCAAGTGAATGCCTATATTCTTTTGCTAAACTTCATTATATGATTAATCATTCTCTCTGCAAATCTTTAAAGTATCAGAAGAAATGTGTAGATCTTTTTCAAAATGTTTTCCCATATCAATTAATTGTATGAGGTGAGTAAGCAGCGTTGACAGCCTCGACATACCAAATTTGACTGTTCAATGCGTTCTTTGCCTAGGAATTTGTAGAAAGGGAAAGTGAATGCATAGATTTTTGAGAAGGGAAACTAACCAGTAGTGTGATCTTAAATTATTATCTGTGGGAAATTGCTACTTTTTTTTGCGTTATGATTTACCTTGACATTTTCTCAAATACATACTTGGTACAAGCAAATGCTGACCAGGGTAAACTCAAGTCTCAGAATTCACAAAATGACAAGCAGTATTTCTTAATAGTTTTGCTGTCAGAAAGATGAATGTAGCTGATTTGTAAAAGAAAACCTGCCTGCATCAGAGAGATTAGGGATAGCAGTGCTTTATAGCTCCATAGGGCTTCAGAGTTCAACCTTTGTGTTTTGTGTGCAATTAAAATTCATCTTTGCTGGTTTTCTCAGTAAACCTGCCCCAAAATTGTAGCTAAGCAGATATAAATAAATACTATAAGTGCTTTCATCCTCTATCAGAACTCTCAGCTTTCATAATCTGCAAATGGATAGTTCTGAAAAAAATACAGATTAATTAGAGTTATGACTGAAAATTTAAGCTTTGAAATAAGAGATCGGTAGCAGGTACACTGAGCTTCAAAAGACACACATTGCAGGGAAGTTAACAGTTAAGACTTCATGGAAATATGAGCAAAAAATAGCATCAAATCCCAATTAGAAAAAAATATACACTCACTGATATTAAAGTGTGAAATATAAATAAAATATACTTTATATTTATATTTAAATATTATAAAGAAAATTTGAATACAATATTTATTCTGATGATAGAACTGTCAGTCATTCTGAAGGGGGCAATATTACCTGAAATGAATGTATCAGAAGGCTAAAATTGGGCTTCAAACCTATGAAGATAAAGAGATCAAAGTTCTCAAGATACATTCTTGTTCTTTACAGCATTACCAGAACCTAACCAAGAAAATAGTTAAAGCAAGCTGCATATTAATTATATTATGTATTAATAGTACATCTGTGCTAATAATTGAGAATGAGAAATTTACGGGAAGGAGAAATACTCAGGATGCCAAAGACACCATCCAAATGCTAAATCAATTAAATTCATCTATCTTAAAATTTGTGGTTTGAGATTGTAAGTTTCACTTTTAATATTGACTGAATCCAGTACAACTAAAGCTTCAAAAGACTCAAAATGAAGTATCAACCATTTTTACCAAATACAAACATTTTGCAAGGATGATCAGAAAGGAACAATGTGTCAGATTTTACAAATTTCAGTATTGGTTTGAATTACTGTCACTATTTTCTTACAAAAAAAACTGTTGGTAGAGCTTCATTGTATGTATAATATGCTTAATGTTACTTATTAGTCAACAACAAAAATTTTCTCAAGTTACACGCACTCATGTTTTTCAAAGCCACATTTTAAAATGTCTACTCACAAAGTAGACTGAGACGAGACTACTGAGCTGACTATTTGTATCCCTTTGTAAAGCATCAAAACAGTATTGCTAATATTACCATCTGAGTGAAAAATGGCATTGCATAAACATTTCCAGGAGGAGTGAGGGAGGGGAGACATTCAACGTTCATCTTCTCAAGAAACCAGTACTTACCCACTTCCATGTGAGAACATCTGACTAACAATGAGAAGTAAAGAATGCATTCCTTGCTTTGCCTTGCTTGAGCATGCAGCTTTTGTTTTACTCAATAAAACAGCTTTATCTCAATTGGTTAATTCTTGTAATTTTACCTTTATAACACTTTTCCCCATCTTACATGGGAAGGGTAAACAAGCTGCACCTCAGGGTTAAACCACAACAAAAATCCACCAGTGAAAAATTCTGAATTTTCCACCTGATTTTTTTAGCTACAGTTGCATGAAATAAAGGAGAATTTTTATAATCACTGCTCTAAGGCTAGAAATACTTTCTTTCTTTTTTTTTTTTTTTTTTTTTTTTTAAGTAAAAAGCTTATAAGGATGAATTGTAATGTTTTCTTGACAGCAGTACAGGGAAACATTGAATCTATCCAGACTTCCAGTAAACTTCTGAAATGTTCAGTCCTATTTCTAACTTTTATTTATTTTATTTAATAAAAATGTCCAGCTGTAACTTATGTAATATTGAAGTACGGCCTATGACAGAGGTTACTCTCCTCCAAAGAGGAAATTACCTTAATTTCATGTAGCCTTTAGAACTGTCATCTGAACATCCCTGAGTCATGACACTTCTAACTGCTCCATGAGTTATAGTATTGAAACCCCCCCCAAAAAATCAGATACAAATGGGTGTAGATATTTCACAGGATATTTGAAAATTTGAAAACTGTGCAATTAAATTATTTTTTTAATGAGTGAGTTCTCGTTTGGAACAGAATTTAAATATTCAATGAAATAGGCTTTGCAAGTGAAAATGCGTTCTTTTGTTACCAAATACATATTTTGGATACTATTTGAAATTTGTCCTACATTAGGACATTTCAAATTTATTAAGCCCTCATATAGTCAAGATTTTATGAGTTCATCCTTCCATCAGGGAGAAGCTCTCTTTATCTGGTCCTGAGTGACTGGAAAAAGGGTCACACCACTCCCATCCCTGAGAAAGGGAGCAAGGAGGACCCAGGGGTCTACAGGCTGGTGAGTCTCACCTCTGTGAGATTGTCTCACTACTATGGCTGTGAGCAGCCTGCTTGGTGACCCTGCCCATGGCAGGGGTGTTGGAACTATATGATCTTTAGTATCCTTTTCAACCCAGGCCATTTTTTGATTCTATGATTTATAAGTCTGAGAAGAACAGTCTACGGAATTGTATTTAAAGTAAAGAAAATATTTGTCTTGGATGAGTTTTTTTTTTTGTTTGTTTTTTTTGTTTTTTTTTTTTTTTTTTTTTGCTATAGAGTTGTACACCTGTATTTTTTGTCTTTATTATCTAAACAAACTGAGTTCTCCAATATTTTGTATGAGCGTTATCCTCTTCCCACACATTCCACTTGAGTTTGTTCTTCAGTGAGCCATTTGTTCTGTGTGGTAAATTATTATAACCACTTCTTTCTTCCATTTTGCATAAGTGTCTTTTAATTAAGTCTTCTGTTGGCTATGTGCCTTACCTATTTTTAACTTAAGTCAAGAACTACTATTTTTAAAAAAAGATTTTTTTCCTGTTAACTGCAGTTCTAAACAAGTGCATAAAAACCACGAGCAATCCACATTTGAAGAATAATTAAACATTTCTGATAGACCCAACTGGCCAGAACTGCTTAAGAAAAGACTTTAACTGATTTCATACGAGTAGAACTTTATTATGCCACAGGGTACCTATATGAGTCAGAAAACTTCATACGTTATTACTGTTTATGTCCTATGTAACTCTGCGAGCTACAGTTTAAATGACATCTATGGTTAGAGATCTTAACTCTCTGATGAGATCAGTTTCATCCTAACTGCTCAAGCAATGAGTCTGCCAGAGGGAAAAGGTGCAGTCCTTTCTCAAAGCATACATAAAAATGATAAACTTTCTGTAAAAGCTTCTTCTTACTAGCATATCATGTGATCCTGTTGATCCTCAGTTATCAGGAAAGAAATGATGTTAATAGTGTATTTCCTGTAATTGCCATGATACAAAAACTTCTCTGACCAACCATAGGAATCATTTCAGAAAACAAAGCCTTAGTAAGGGAGTACCTGACTTGAAAAACAAATGAAATGCTAGACTAAAATTTGTTATAGATTATTGTGTGCCAAACTTCCTTTGTAGGAATGGTCCGTGTATTGGATTATGATTCTCTAGAATATCATTTATGGAATGGCACAGGATAATGTGTAGGAAATCAGCAATGAATAAGAAAAAAAATGTTTTAATCATGTCCTAAGTCCTGAAGAAAAATTAAGAAAAGTTCTGAAGAAAATTAAGAAAATTAAAGAAGTACAGACACATATTCCACCAGATTCTCTTTGATAAAAGCTCTATTCTACATTGCTCACTTGCCATCTTCCAAGACATAATGGTTTTAGTTAGCACTTAAGGAAGAACTTTCGATCAGAGATCTATCATAGAATCATCATATGAAAGAATCGTAGCATGGCCTGAGTTGAAAAGGACTGCAATGATCATCTGGTTTCAACCCCCCTGCTATGTGCAGCGTCTCCAACGACTAGAACAGGCTGCCCAGAGCCACATCCAGCCTGGCCCTGAATGCCTCCAGGGGTGGGGCATCCACAACCTCTCTGGGCAACCTGTTCAGTGCTTCACCACCCTCTGTGTGAAAAACTACTTCCCAGTATCTAGCCTAAACCTCCCCTGTCTCAGTTTAAAACCATTTCCCCTTTGTCCTATCACTGTCCACCCTCGTAAACAGCCACTCCCCTTTCTTTTATACGCTCCCTTCAAATATTGGAAGGCCACAATGAGGTCTCCCCAGAGCCTTCAGTTCTCCAAGCTAAACAGTCCCAGTTCCCTCAACCTTTCTTCATAGGAGAGGTGCTCCAACCCTCTGATCATCTTAGTGGTCCTCTTCTGGACTCGCTCCAAGTCCTCTGCATCTTTCTTGTACTGGGGACCCCAGGCCTGGAAGCAGTACTCCAGATGGGGCCTCACAAGAGCTGAGTAGAGGGGGACAATCACCTCCTTCTCCCTGCTGACCACTACTCTTTTAATGCAGCCCACGGCATAGTTGGCCTTCCAGACTGCAAGTGCGCACTGCTGGCTCATGTCCAGCTTCTCGTCTACCCCCTTGTCCTTCTTCGCAGGGTTGCTCTCAAGGGGTTCTTCGCCCAGTCTGTATAAACACCTGGGATTGCCCTGGCCCAAGTGCAACACCTTGCACTTGGCCTTGTTCACATGGACCCAGTTCTCCAGCCTGTCCAGGTTCCTCTGAATGGCTTCCCTTCCCTCCAGTGTATTGACTGCACCACTCAGCTTGGTGTCGTCTGCAAACTTGCTGAGGGTGCACTTGATGCCATTATCTATGTCACTGATAAAGATGTTGAAGAGCTCTGGTCTCAAGACCAACCCCTGAGGGACACTGCTTGTGTCTGGCATCCTCTCAGACATAGAAGCTCCAGTAATTCCTTGGTCTTGGTTGAAACCTGGGAAACAGGGAGAATGGCAGAGATCATCTCCTTATTTGTAACTGTCACCTTACTATAAAATAAGATGAGGCATAGTATTTGCTCATCAAAAAGCCCTTTATCAGGTGTAATGTAGACAAACTGATCATGTAGTGTTCTTCCTTATTGCTCTTTAAACATAGATATAAATGACTTTATACCATTTTACTAAGGCAGTAATTATGCCAAAAAGATCTGCAATAAAACAAAATAATATTGAAAAAGTGTGCTCAGATTTCTAAAGAGACATCTTTTGTGGTCTGTATCTTGAAATTTAATGAGACAAAGTCTGAATAACTGTTTGCATATTGGTAAAGGTTTTTATTTTTATTTCAATCAACAAGCGATATGAACATTTCTCTGACAAAGTTTTTGTCTCAAAAAATCTGCTTCCTCATTTCTGTTTCCCAGTTGGCATGTTGTTTCCCAGCCAAACTTATAGTTCAGTACTATTCCTATAGCAAGAAACTTGCATAATAAAAGGGAAGTAGAAGAAGTAGGGGAAGTAGAACTACACTTGCTAATTAGGTGTCCAGCTCTCATTGATTTTGAATAGACTCTATGTCCTTAAGAATTCTTCATGCCATTGAAAATTTCTCATGTAATCACTTTCTGCTTTGCTTGTACAGCCCCTACCATTGAAAGACTTACAGTCTGAATGAGAGAGAGCACACGATGCCCAGTCTAAATTATCCTTGATGACAGAATGACTATTTACAAATGAAAGGTTTCAGAAGGAGATATTTTTTGACAGAAACAAACTTTAAGGCTGTTCATATTTTACACGATAACTTCTTAACTACTACAATGCCTGCTTGTGTGTATCTTCATTTACGTGGCTTCAGTAAATCTATATGCAGTAGACACATTTCTCCCTGAAGGAATGCAGCATTGCTGCTTAACTGTCAGTGATAAATCATCTTCTGAAACATAAAATTAAGTCAGAATAACACATTTGAAAGATTTTAACATTTTCCTGAAAGAATTACAAATTATGAGGCAAGGCAAATTGGAAATTACATACACTACATGCCTTAATAGGCACATGGCTTGCCATAGTATGCAAGTTGAGTCTAAATATAATTCGAAACCACTGGAAATGATATGAGTGAGCTTGCTTATTTTTTACAGGTGAATCTCTTCTAAAATTAAGACTGTCAGTTATGATCTAAAAACAAGAAGGAATACTTATTAATACATGGCTGAATGCCTTGCTGAACAAAACATAATTACACAATATATCACATACAGTCAAATTGGAAAGTACCATGTTCTTCAGTCTGCTCTCCTATCAATGGTGGAATAATTGCTTCTTCAGAAAGACGTGTTATTAATGGATCTTTAGACTTTGAATGCAACTCAAATGCTGCATACCAAAACAAAACTATTCTTTTGCAAAATCTGGCTGCTTAGAATAATACTGAAAAATTGAGGTCTCTGTAGACCTCAGTGTGTGTGTATGTAGTGATGTAGTGATATCATCTCAGAAAGTTAGCTGCAGTTTTAGTGTTTCAAATTTTATTCAGAATAAGGAAAAATAAAGGTAGTAAGAAGAGTTATGTTTTCTTCTAATCTCATTCAGCACCCTGAATGTTTTCATTGGTCTAAAAAATGAAGCAAAACCTCCAAACTAAATATTATTTTTTGCTCTCAAGCACAGTCACTGGAATTTACTTTGCCTGTCCCAGTTGTGATCTAACTGTAAAGAAGCAGGTAAAACTTTATAAAAAATTATAAACGGTGAATGCTAATGAAGTAGACACAAAATGAAAACAACAAACAGAATGCTAATGAAGTAGACACAAAATGAAAACAACAAACAGAAAAAGCCCAACAGCTAATGGATAAAAACTGCTAAGTTTTAAATTGTCCCCAAATCATTAGGGTGCTGACTACCTCAGTCTTCCCTCTGGTAGATTTCCTAAAAATACTATCTGATGACAAATCAGTTACACGTGCTCATCAGTTTTCTTGAATAACTTTTGCTTGCTAGAAATTGGATTGGTCACACAGCTTTCATTAACCTTTTCTTCTTAGCTATCTGTATTTTCACTTCTTGTTATATGTTTAATGAAATATTATCCAGGCATGCTTCTTTTAGCCAAGGCTCTGATAAGTCTTTAAAAGAGGATGCAGTGTCCATTTTTATCCAGTGGTGAACTTCAAAGAAGTGTTACAGTACTGTTTCCATTCAAATCCTTGGAAAACACCCTGAGAATGCTAGTTTAACATGAAAAACAAATAAAAAACAGACCTGTATATATCCAAATTATAAAAACAAAGCTAAATTTGGGATATTAAAAGTGATTTTCAGCTATTTCAGTCTTTAGTTCTGCCCTATTTCTTGTAGCCTCTGCAAACCATACAGTGTTGTATAAATAAATAAAATATTTGAAAAATATAGTTGGTCAATACTTCAGCAACAGGTCCTGGCATCTCTAAATTTCTATTAGCTGAAAATTCTCCCTTAGATTTAAATGAAACTCATGCTCTAAGACTTGCATGTTGACACAGAGGTAATTTTGTAAGAGGTATCCTTTTAAGGCTTTAAACAAGTTTCTTACATTACTTGGAGAGAAATGTTTTCCTATATGTATTTGTTTATGGAAAACTGCAGTTTTAATTAACTGGATTATGTAATAAATTTAGCTTTTAACTAGAACACAATCAAGTCATTAGTGCTGTAAAGTTTTCTTGTGAAAATAAGCTATTACTAGGGTTCTTAAGTTTTAGCTTTTTAATAATTCAGTGACCAAAATGAATATCTATTTTAAATTTCTCATCCCATGGCTTATTGCCAGTTACAATGTCTCTTATTTAATTTTTGTATAAATAGTGAAATTTTAAAGAAATTTCTGTAAAAATACACAAAAACTCCAGAATATTTCTTTTAACTGATAGTAGTTCTTGAAATTTTAAATATAATTCTGTATTTCTCACCATGGTAGTTGCCTAAACTGCTGTATTTTTTGAACTTTCAAAGTCAAACTTAAAGCATATGCTTTTTTAGATAAATATCTTCAACAGCTTTTTTTTTAAAATGTTTATATTTCATTTAAGTTCCATCAGAATAAGAATGGGAGGATACAGTGCTATCTTCTTTGTGACTGGGAGGCAATCGTTGTTTCTGTGATTTTCCAGATATCCTGCTACGTCTGTGCTGAAACAAATCATGCACAATTGCCTGAGGCTTATACAAAAAATCTGAATTTTCATTTTGTCCTAACTTTTTTATAAAATAAATTGAATGAAAACTCAAGTTCATTGACATTGCAAGCATAAACAGTACACAATGTCCCAAGCTAATGAATTGAGAAATGGTTAAAAAAACAATGATCCATTTCTAAATTAATTGTAGAATCGCCAAGGTTGGAAAAGACCTCCAGGATCATCTTGTCCAACTGTCAACATACCACCAATATTTCCCAACTAAATCATGTCCCTTAGTTCAACAACAAAATGTTTCTTGAATGCCTTCAGGGACAAGGACTCCACCACCTCCCTGGACAGCCCCTGTCAGCACCTAACCACTCTTGTGGAGAAAAAATTTTTCCTAAAATCCAACTGGAACCTGCACCATTCCCTCTATACCTATCACTAGTTATGCAAAAGAAGATGCCAAACATAAATTCAATTTTAGAACATTTTTTAAAAACATTTACTTGTACCAAAGATTATTCTCAAACTTACAGTAAGTTATTTCATTATTTCCCTGTATCATTTTATGTATTTTAGAAAACGTTGCCTCTATTTCTGACCTAACATTAGGAAAACTTTAATCTCAATTTCTGCTTCTTTGTCATTTGAACTTCATGAAGTACAGAAATTGAGAGCATCCTTGCAGTCTTCCAGGAAAGCAATTGCATTGGAAGGCCTTCTCAGGAAATATGCAAACGCCTATGTGGCAACATTGCTCCTCATCACACATATGAAATAGAACCTTTCTTGTCTTGCTAGTTATTTAAGTACAGCTCTGTGTTTAACAGCAAGTTGACATAATCTTGGATCTGTGTGATCAACTGTAAAGATGCAGTGAAAGAAACATGGAAAGCACAGCAAATCAGAATGCACTTCTCTGAACTCTTTAGCCAGTATTCTGTCTATATACACAAGATCGCTAGTGATGAATATAATTTCCCTGACATCACTTTTTCTTCCAGAATCTTGATTAACAAAATTTCCCATGCTGGAGCTGTGCACCTCTCATAAATGCAATGAAAGAATACAAATTTGTAAACTGTTGGCATCTCTGCATCAATTCTGCAATTTTATTAACATTAGGAAGGAAAAAGAAACAGACAAAATGTTCCCCTATTTCTTTTTTAAAATAGTCGCATCCAGGTAAAGATACACTAACTGAATGGCTTAGATGTGTATTTTGTTAGAAAGTGTATGGGAACTGCTGAATCACGGCCTGAACCTCTGATTGACCATCTGAGGCAAGCAGTGACTCAGCCCTGGGACCACAGGTGAAGGCAATTCACCTGTGCTACTGGAAGGGGTGGAGCCTTCCTTGCCTCTCCTAGACCCCATTTAAGATCTGACTACCAGTGGGGATGGATTTCTTTTGGAGGTTGCTCCTTTTAGAGTTTTCTCAGTGAGCCCAGGACTGGGTAAGCTTTCCATCCATTCTTCTTTAGCGTGTTAGCTTGTTTAGCCTAACTTAATATTAGCCTATCATCTGTATATTTGTTCATTGTACAGAAAGCAAATAGATAATGTGGCTGAAAACTGGAATTAAAAGAAAATGTAGTCATGGGGTCTGGCTTAACCATAATTTCGTCATGAGTTTATGTTTATCCTTTTTCTACCATAGTGTTTTCATTATTCTTATATTTCATATTCATTGTTAACTCTTCTATGCTTCTATGTTGTAACTCATGTTGTTTAGTATTATTGAAATATTTTATGGTGACTTATCTTTGTAACCTATTTTTTACAAATATTTTTGAGCACTTCTCAGGACTACTATTTCATCTCTTGTCAACTAACTAAGCAGTGATTGCTGCACATGTCAGTGTAATCATGACAAGTTAATCAAAATCATAAGTCTATGAAGAAACGAATTAATGCACACAATTATGCAATGAAATAACTGTTGATTTATCTGTGTTATACTGGGCATTGTTTTTCAAAGGTCTTTATTAACAGTAATAAAGCTTAGGAAATTTATTACCAGGCCTAGTTATTAACATCTGCGAAAGTTTAACTTGTATAGGTTTATAGCAGGTTCAGGGTGAATGATTGTTATTGCAACTTTGTTATTAAGAAATAATTTATCTATTGACTTACATAAAGCACTGAAATATTCACATCCTTCAGTCTCAGAGACTTTACCCTTTCATCAAGTGCTAACCCACGTGAATCCTCCACTGTATGTCATGCTGTAAATAATGAGCAAAGTATATAAGTAGTTCTTTCCCTTATCAGTGACTTGAGAACAAAAAGTAATAATTCTGTTATTAAGTCAAAAATAAAAATGAATTGTTGAAAAAGCACTTCCAGACTTGTGGCTAAAATTTAAGTGGTCTGATTTCAAGTAACCAAAAAAATTAGAATTTGAAGGGATTATTGATGAATTTGATAAATAGGACATTCTGTTTTCTAACTTCATTTCAAGAAAAATAACTCATATGTTTTAGGCTAACTTAAATAGTTGGCATAGAACAGCAAAGATACTATAAGCGAATATTTTTTACTTAAATAGAGAAGATGTGCTATTATATAAGGGAATAAAATTCATAAACATTATTGCCAATTAGAGGGAGTTTTTGTTTATTCAAGCTATTGCATAACACAAAAGGGAAAAAATGCAAGAAATTAAATTACTTGAATTATTCTGCTGGTTTGGGGATGCTGACTTCTCATTTATCTGGAACAAGAAGCAGTTTAAAATATGGTAGCTTAGAGTACATTCTCTTTTTCTTAAGAATTCTTCAGATCTGGTGGTGGGGATTGGGGAGAAGAAAGGAAGGAGGTAAAGATGACAGGGCAGTATCACCAATTCAATGTAATGTTAAATGCCAAGAAGCTTTTCAAAATCAAATACATAAGGGAAAATTAGCTTAAGAATCACTAGTAATAAAAGTAAGGAGAAAGAATAAAGTAATTGCTTTTCACCAAAGTTTAAAGTAAAGCAATAACAGAGAAAATGCTGCAGCATAGCAAATGATTTGCCATTGCAATGATTCATTTCTATCCTATAATAGGTTTTATTTCCCTGTTTTGCAGTAATGCATTCATTACATGCCCAATTTAGAGCAAAGTTAGCCAGAGAATTCTGTATAAATATACTACAGAGTCACTTGTCAGCTCATCTTGAATGCTACGTCAGCATGACAAACTGGATATCAGTGTAGCACAACAACCAGTGTGGATAATAGTTGTCTAACACCATTTTATTAGCTGAAAAAATAGGTTAATATAACAAGAATTCATTGCATAATTGATTAGACCATGTTCTAGTGCTTCTAGAGCTGGTAGCACATTGTTCTGACTGAACTTAGCATCAGGACAGGCTTTTCAGATGTTTAACTTGTACGATGGATTTTAAACTAATGGCATTAACCATTGAATCATAGAATGGGTTGAAAAGGACCTTAAAGATCATCTAGTTTCAACCCCCCTGCTATGTACAGGGTCACCAATCACTAGACCAGACTTCCCAGAGCCACATCCAGCCTAGCCTGGAATTCTTTCAGGAATGGTGCATCCACCACCTCTCTGGGCAACCTGTTCCAGTGCGTCACCACCCTCTCAGTGGAAAAACTTCCTCCTAATATCTAACCTAAACCTCCCCTGTCTCAGTTTAAATCCATTCCCTCTTGTCCTATCACTATCAACCCACATAAACAGCTGTTCCCTCCCCTTCTTATATGCTCCTTTCAAGTACTGAAAGACCACAATAAAGTCTCCCCAGAGCCTCCTCCTCTCCATACTAGACAAGCCCGGTTCCCTCAGGCTTCCTTGATAGGAGAGGTGCTCCAGCCCTCTGGATCATCTTAGTAGCCCTCCTCTGGACCCCTCTGGATCATCTTAGTAGCCCTCCTCTGGACCCCTCTGGATCATCTTAGTAGCCCTCCTCTGGACCCCTCTGGATCATCTTAGTAGCCCTCCTCTGGA
>JAOWBP010002392.1:31698823-31738036 GCA_028571105.1 Tragopan temminckii | reverse complement strand
CCTCTGGATCATCTTAGTAGCCCTCCTCTGGATCATCTTAGTAGCCCTCCTCTGGATCATCTTAGTAGCCCTCCTCTGGATCATCTTAGTAGCCCTCCTCTGGACCCCTCTGGTCTTTCTTCCTCCCTTTCTTAAAAATGAGAGTAATGTTTCCCTTTTACCAGTCACTGAGGATCTCATACGACACCAGTGATTTTTCAGATATGATGGAGAGTGGCTTAGCAACCACAACAGCCATCTCTCAGAACCCTGGGATTCATATCATCTGGCCCCATGGACGTATATACATTCAGTTTCATGAGGAGGTCTTGGTCTCATTCCACTGTTACAGTGGGACAGAATCTGTTCCTCTCACCCGTGCCTAGAGATTCAGGGTGCAGGTGGAGACTTGAGAAGCCTGACTGCAAGTGAAGACTGAGGCAAAGCACTTACTGAGTACCTCAGCTTTTTCCATGTCTGAGGAAACCAGTTCTCCGTTCTCATTTACCAGCAGGGAAAGATTCTCCTTGATACAGAGAACCTGTAGGAGTACTACAGGTACTGCCTATATACCTGTAGAACCCCTTCTTGTTATTTTCCACATCCCTTGCGAAGTTCAACTCCATCTGTGCCTTGGCTTTCCTGATCTTATTTCTAGACATGTGGACAATGTCCCTGTATTATTCTCAGGCTACACAACTCTGCTTCTACTTCCTGTACGTTTCCTTCTTCCCTCAATTTAAGCTGTACGTCCTTGCTCAGCTATGCCAGTCACCTACCTCCTTTGTTCAATTTCTTCTGCTTGGGGATGAAGAGCTCTTGAGCTCACAAAAGGGTGTCCTTAAAGAGCTGTCAGCTGTGTTCTGCTCCTGTGCCCTTAAGGACAATTTCCAGGGGGATCCCATCCAGCAGTTCCTTGAGCAGCTGCAAGTTCACTTTCCTGAATTTCCTGACTCTTTTTGCCAGGCCTGCACTTCTCAAGATCATAAACTCCAGCAGGGCATGGTCACTAGAGCTCAGGTTGCCTCCAACCTTAATCTCTCTAATGCTCTCCTCTGCATTGGTGAGCACCGTGTCAAGCAAGGCTTCATCTCGTGTTAGTCCATCTAATACCTGGATCAGGAAGTTATCCTCAGCAGACTCCAGGAATCTCCTGGATTGTCTGCCACCTGCTGTACTGCTATCCTAGCAGATATCCGGGTAGTTGAAATCCTCCATCAGGACCAGAGCCTATGAGCACGACATTTCTTGGAATTGACGCAAGAAGGCCTTATCAGTTGGCTCTCCCTCATCAGGTGGCCTGTTAATCTGATGGAGGTATTTGTTTTGACACATTGTATGCAGTTAGTCTACACAAGTCCAACTGCAGTCATCTGCAGGAATAACTGCTAAGATGATTCAGATCTAGTAATTTTACAAATTCTTTGTGTAATACAGAGCGTGGGAAAGTTGTATCTACTTATGTCAATGAAATAATATCAAAAAGATGTGTTTGGCGCTAGCAAAACCAAACAGTAATTTAACACCAAAAATTCTCACCCATTTCATGTTTACTTTCAATAACATTAATTTTCAGTACAGAAAAGAGGACATCTTACAAGTCATTTTTTTGAAAATAAAAGCCTAAACAAAAAAACCATCTCTCTAGTGTATGTACTAAATTTTCTCTTTCCTCAGCAGTAGGAAGCTAGTGGATTTTCTGTGCTTCTAGTACCTCACAGTCAATGGATAAGGTTTTGAATTCCTGTAAGAAGGAAAGCATTGGTTTTAAATTTAGGTTCCCAAGGCAGGCAGACAGGAACTACTTGAAGCGGTTTTCAGAGACTTCTCTGCCTTTACATTGACTGCCTTTGCAACTTACACTTTTCGTTTCAATGTTCCTTAGGGGCAATAAAATTATGTGAAAACTGCATATGTTTTTAACCACATCCAAAACAGTACATTTTGTCAGCTGAGTGGGTTTTGATAATTCATTTCCAAGAAGTTGTTAAAGAAACATCTGAAATGAAAATTGTCTTTCAGTAAGTTTTAATGGCACTTGATTTTTACAGTGTAACGATTGCACACTGTGTATGTACTACCATATTTCTTCCTCATACTGAGAGGTTATTTTTGAAGATGCAAAAGTCATAAAAAATAAATGCATTATCAAATGTCACTCAAAATAATGGCCCAACATATTTAGACTTTGCCACTCCTAACATGTTTTGGCTTAATATCATTAAATGCTTCCTTGCATCACTCATATCCTAAGGATAAAAAATCTAATTTTTTTCCTAAGGAAAAAATCTATTTGTACCAGTCATTGACAAAATTAGAGCTAGATACACCTCTGGAATGTAGCAGTGATAAAAATACAGCACTATTGAAGTTAATTGCAGAATTGTTTCTGAATATCATAAGATTGAGTCTTCATGCTCAGTCTTATTTCAATGACTTCTACATATTCATTTTCTATCCACAAATGATACATTTTAAAAAATTCAACCATTTAGTTATTCTGACATATAAACTAGGAGAGCAGGTGATCTGGCAACTGAAAAATATTATGACTACTGGAAACTGTTTTTAGAAATATCAGTTGCTGAATTGGAATTTTCATTTCAGCAAAAACAAATAGATTAAGAGCCTTCTCTTTAAATCTTATGTTCCTTTGTAATACGACAGATGGAAGTGGTATTCACTGCCCTTATCAATAAGCAGACTTATCCAAATATGATTATATCTTCCTTATAGTTGAAGTTTTCAGCTTCATGAGTAAGAGTATATTCTTGATGTCATTTCTTGAACAACTTAGAGCTTCATTCATTGTGTTCACACTGGACAATATTCCAAGTTTCAGGAATGTGCTCTGTACCAACTTACACAGTCAACCATGCACAAAATGACATATCTATGGCCAAGAACACCTTTATGAAAAGGTACTGGCTTTTAATTGTTTGTCTAGGAATATCTGTTACTAGTTCACAAAGCAGCACTCTTGCAGCATCTTGGTTGCAGAATGGAATTGTTTTGCTTTACTTTCAGAAATAAAAATAGCAGTGATGCTTCACCTGTCATGGTTTTATGATTTTTGTTATCAGTATTCCACATCATAACATCATGTAAAGCACTGGGAGTGAAAGAGTTAATGCTCCAGTTCCATGGACTGCTGATCTTCTTCAGATCACTGCCACTCTTCTGTATTTAGACCCATCTCCCTACCCTTCCCTGTAGTTTTAAGGGCTATTTATTTGCCACATGCAAACACTGAAGTTATTAATTTAACAGCTTAATTTACAAAAGTTTTGGTGACAGTGATACTAAATGATGGAAAAACAGGTTAGCTATTGGGCACAATATTGCACTAGCTATATATATATAATATATATATGGCTGAGTTATTTATATTTAGGTGTAGAACACTGTAACCAAGTGAAAGTAAACCTCTTTACTCAAGTCAACTAAAACACTTTAAAATATAATGTACTGCAGCAATGAGAACAGAGTCATGCAACTCTAGGTAAACTAATAATATTGTCTTTTTAATTTTTAAGCATATGAAAAGTGTAGAAATGAAGACAGTTGAGTAGTGACTTAATGGGCATTGAAGAGAGCATTAAAATCAGGTTGAATTATGTGCATCTGAGCTTGATGAGTAGTTAGAGTAAAATGAAACTAAACTTAGTGACCATCTCCTCTACCAAAGACTATAATTTTTACTGGCTGAAAATCTCAGAAAGGAATGAGGGCATTGGAAAATCTTCCCCTTAATAGTTCGTTGCATAAATAATCAGGACAATGGAGAGTACTTCAAGAAACACTGAGTAGGAAGACAGGTTATGAAAGATTTACTTCACTGATGGCAGGTGTCCATGCTAGCTAGATGAAGGGATGCAAAGAGGTCTTAGTATGGAAGTCAGGAAGGCAGTTTCTTCGTGGCTACATCTTGTCTGCATACTCATGACACTGGAAGGCTGTCATGCATCCCTGTTTGTCACTAACTTCATTGCATTTGAGTTCAGCTGGTTACCAGGTAGTAAAAAAGGCTTTTCAATGGTTTTGTCATAATTGGTCAGTAGGCACTTCATTTCAATTCTTTGTGATTTCATTTATTATTTTATTTGTTGTCCCCTAAACTGGGGACAGAAATAATCTACAACTGTATTTACAAAATACTATAAAGATAAGCAGTGCAGGCAGGAAAGCTCACATCTTAGTTTGAAGATACCAAATACATTTTAAATGTCCAACACATTGGGAGACTTTCCGTATGTTTCCTGGAAACAAATATGGGAAACTGACATATTTTTATTAACTGCAGAACAAGGTGGGCTTTGTAGTTACCTTCTCGAGATAAAACCATGTCGTGGTTATATCAAATCCTGTTTATGTTAATATTTATTGCAATATATTATAACTTGTACTGTGATATAATTTATTTATAATACAAACTTAAACTTGTTAATTAAATCAATACAGATAACATGATAATACTTCAAATTAAATTAGTTGTTGGATGAGTACTTAATTGGTATGTAAATGATGGTTTTTGTCAGTTAATTAAATGTCAAATGTTTGTTCAAAGTGCACTTCTTGATACATGTAGTTAGAAACATGGCCATGGAAGTGTAATTTGAGAAACATTTGTTTGAACTTGCTAATACTAGAATATTCCTGAAAATGCATTTTGCTTCCTGGAAATGGGACATTTGTGACTTGTTTTTTTTCCTGAATACAATGCTAACATAATAGCAGGACTGTTGTCTGTATGAATAAGTAAATCCGCAGTAAGTGTTCTGAGTTTTCTAACTTAGGGTATGGAGCTGTAACACAACGTACAAAAGATTTCTTCATCATTTTGGCAAAACAAAACAAAGTAATTTTGACAGAAAAAGCTACTGTGTATGCTGTCAACTGTACAGTTGACTATTTCTCCTCAGGCTCGGTTATGGCTAGAAAATTTTACATTAACAGCTGTGTATTTTATTTTGTTTTCTGATATTAAACTTCAGTGATTCTTCCTACAGCATGTCTCTGAATAAATAAATAGTTTGTGCTGAAGGAAGTGGAGGAATGTTTATGAATGACAGGGAGGAGGGGAATTGGAGGAGTTCTGTGGCCTTTAAATTCTGTCAAAGTAACTTCATTTCTAATCCAATACTTTATTATCCCTGTATCACCTGTCATCCTGATAAGGGTAATGATTTAAGTGTGGTACACAGCATGGTACTTTTACCTCATTCAATTTTAAGTCTTTCATTTTCCTTTGATAACTCAATATTGTTTTCCTTTTTTCCTTAGAAATAATTCATAAATTACATCTATACAAATCCTCTTAGAGAATGTGTTGGTTTTTTTTTAAACCATGAGGTGATGTTTTTTGTCAAGGGATGGGGTATTTCCTGTATGGTTTCTGTATACAATTTTGATAATAATAATAATAAATACTTTCAGTGTGTAGCAGACACCAGAGGAAACTTAAAATTACCTTTTTTATTAAAGGAGCTATTTATAATAATGTAAACTAGGCATATTTTAGCAAAATTCAATACTCTCACAGAGCTGAAGCAGACTAATGGACCAAATGCTGTGAAACTCAGCTGGAAATCTTTATTTTCATACTCTGCTACAAATTTGATGGATTAGGAAGTTATGGCTGACCTTTTAAAAAGATATTTTTTTTAAAGGTGTGGATTTTCTGGTCCCACTGAAATCCTTGTTTATCTGGTATAGAGAAGCCTTACAAATGGTTTTTGTTCAAGAGTATAAATACATCTGCTTTTCTGTTTCGTATCTTTATTATCATTCTCCACTTAGTAAACTGAGTTTGAATGTGAGTGCTAGAGTGATGGAAGTTAAGGAGTGTCAAATGGGAAGCATTAAAAAAAATACCTCCTGGTTTAAGGATGCCTAAAGTTGGAAGAAATATAAGCTTAACTAGTTGAAACAGAAATGCAACTGTATTATCCACAAAGGGTCATTATTCATTTTTGAATGGTGCCCTACCTGAGGAAAAAATGGCATCTAAACAACAGGTTTTTCAGAGGTTTTTCACTAATATAAACTTCATATCACTCAAATTTATTATTTTTAAATTTCTCATTTGTCATTGACAAGTACGTACTTTTGGAAGGAAATAGCCGCATGCAACATGATTAAAAAAAAAAAAAAACCTTAATGAAAGCAAATTGGTGACAATCCTTGAAAGGAATTTGTAACTCAGTTTTGGCTGAGTTTTTGTATGTGTGGATTTTTTTAATTATTACTTCTACATTAATTTAATAAGTGAACATCAGTTTATGATAAGAAAATTTCTATCTTGGAGAGCTATTTGGCAAAGGCTTTCCATTAGTTATCACAACCTGCATAATGAGTTGGAAATAATGATAAAATACAATAAATGTCAAAGTTCTTCAAATCAGCAGTCCAAATAATAAGATCTTACAGAAATACATAAGTAGTGATCATACAACAAAAAGAAGGTGGATTATAAAGTTTTATTTTTAGCCATGAAAAATTGATAAATTCAATGGAAATTATTTACATTTTATAAATAATCCAGAGCATTCTACAGATATTCAGATATAACAATTGGATAACATAAATTAGTTCAAATAGTCTGAAACTTTCCACTCTAAAAGATGGGATTTTCAATACAATTTTGACTTGACTTTTAATTTATTGTGAAACTTCATCTGAGAGATAATTCATTTAAAGATATTAGTCTTTATGGCCTGGAACCTGCAACACACCATTGGAAAAATACTTTATATCTGTGTGTCTCTTAGGGGAACTTCTTGAAAACAGCATGACTGGATCAGATTTCATCCAGTGTCCTCTCAACGGCAGTGATCATCAGCAGCTATGTATGATGAAGGAAGAATAGGATAAAAATAATCTTATCTATAGTATAGATAAGTAGTATCTGTCCCCAGTATCCGTCTGTTTTCATTTCAGGGACTTAAACTGCCCTTGGAGTTCATGAGGTTATATGTATTTAGTTCTATAAAAGAATCTGTGCATTCAATGATACTGCATTCTTTTGCAGGTGGGAAAGATGATGTCTTTTGATAACTGTAATCATTTACAGTTTCAGTATACTCTGAAATACGATACTCATACTGTTAAATATGTGAAGGTAAGTATCAGAGTCAGCCTTTGAGAGAGTCACTAAACCCATGTCTTGCTGTTGCCAAAATATATGTTATCTAAATAAATGCAAGAAGATTATAAATATTCCAATTGAACAGAAAATACCTTCTAGAACATATTTTCAGCAAAATGAACACGAGAAGAAAAACCTGGGATATATGCACATAATGTCTCAGAAAACATTTGTTTCTGCAATGGAATAGAATACCTCAGTAAGAAAACTGTAGAATTTAACACCTGAAACAAAAAGCTTTACTTGGAAAATGCTCCTTACACATGTTCTAGTATAAATTGACTGATAAATAGCCATGGTCAGGTTGTGAGCTCATGGATTAAAATCAAGGGTCAATCCAGTAAAGGACGTCCGGGTTGTGGATGCCCCATCCCTGGAGGCATTTAAGGCCAGACTGGATGTGGCTCTGGGCAGCCTGGTCTAGTGGTTGGTGATTCTGCCCACGGCAGGGAGGTTGAAACTAGATGATCATTGTGGTCCTTTCTACCCAGTCCATTCTATGATTCTATGAAATTAATGATGCTATAAAAGAACAGTTTTAACAGGATTGCAAATGCTTTTGCTCACCCCTGTAGCATATGTCCATAAACTTTGTTTCTGACCAACATCAAGAATCCTTGAAAAAGTATTACGTGTTGCCCAGTTTTATGCCAACATTTTGTATACCAATTCAGTGAGGTAGTGCAAGTGATTGCTAGTTAGGTGCAGTCCTCAGTGTCTCATCATCCTGTCCTGGCAAATGTGTAATTTTTTTGCTTTGAAAGATCATCTTTTACTACAAATCACTAACATATTTGATGAAAGAAATGCTGTATAGAATCTTTCAGAGTTGTCAGAATTACAGGTGTGTGCTAGATCAAGCTGGTCCTGTCAGTTAGGAGTGCCATATCGGCACTTCGCAACCACGTATAACATAAATTCACAAGTATCCATAATAGATAGTATGATTTAATCAAAGATTAGACGCTTTCTAAGTTATAAACTGTATACTTATAGAATTTTTCTTAAGATCTTTAGTCTTCATACTTATCAGTCTTTTGTAAAGGAGGCCAGGAGAAACAATAAGTAGTGTTTGGATATACCTGCTGGAGAACATGTGAGAGTTAGAGCAGGAAGTGTCTGGCAGCAAACTATTTATAGCTCAGAAGCCAATATGTAGTATAAGCTGTATGATTCCTAGGCAACATGTGTTCTTTAACTTCCTCATTTTTATCAACCAAAGCAGGGATTTTTTATAGATACAACATACTTTTCTGTGATGTAGATTTTTAAAGAAATAACCCTGTGCATTAATGAGTGATGATACCTGATGAAAGATTGGTTATTGTCAAATGTATAAAATCAAATACAGCACCTGTGGCACTACATACTGCTTATAATTTTTCAAAACCAATTCAAGAGATGACGTTGTATGATGACAACATGAAGTTTTAGATATTGCATTATATAGTAGTAGGAATCAGCAGTAACAGAAAACTGAGATAGTAAGTTGTTTATTGATATGTCAGAAGGAAAGAAAAGTACAGGTTTTCCAAATCTAAATCACTGTATATTTCAAGTATGATGTCCTAGTAAGCATACAGTGCTAGGCAACTGAGGGAAGAATGAAAACGGGTTGCACTGAACAATGATTTTACTGGAAGGAGATGGATCTCTCTGCCCAATTATCAGAGTGAGAAGGGAGAATCTTTGACACACCTGGAGCGAGACTGAGAGACAAGCAAAGTCAAAAGTTGTCTGACTAGTTTATTAGTAATTAAAGTGATGGGGAAGGGAAAGGCCAGTGATTATCACAAATTAGGGCAATGGGGAAGGGAAGGTAGGTGATAGGAAAGGTAGGAAGACAGCAAGAATTATGTAAAGTGGCCCACCAAGGATTGAGCGGTGTCCCGTTGTACGCCATTCAGACCATCCAAGGCCTATGCAGGATGGGGGAGAGGATGGCAGAATGGCCGGCCTTATGCAGCAAGCAGGTAAACAGTAGGCAACCAACAGTGGGTTCAGGGGAAACAGACATAGTTCAAGTAGCAGACCCAGGAGAATCAGGCGGCAGGCAGGTATCATACCACAGGGCGTTCAATATTGGGCACAGCCCTCCTTGGTTATAGGTGCCTTTTTTCATCCTCTTCTTCTATTGGCATGGCATTCCTGGGCACTAAGTCTATTTTTTAAAAAGTCATAATTTATCTCTGGTTATCAAAAAAGTGATTTTTCTCACAGGTTTTTGAAATTATTTCTTTCAAGTGACGAATCAAGTTATTGTAGTTATTTAGCATCACTATTGATGATAATGATTTGTAAAAACTGGGTTGTGTGTACCAGGCTCATAAATGTATTTTATAGTAATGAATCTCATTTTATGTGTAGATTTGATGTATGATGAAAGGGAAAATAGGCCCTGCAGATCTGACATGAAAGAGCCATCATGTTGAGCCAGGGTATGCTTGTTCTTGTCTTGAGCTAACCAGCTAGCAGATGCTGATGACAAGAATGATTTTAAATTCTGGGTTACTCAGTTTTCAGTGATTTCAAATGATGAGTATGCAAATGATGGCATAATAAATGAAGTCTTTAACAGTGAAGGAGAAGCTGTTTCTTCATCCAGTCTCAATAAACGGGGAAAATAATTTCATTTGTTCCATACTGGTAAGATTTCAGGGATTAGACTGTAGGTCCCATTTACAGGGTAGATCTTGAATAGCAGTGCATTTGTGGAGGACTTATGAGTCAGGGTAGATTCACTTTCTGAGAGGTAGTTAAGTTAACCAAAATCATTGACAGCAGTTCTAAGCTAGGGTAGAGATAAGTATAATGTCCTTAGCACAACTAGAAAATTATTTATAGATTGAGAAATGGTAGAGATCTCTGTCTTGACATTCCTAAAAATGATTAGTGAAAAATTAGGAAGGACAAAAAGTAGAGCTAATCAATGAGTTCCCTCCAAAGTTCAGTCAGTTTTTTGAAACTTGGAGTTGATCAAGGGGGTTGATCACAGTACCTATTCTGGGAGCAGTTCAATTGCTCATTCTGGTAGCAGATAAAGTCAGTGGCTGAAAGCAGAATTTCAGTGTATTTGGAGCAGAAGTAGGATATAGTATTGAACTCTGAAGTAATCAGCCATTAGGAAAAAGTTTACCAAATGAGGCAAAGAATTTCTTAACAGATGAAAATATCTCATGAATTTGATGCAGCAATTCTTGAAAAGGAGAATTTCTGATGCATTACACAGGTCAGACTATGATAATAATGGTTCCTTTGATCCCTAAAACCTGTAATAACATTGTATATAATTATGATAGAAGAAAAATAATTTCAGGGAATTTTGTTACAGGGTTATAGAATGTCATATTGTTATCATCATCATTCTAATAGAAAGTATTAATCAAATATTGTAATTTGTGGGTCTGCAGGAGAGTGGACACTTTTTCTCAAAAGAGAAAAAAGTGAATAGGTCAGTATATTTCAATCAAAAATATATCTTGATAATATACATGTAGGACACACTTGCTTCTAGAATGTCAAATGTTTGAGTGAAAGCAACAAATATTGTAAAAAGAATTGGATTCAATTCTGATTGAATTGGATTGAATTGAATCCTGAATTGGATTCAAACCATCACTGCAGTTAGAAAAATAAAGTTACTAAAAAATGCATGTAAATATTCACAGAAAGCATTAGAACAAAAAATGGACTTACGCTTCAACAAAAGACGTGGTTTCCTACTGTGAGAATGAAGTTTTAGGTCATTCCAGTGCTTCAAGAAAAACAAGTGTTTGAATTTAAGTTGGATTGTCCAAAGCATTCCATCAAATGTTGAAGAGTAATAACAGCACAGCTGTCCTTTTCCTTACCTAAGTTAAAACAGAGGAAGATGTAAGACAAATGAATTGATTGTTTTTTTGTTGTTGTTATTACTTGATGCCAACACTGAGTTGTTATTACAGTCTATAATATTGCTATCTTAATTAAAGCTGGATGGGGCTGGGTCTTAAATTTTTTCATCATTACGGTTCAGAAACTACAGAATTATGAATATTTCTCAATGTTAACAGAAGTTCAAAATTCCAAGATAGCAAAATCTGTCCCACAGGCTTCTCAAAAGCAGGTAAAAGAGAAAATATAAGACACCTGTACAAGTATCTGAGACTTGTATTTCCAAGGTTACTGTTGGAAAAAAGATTATCCCGAAGAGCTGAGTATATATTGAGTTCCAAACACTTTTTCTCATTTATAAATAATAAACAGTCTAAGTCCTACTTCTCACATTGCTTCTAATGATCAGCTGTATTTATAGCTCAAAAGCACATGCTGTCAAACTGTGAAATAGATCTAAACTGGACAATGTCTTATAATAGCTCTATCATGTTTAATTGTCCTGATATTATAGTAATACTGACAATTATGAACTCAGTTACTATTAATGTGTTTGTCATAAAACGCTTACATAGTTGCTCTTAATTTTTTAGCTTGACCTTAATTTTGAAGGGCAACCTAGAAGTTCCTAGTGTGAAAACTTGACTTGGAATAGAAGGCAGGCTGGGAGCATGATGCCTGAACATTAAGCTTGGTTTTCCAGTATTTCCTTCTTGCTGCTTGACAATATCTGTAGGCTAAACACAACACTGACCAGGTGTAGTGGCTATATGTGAGTAATAGCCACTACACCTGTAGTGGCTATATGTGAGTAATAGAGGTTGATTATGTTAAAAGGAAATCATAGAATCATAGAATTGCTCAGGTTAGAAAAGACCTTAAAGATCATCAGGTCCAACCACAACCTAACCATACTACCCTAACTCTAACAACCCTCCATTAAATCATGTCCCTGAGCACCACATCCAAATGGTTTTTAAACACATCCAGGGATGGTGACTCAACCACCTCCCTGGGGAGCCTATTCCAGTGCTTAACAACCCTTTCTGTAAAGAAGTGTTTCCTAATATCCAACTTAAACTTACCCTGGCGCAACTTGAGGCCATTTCCTCTCATCCTGTCATGTGTTACCAGTGAGAAGAGACCAACCCTGCTCTCACTGTAAGCACCTTTCAGATATTGGAAGAAAGCAATAAGGTCTCCCCTCAGCCTCCTCTTCCCCAGACTGAACAGCCCCAGTTCCTTCAGTCTCTCCTTATAGGGCATATTCTCCAAGCCCTTCACAACCCTTGTTGCTGTTCTTTGGACCTGCTCCAGCACCTCAATGTCCTTTCTGTAGTGAGGTGCCCAAAACTGAACACAGTACTCGAGGTAAGGCCTCACCAGTGCTGAGTATGGGGGCAGGATGACTTCCCTAGTCCTGCTCACCACACCATTCCTGATACAAGCCAGGATGCCATTGGCCTTCTTGGCCACCTGGGCACACTGCTGGCTCATATTCAGCTGGCTGTCCATCAGTAAAACACTTCAGAAATTTTAAAAAAAAAAAAAAATCAGAAAAACACTTTTTGTGAATTTTCTTTCTGTAAAATATAGAATTTATTCACACAGACAACTTTGTTGTCTTCAGCCTTTCAGTTTATATGTAGATTGTGAAGGCAGAGTGTGAATTAATTTCTGAAGTGTCTGATATAATTGAAAGTTTTCTGCTTTACTGTAAGGGATACTGGTTCATCAGCAAGGAAATGTTTAAGAATTCCTGATACACAAGCATGCCCACTAACAACAATTTGAAACATTGAAAAACTTGCCTATTTGCTACAGACCCCATGCCTCTACCCTGTGTTTTGATGTCAGTCACTGCAAATCATTTCTTTTAAATCATATGTATTTTTATTTTATAGTGAAAGACTTAAAATTTCTTCTCTTACTCAAAAATCTATTTTTCTGTTTGGAAAAAAGGAAAATATCTCTCAATACACAACAATCAATTTTTGCTACACCCTTAGATATCATTTCAATATATTTCAGCTATTCCATGCAAAATTTCTATATACCAAGAGCTTTACAGAAACAATGGCAGATTTTTAAGCTACAGTTTTTCAAGAGGAACCATATGATACTTAGAAGAGAATGATCATTCTCTGAAAAGAAAATAAACCTTGGTTTCATTTATCCTGTATCCAGGATTTGATGTCTTTAAAGGGTCATAAAAATGCATATATAAATTCTACAGTAGGTGAGAGAAAAATAGCATGTCCTATCTTTGTAATATACTTGTCCCTCACTGTAAGAGTATAAAAATATTATTATGAAATTCTTAACATTGCCTGGAAAGCCTGTTTACAAATTTGTTGTTAGAGGGACTATGTCACGTGGATATGCATTGCTATACTATACATACAAACCACCTTAAGATAGGCCTGATTCCCAAGTGTTTCTTAGTGAAATCTTGAACTCAATTGCTGCTGTCAGTGGTTTTGCTATATGCTTATGATTGAAGAACAAAATTTGAGATGCTACTATTCTAAAGTCAGTTACAAAGACTCCTCACATCTTCATTTAGAATAAAAATTTCTGGAAGGACAGCTACATGATGTTTTTACAGTTTGTTTCTTTAACATAGTTCCAAAACATTCTTCTTTTTTTTATTTATTTTTTATTTTTTTTAATCTGCAGGTTCTTTTACAAAAGAGAAAAAGAAAACTGGTAACATTTTATAATTGTAAGATTAAATAAATCATATGTTTTCTTCATTCCATAGGGAAAATACCTACATATTAGTTGTGTAGAACTATGATGGATCTTGTGCAATTTTTAACTCCACTTTCTAGGACCATCCTTGGTAAAGAAATGAGCAATATGTGTTTACATTCAAACTTTACTTGGATTCTCGAAGTAAATAATTTGTTGAAGAGTTTTCTCTCATTTTCAAATTCAGAGCCACCTATGTATTGACAACTTTATATTTTAGACATATGAGTGGCTGCTCCTGTTTTTTATTTTATCTCAATTACTTGTATATTCATGGCCAGAATTAGAAAATGAAACATCTCAGCCATAGGCTGAGAAGTTTCTCACAATGTATGATCATCTCTGTACTCTTAAAAAAAGAGATTCTGATCATTTTAGCTCGGCCAGGGAAAGGAACCCTCAAAGCTGTCCCAAATCCATTAATTTTACTATTTCAGTTATGGTGTGGAAATATGCAACAGTTACTGGCCTTAATGGCAAATATTTTGAAGTATTTTTGCCCACCTCCTAAAATATACATCAGCAACTGAATAAAATCCGTAAAACTGTTTTTCAGCCATCACTAACCCAGCAGGAGTTAGGTTTATTATTTCTTTTATTCTGTATTCTTGAAAATTGAACTCTTCAAGAAATATTGATGGTTTTACTAAATGAGGCTTTAGTATGGTGGTCAGTGATTGCTTCTAAACTGATAGATACAAATAGATACTTTGAAGACAATTATTTGACTGCCAAAATACAGTTTGAAAATTGTTATTGTGTTCAAATTTCTAGAAAGTCCAAAACTAACTCCCGAGTTACATTTAGGAAGAGGAATTATTATCACAGCTCCAGTTATGTTCAGTAAACATACTGCTAAACTAAGCAATCAGAATCAATAACAAATGGAAGGGAGGTGATTGTGTAAATGACTGAATGCTATGGGAAGTCTGATCACTCTGTTATTGTGATCCTTCCCTGTTCTGTAGAAACCTAGAGAAGCCAAGGCTCCCAACTACTCACCTTCTCTATCTCAGCCATATTTAATTTCATGTCTTCTGAATGAATATTTCAACAAAGCCTTTTACGTATTTATAAATGTTGAGCTGCCTTATCCTTCAGTGATATAATGTAGATAATCTATTTTATGCTTTTCATGCATTGGACTTTATATTCACCTAACATGGGCACTTCTGACATATTTTCTGAGAATCAGTTTCTGCCTTAGTTAAAAGCTTCTCTGGAGGATTTCTCAAATAGAGACAGGAGGACCTACTATTAGGATAAAAATAAAATCTACTGTTTTCACACACAAAAAAATCAAATTAAGTACATGCCCAGGCAAAATAATATTTGAGTCTTTCTTTTTTGTCCAAAAATAGGACCTAGATTTTGTGAAAATAGAAGAGGCAGAGAAGATAAGTAGCTCAGAATAGAAAGGATCAATAAATCATTAACGTTCTTAACTAAAGGAGTCTCAGGCAGAGATAAATACATTTTAAAATTAAGAAGCAGCAGAAGAGGGGGTAAAAAAACACCTTGCTAAACAGACTTAATTCTCTGTGAAGAACATTTGGTAACAAATATAGACATACCTCAAAGGCATTTGGAAGCAAAACACTCAGCTTCTGCTAAGAGACAGAAGAGAATGTACATAATTGAAACCTTCAGAGCACAAGAATAGTTAGTACTGTTTATATATTATGAAGTTGTTGTTGATAATACAAGTTGCACTGAAACTAATGACTGCATGAGGTTAGTAGTGAGCATTCAGAAAACAGTGATTCTGCTTTGATCTGTTCCTGTTTCCTTTTGGTCTGCAGAAGGTAGAACTGCATTGTTTCTAGCCTTCTAACTTATTATGTGGCAGGCCTTGTACAAATTCACACCAGGAGTTCACATAGCATACCATCATTTTTATCTATATTTGCCTTATCATTTGTAATCTGAAATTACACTGTCATAGCTAATTAAATTTACTTACCACATTCCAGTAGATAAGAATTCATTGAAGATTCACAGTAGAAGGTTCCTTTTCCTATGTAAGACTTAAAAGAACGCAACCAAAAGGTCAAACCTGTTTGACATCGTAGATGGTTCATCATTACATTACAGCACTCGTCATGCTTTCTCAAAATCTTAATGTTATTTCTTGGCGTCTCATTAGACTTCATCAGTACAGAAATTCTGCTTCAGTTCTGTTTGTCTTCACTACAATCCAGATTTTTTCCATCACTGCATGCCATTTCATTCCTGCTTTAGACATTTCCTTCTGTGTTAACTCTTCCAGTTTCCACTTCGCACTTCACTTCTCAGCCTTGCTTCAGAAAACCTTCATCTTTCATCTAACTAATGCAGTTCTTTCATTTAACTGCTTTCTGGAGATTAAGACCAGTCCATTAAGGCTGAAATCTGTATACTTAGATGGAAATGGAACCAGCTTCTGTAAGGTTTGGCTTAGCAATGGAACTATGATTGATATCTTTAAATTGGTGTTATCAGATTCTGTCAACGTTTCCCTGGACTTACGTGTTTTGAATATATTGCTTTTCAGTGTTTATAAGTTTTTATTTTAAATTCATGTATTTTCCTAGCAAAAAAATGAGCTGAAGTTCTTTTTATTCTCATTTAGTTTTCCCTGTATATATTGTTCATGAAATATTTCAAAAGAGGGAGGAAAGCATATTATTATGGGTTTTCAAAAAAAGAAAAAAAGGTGGTCAAGAAAGAGATTTTTAAAATGTTTATTTTCTTCCTAAGACTGTGTTTTAATAGCATTATGTTTTCTCTGTTTCTTCTACTCAGCTCCCCTCCCAAAATGTATAGAATTGGTGAGTTGCAGCTATTGAATAAAGATATAGTAATAGTTTATTTTATTCTCCTAAATGAAATGCGCCAACCAATTTTTCCTGCTATTCTTTTCCCCTTTCCCATATCACTTTTGTTTTCTATTATTGCAGATAGCACAAGCCTGTAGGAAAAATTATTTATAGAAGTTAGAAGTAAAGAATGAAGTCTGTTAGAAGAATAAATACTATACTGATGTTTTCAAAAGAAAACAGGTGGTTTTAATATTTTGAAGGTGTGTACAAGTAATGCATTTTAGAGATAAAAAATCTTCCTACTTCTTTGAAACTCACTTCCTTGTAAAATACATCAGATTATGTGACTATTAATTTATGGTCCATAGGCATCTCACATTGTGAAACAAAACCATCAAGTAACATGATTGTCTTAGATGTATTGTAAGAGTTTGGGTGATTGGAGAATGCCTTTCAGAGAAATTTCCCATCATCTGTAGATCTTAGTAATAAATGAAATTGAGACATTTCCTTCAAAAAGACAGAGCAGCTGGAATTAATCACAGCTATAATATTCTCTTTGTGGTTTCTCATATATATATTAATATTCAAATGTTCTAGTAAAAAAAAATTTGTTTAGCTCAGTGTACCGATATTATTTTGGCTGTCCATTATCCTTTTGCTTCAATTATCTGTTCTCCTGTCATCCATCTCCAGAAATCTCCCAAATTTTGTAAGTCACATCTTTCATGAATCTCTGCATTAAGGTACATCACGATATTGTCAGAAAATGTTCAAATATATTTACTATTTCAAATGTCAAGGAATAGTTTGGGTAAATAATTTTTCAAACTTTTAAAGTGTTAAAATTACTAATTAATGCTGAAGTCAGTAGCATGCATTCTAATTTTAATTTTTGTAAGAAACATGCCATAAATCAAAATTAAGATGTGTCGTAATTACCGGTAGACTTATTTTCCAAGGTGCTATGGCATTTGGAGCAGTTTTATTACATTTCTTCATTCATCTTTTTCTGATTTAAGGACTGTTTTATTAGATATCTGTATTGGAAGAAATACTGAATATTCCACATCTCAAGATTTCACTGACACAAACTAATAATGCAAATTCTTCAGTTATAATAATGCAAGTTCTTCAGGTAAAGAGTGAAACGATTCCTTGCCATGGCATTGATATGAAGTTTGTTTTAAAACATGAAAGATCATCTTAGACTCCTGAAAAATGTTATTCAAATTTATTGTTAGATATTGCTGATTGTAATTGAAAGTCACTTCATTAAATTACAGTACAGAGAGATGAAAGACATCTTGCAGAAATGAAAATGGTTGCAAATTTAATTAAAACGTTAAATTATTGTTGGAATAAAGGTCATAATCATAAAATGTAATTGAAGAGAGTACATTAGCATGTACCCTAAGGTATCTTTTCTATTTCAAAATATATATTACGTATTTGACATTTAAAGAGGAAATGGGTACCATTTTATCTGGATGAATGAACTACAATGGTTAAGAATTGTTACACATAGTACAGTTTAAGAACCCAATATTTCAAAAAATCATTTGTTCCTTGCTTAGGTGGAACATACTATTTTTGTCTCTGCCTGGGAAATTTTGCCCTATTTATGGAATATTGTTGGCCTGCATATAGAGCAGGACATTGTATTGGGTTGCCAAGGTTGCCAAGAAAGGTTGTGAAGTCTCCTACGGAGTTATTCAAGATATTCACCTGGCTGGAGGCCTACGTGTGCAACCTGTTGTAGAGTACCTGCTTTAGCACAGGGGTTGGACATGATGATCTCTTGAGGCCCCTTCCAACCCTTGCTATTCCGTGATAACTTATACCACTGACTTGAAAGAGTATTCTTGTCAGACTCATTAAATTTATGGGGTATGTAGCATTTAGCACTGCATTTTCTCTCCCTTACAGCAGACTAGAAAAGCAAAGAGTACTCAGAAAATAGAAGCAGCACGTAGAACATACATTCTTGAAACTACTGAAGCATACAGATAATGCCGCTGCAGTATCTCTGTCAACTGATGCCCTCAGGATTTTTTTTTCTAAACAGAAATTATTTCAGAATTACTTCAGAATCTTTCCTTTGACTATTCCTCCCAAATATTCAACAATACTCAGTGAATTCAGTCAAAGTGTTTTAAAGTAGTCTGTATCACTTTCACTTCCTATATTTACTAACCTATCTTTTTGAAAAAGGAGTGTGCGTTGTCTGAAATGTCTCAGAGGGGAAAACTGGGGAATCATATTCGGAAAATGTGAAGAAAGTAAGTCTGGATAGCCAAAGTGGATGTCAGCAGAAGTTATACTGATACAATACTGCTGCAGATTGAAATGCTTAATTTTATGGCAGTTGAATCAGTTTAACTGTCTCCAGGTTTTAGATGAGAAATTAGAAGTAGATACACAGAAGAAATCTCTTTGTTCAAGTAGAAATTATCCATAGATTTCCGGAGAAAATTACTGATGATTAATTTATTGCATTCAACGGAGTATAATATTCAAGAAAATACGTATATCTGTGTGTGGACGTGCATACATATAGAGAAATAATGAAAATTTTACTTAATAGAAATACAGTACTGAAAATAATGTATTACATACATATGTGCACATGTATTGGTTTATTCAGTACAATAGATGATTTTCTTTTATCTTTTACTAAAGCAAGTATCAGTTCATCGAAATGTCTCATGCATGCATGTCATATACACAAATGTACCTATGAGAGTATGAATATATGGATGCAGATTTTGAAAGTAATATGTGCTGCCTACTAAGGGAGGCAAGAAACAGAATAGCAGAAGGAAGGAGAATTTTTCTGAAAGTGTGTACTTTCCTAGTTCAGTACATCTTTTCATAACAAGCACTAGGACTGTAAGGATTAGTAGTATGCTGGCTGAGTCTTCAAGGCACATTAAATCAAATCTTTTACTGTTGAGAAAGGGCATGTCTTCTGTTGTTGTACAACTTTTTCCAATATAATCCTTAAGTGGCTCTTTCTGGGATGATGTTGAGTGCAAATCCATATAATTTAACCAACTCAGAGCACGCAGCTGTTCAGGCATTGCATATAGGTTTCTGGGCAATCATTTATGTGGCATCTATAGGGTTTCTGTAATATTTTCATTAAAAGTCCCTTTGACTTGAAACTTGGCTTTTATATGTGATTTTTTATTAATACCATACTCAAATAAGAGATTCTGGGGAGTGATGTACTTGAAAAAGTATTTTGATTTTTTTGGTTAGTATGTAAAAAAAGTAATTTAAATGTTTTCTCTAATTCTATACAGTTCTTGGCAGTGATTTAAAAAGCAGTTACAGAAATATGTCCTGTATATAAGGGACATAAATTTCATCAGTTCAGAATGTACCCTTACAGTAGATAGAAATTCTGGTTAAGATAAAACTCACGTGGAATGCAGGAATATCTAGACTTTGGAAGTTCTTTGCAGGTTATGAAATAATGTGATGCATTCCAACAATGTATCCTTAAGAACTATATTTACAACTTGAAGTGAGAACATATTACTACTAATAATCAAATGACAGTTAATTCTGTTACGGGCATGATTATTTCACTCTTTGATTTGGTTTGTTTTTAGCCAAAGTATCTGAAGTTTGTAGATTGTCTACTTATTTCTTTGAAGAGAATTGGTGAAATTTTGTGTTGGAAGTATCTGAGAAAAAGGGAGTTATAGTGAGTTTTTTTTTGCTCATATAAACTGAGTAAACATAATATTTATGAATACGAATACCAATACTTCAGTTTAGCAGCTGAGTGTAAGAAATTGCATTTTCATAAGAGCCAAGAGAATTATTTAAACAAATTTCACCAAAATTCTTTTGAATATTTTAGCTAGAAATGTGTGCTATTATGAATATAATCAATGCTACTTTAATTTTTATGGCACTAATAAAAAATTATTAGGAAAGCCCAGTGGCATAACAAATTAGGCAAGGATTGAATTTGATAGAAATTTATTCAGATGTATTGACATGGCCAGCAATATTTATTAAGTATCTCAAACACAGAACTCAAGCAAGCACGTCAGATGTTTTAAAATTATTCTAGTGTGATGGCTTTTATTAAATTAAATAAAAGTACAACTCTTTCTTATTTCTTTAAAACTTCTGTTTTCTTTTGACTCTCTAGGGCCATTCCATCCATTCAAATGGAAGCTAGTCCATACTTTAAAATGAATCATTACATGAACATTAAAGCAAAATAAACTGCAAGAAGAGCAAGATCTAGTCAGTACAATATGAGTGTGATAATTTTGATTGAGAGGCATATGAGAAGCATTCAGTTGCAGTTATGAACAATTTATGGACAAAGCTTAAACGTGTTTCTCCAAATATCACAGAGGCTGTCATGTTTATTTCTGGATCTACTGTGTCTGTGATAGGAGGACAACAGGCCCATGACAGAAGCATCCTCCAGAAAAACAAACAAAGAAACAACAACCAATAATTGTGTATGTCCTTACAAAGCAGTTCTCAACAATTACATGGAAAGATGTTAGATTTGACATACCCAACTCCTGGGACTGAATACCTGGTCATTTGAATTTACTATACGTACACAACTCTATAATAAATATCCACAATCTATGGATAATTCTATATTCAGTTACTACAAATTACCTGGAATACAGGATTGATCAATGCGTGCATTGTACTGCAATTTTTAGCAATACACAACTGTTTTTCTTGTAGACAAGGAGTCTAATCTGCATTTGCAACATCAGCTTTTTTCCTCGTGTAAATATGAACTATCTATGTAAAGAGAAGATATATCACACCTGTCCTTTTTGACAACCCTGGCAGGCCTCAGTTAAGATTATCTTAATTAACCTTTGCCAAAAAACAATTTCCTTCCTTTTACTTCTTCACATTGAACTGAGGTCTTTGTAATAAGTTATTTTACACTGCTGAAGCAAAATATGAAACTGGCATAGGTTATTAATAAATGATGATTAATTTCTGAAACACTTAAATAAAGGTAAGAATCTCTTAAGCCCTCCTGAACAAACCTCAGCTTTTATTACTGACTCACATAGTCTCCAGATATTATTTCAATTGCTATTTTCTTCTTCAGACAGATTTGCTTCCTTAAAACTACCAGAGGATCAGTAACAGACTTCTCACACTGCTTATTCTCATCTGTTAATTTATGTCAACAGTACTTCCTGAAAACATGTTGCCAGGAGAATTAGTTGGCAAATCCCTTTAAAAAAAAAATCCCCAAGTTAAAGGCTGCTTCTCTTAGGAGAACTACAGTTTTTTATTTTTGGTTGTTTTTTTTCTTTCTTCTTTCAGTGAATATCAAGGGCTTTTTTACCTTCTCCTGCTCTATCTTTTCCTTTTTCTTCCACCTGTTTTCTTGTATTCAAATATATGTCTGTATTAGTAAAAAATGTTTAATAAAAAGTCAAAGAAGTCAGAAATTCATAAAGATAGATACAAGGTAATGCTGACTGGAAAATCCATATAGACATCTTCCACATTAGGATCTCCAGGAACCTTGGTCTACAAGTGAAATCCAAAATCTGTCTGATTCCACAAATGTATGTTGTCAGCAAATGAGTCAGCAGTAACATTCCATTTACTCAAGAGAAAAATAAAATACCTGGCCATATATCCTCCATCCTTCTTTCAGTTGTTGTTTTTTTTTGGTCAGCAGTCCTAGAGTGAATACATAGTGAATATCTTATCTCCAAGAGACAAAAATAAATAATAATATTATTTAAAAAAAAATAGAAGAAAAGGTCACTCCAACTGTTTCAAGAAACTGAGGTAGTAAAAAGAAAAAAAGAAAAAAAGAAAAAAAGAAAAAAAATACAGCTGCAAAAGAACAGTTGCCTGATATTGTGTAGCTGAAACAGGGAAGTAGAATAATAATTACACCTGACTAGTAGAATGCATGAACCACGGGCTTTCAGTGTATCTTGAGATTATGACGACAACTCAAATCTGTCTGATTTAATGCGCAAAATTTTTAGTTCTCTAAATTTTTAGGTAGCTAAAATACATGCCTTGCTATTAGCTTTCCCACTTGTAAAGAGAACACTGAGCATATTTAGAGAATAAAGAAAGATAAAATCTTCCCTTTGTATTATCTAAAACCAACTCTGTTGTAAAGTTCAACAGGTATAGTTGTATATAGTATACAGTACTTATATTATCCAATATATACTTTATAGTATATTTTCATTTTACATACTGTATATATCCTAAATGACATTATACAAAATATACACACACTATATAATGCATATTATATAATATATACTATGTAACCTATATAATATATATAAAAGAAATTGTAAGCATTTAGTAGAACTAAACAAAATCAACCACATAAAAAGAAAGTTTTTGCATTTTATTTGCAACTAAAAATTTTTAGTCTTATGATTATTTCATAAGTAATGAATAATCTGTCGACTTCCAGCCTTCCTTTGACTGTCAAAGACATGATTTGAATTCCGATCTATTGTCTGAATTCATCTGCATATTTTGAAAGGAAGTATGAAACAATTAACATGGCAGCTGTTATATTATATTTGTGCAGTTGCATCCTCTGGTGCTCTGTTTTCTATAAGCAGCTGCTGCTATCTTCTAAATGAACCATTCAAAGAAAAAAATACATAAAAATAAAGTACCTTGTTAGATGTGCTTCTTGTTTTTTATGATTTCAAAGGCAGTCGTCATGAATCATTGAATATCTTTTTTCCTTTAAAACCTAAAATTACTAGATAAATTAGATTACATTTTTTGGTCTCTGAAACATCCAAAAAGATATGTAGTAAGAAAAAGAATATTTGAAACTTCTTTCAATTAATGAAATTGTGAACTATACATGGTTTGCTAGTAATTCATTTCTGACAAACTCCTAGCAGTTCCAGTCTTAGCCATGATCTTGTAGTGAAAAAAGAGGTGAAGGGAAAACTGTACAGACATTAAATTAAAGAGGAGTACGAAGCAGATATGTTTATATTACGAAAGACTGAAATTGCTTTAGGTAATCCAGAGTAATTTCAGGGAATGGAAAAGCAGTTAGAAGTGCATCCGAGAGTTATATGTATTTGAAAAGAACTAAACTAAACTTGAATCTGAGATTGAAGCTGTGTCCATATGTTTTAGTCTGCTCAAACAAGCAGAAGAATTTCTATTTGTTAGAAGTATTTTTTTCCCTTCACCCACCCATAACCTTAAATCCACTCTTTATTCCCGTTTCAAATAAGGCGGAGGTATTCCAGAGCAGTCAGAACTCCAGAACAGGCACAAAGTTAAATTAAAAAAAAAAAAAAAAAAAAAAAAAAAAAAAAAAAAAAAAACATTGGTGGTATTTGCTCGTTTGCCAGTTTCTCTCAGAATTTAACTATAGTGTATTGCTTAATGAAAAAAAAGATTTCTGTAGTTAAATCAATGAAAGTTACTTCTCTCTTATGTGTTGTTTATTTCTCTATCTTTTCTGTCATCTCCAAATCAAGATGGATGTGAGCGTGCTCATACACATCACAATGCTCTCTTGGAAACTATTTGAAACAAATTAACAAACTTTAAGGAGATTTAGAGATTAGAGATTAGTAAGAAAATAACCCCAAATTCCTATGTCTCACTTCAATGGGGAAAAAAATAAAAAAGGCTTAGGAAAAAAAAATCATTAAGAATACTTGAAGCACCTCTGAATCTGTTTAATTATGATCCTAATTATAGTTATTCTAAAAAATTTTGCAATATCAAAATTTTCTGTTTTGAATTAGTAGCATAGTTCTGTTCTATTTCATGTTAGGTAAAAGAATCACAGGGCATAATCAGTTGCCAAATCTAGATGTTTATTATGTCATTCGGCCAATTTCTTGAATTTGAAATGTACATTGTACTTAACTATGAAAAACAAAACTTGACAAACTTTAGTCTTGTGAGTCTGAGGCTCAGAAGTAGTGTCAGGTCCTTTACTTAATTATGGAAGCTGAAAAGCAGTTAAAAACAAAATTATAAAGAGAGCTAAGAGATATCAAGTCTGGCAAAGCAGAAAGAGAGGTGAATTTTTACATTGTCCTTAAGTACTTCATAAATCTGCTGCGAACTGAAATGAAAGATAAAATTTCAAATGAGTAAATGAAAACAGATAAGAAAGATGATGAATTTGATAGCCCACCGGAAAAGTGAGACGGTGCTGTTGTTTTGGTGTAGATTCCATTTTGCCAGTTAAATTTTAGGAAAACCTTTCAAGATTGCAGTGAAACATTTAATATAAGAGAAGTTCTGACTGCTATCAAAGAACAAGTTAGAATACCTTAAAGAGCAATGTCATTATCTCAAAATTTAAAGTGATTGAAATCTTTCCAAGCTTTGTATTGTCACTTTTCATCAGTGTTTTTTTTTCCATTCTAACTCATCATTCATTGTGAGTCTGACATTAAAATTTTTATTAAATGAAAGCTATGTGGCTATGTAATGAGAATGTGTCTAATAGAAATGCTTTCAATTACCTTTTTAAACTGCGAAATATCAAATTACTGCTGTGTGAAGATACTCCATTGAAAACTCTAAGATTAGGAGAGAGGTCATTATGTTTCCCTACTACGTGACTTTGTAATGTAATAGCATAGTGTCACTTCACACGTGATTCATTGGTAGTGTTACAGTGAACTAAACTAATTTTTCATTTCTAGAGCTCTGCAGTGAATGAAGTTGTTCATACAAAGCAAGACACGATATAAACATTTATTTCTTTATTTCCACTTTTAATTGCTAGTGAATTTAAAAAAGTGAATTGCTACTAGAACTTCTAGACAATTAAAACAAATATAATTAAAATATTTGATCTACTTTTTACTTTCTGTATATTGTTTAATTCTCATATTTCCCCCCCTTTTTTTTATATACCTAAGTGTTGATTTATTTCATTTTTGGTTCTCACTCGCTGGCAAACATTGGATTGATAGAGGGCTGATTGAGTTGCAAGAATTTAGCTCATTATTTTATAATTCCTACCAGACCTTTTGAAAAAATTGCATTCAAATGTAGTTAAGTTCCATTTGCAAATGACATTTAGGTACTCAGAAAACAATAGGGAAAAAGTGCTAAATCATTTAATCATTTTTAGAAACAGTAACCGAATCTCTCTTCCTCATTTATGAACTGTCTTCTTAACTGTGGTGATTACAGATTTTTTGAGGTGTAGCACAAATTTGTCTAGCACAAATCACAGTGACACACATACTGAAGCCTAGGACTACCACTATTGTAGGACCTAGGTCCTTCAATGAAAAACTTCCAGGAAGTTTATTATTATTTCTGAAGTTTATCATAGCATTTTTTTTTAATCTTTCCAAACAGATTGTATGCACTGAATTTGTATTGAATTTGGGATTGTATTGTATTGAATGTATACTGTTGTAATACTGTGGTTTGGATGGAACCATGCATAAACTGCATGTGCTGCATAATCATGTTCCTTGTCAGTGTAAAAAGTAATTAGTCTTTTTTTCAATAATTTTCCATTAACAAGCTGCAGAAAAAAAATCTAATCTCATGAATTTTTCTTATCTGCATCTCAGAAGTAAGTGATTAAGACATAGTTTTATGCACAGCAAAGAGACATACACACACACTGTAGCATGATCCTGAGTATAAGTCAAGAGTATTCTGCATTTTTTTTCTCAAAAGATACCTGCAGTACCAGACAGAAAATCTCTCTCTTATTTGATTCCTAGCAAGGTTATAAAAATTGAATGATCTGTATGTTCTTATAAAGAAAGTTTTATCAGAAAACACTGAAGACAATACCTCTCAATTCAACATAAGTTTCACCTTCGTAACTACTGAATACAATGTATCTATTAATAAAATTGTTCAGGGCAGCACAGTGGAGCAGCCACATTTTCTACATGCTGTCAAAACAACATAAAAGTTATTCTTACTTTTATTTACTTTTACTTTACTATTTTTATGTAGACTAATGTGTGAGAGAGTACAGTGAGTGTATCTCAACTAATAATATGAAGCTCTGGGGTAGCTATTTTTAGGTCCTAAATTCCTTACTTTTTTAGTTCAGTCATGTTTTGGGCACTACAATTTACCACTGGTACACTCCAAGTTATTTCCTCCCAACAGAATCAAGGTGGAAGTCCTATCCTTCAACACCATCTGGAGTTACCCAATTACAGGGTGAATGTCAAGTCTTCCAACAGTTTGTTTCATGGACATGAATGGAGTCCTGTCAATACTGAAAGGCTTGCATGGACTACTGATTTTAAATGGCCAGTAATCGTTTAGGACCAGCATGCAAGTGAATTTCATTGACAGTAAAGATGCATTGTGATTATGATTTCAAAATGGAGCACCAAACCTAACTTCAGTCTTATACCTCTGCACTGCACTGCTCAGTAAAGTGCATTCAACAAAAAAACATCCAGGAAACTTCCTTTGTATATGAATCCAGACCCCTTCAGAGTGGACAGGTCATTTAAAATGTGTTGTACTTTCAGTCTAAGTTTAGAGTAGATACCATGTACTATGATACAATTTCAGCAGATACTTAGCAGCAGAGCCCAACTACTCAAGTATCCCACAGATATAGGGAATTTCACCTTTCAAGTATTAGCTTAATATAATTTTCAAATGCATATTTTACTTCTTACACTGTTTTTTGTGGTAGCACAGAACATTATATTCCTGCTGGCATATGGAGTAGATGGTTTACCAGAATTAAATTAGCTTTTAAGGTTAAATCTGTTTCTCTTACAGCTAGGATTCTTCTAATTCTGAATTTAAAAGGATATTGAAAGGAATGATTTTTGAATATGTTTTTTGTTGCTTGCTGGGGGAGCAAAGCAGAAAGTCTGTTACTTCTTACGGAAGTTAAAACATTTTGAACAAATATTTTTCTGAGTTCCTAATTACTTTTGTATTCTTTTTAAATGATTATAGAAACACTTTGTTCTTGTCCAGAGGAGGGCCACAAAGATAATCAGAGGTCTGTAGCACCTCTCCTACAAGGAAAGGCTGGAAGAGCTTGGACTCTTCAGCCTGGGGAAAAGAAGGCTCCAAGAACACCTTAGAGTGGCCTTCCAGTTCCTGAAGGGAGCCTACAGGAAAGCTGGGGAAGGACTTTTTATAAGGGCAGGTAGCGACAGGGCGAGGGGAAATGGTTTTAAACTGGAAGAGAGTAGATTTAGACTAGATATTAGAATTAAATTCTTTACTTTGAGGGTGGTGAGACACTGGAACAGGTTGCCCAGTGAGGCTGTGAAAGCCCCCTCTCTGGAAGCATTCAAGGCCAGGCTGGATGGGGCTTTGAGCAACCTGGTTAAGAGGAAGGTGTCCCTGCCTATAGCAGGGTGGTTGGAACTAGATGATCTTAAAGGACCCTTCCAACCCAAATCATTCTATGATTCTATGACAACTTGCCTTCCTTGCCTTGAAGCCTTCTCTATCTTAGAAGATTGCAAAATAGTTTCTGGATTTAAGCCTCTCCTCCTACAAAGAAATTCAATCACACAGCACTTTCCAGTCTGGAATTCTGACTATGTAATCAGTCTTTCTAATTGAAATCTTCATGGTATTCTGTAAACAATAGATTAGCAATATGATCCCTAGCATAAAGAAAATGACTTATTGCAGTGTTATATGTGCAGGAACACGTATTTTTTTTAATAGGCTGCTTTTTCGTACATTTTTATACATTCATATCTATTATAGACTTTCTAAGACTAGAACACACAGATATAAATGGTCCTATGCACTAGGAACAGTATGAATATTTTCCGGGCTGTGTAGGTCAAAGAAGTAAGGTAGCAGATTCTTATAACTGGACCGCAAGCATACTTTAAAAATAATGTTGCTGTAGTATTTAGCAAAGACTAAATTAACAGTTTTTATCAATTAAATCTTATCAATTTAGTGATTCGCTCAGTAATTGTCAAATGTGCAGAAGCTAGAAAGAAGGAAAGAGAAAATAAAGATTTAATTTTACCTATGTAATTGCAAACTTTGGAAAAAATGGATAATCTTATCATTCTGTATATGGATATTTGAAGGGAAGGAGTTCAAAGAAGACAGAGCCAAACCCTCTTCAGTTGTGCCCAGTGCCAGGACAAGAGGCAATGGGCACAAACCAGCACACACAAGATTCCCTCTAAAAACCAGAAGTCGCTTCTGTGCTGTGTGAGTACTAGAGCACTGACATGGGCTACCCAAAGAGGCTGTGGAGTTTCCTCCTTGGAGATCTTCATGGGCCTGGGTATCCTGCTCTTGGTAACTCTACTGTAGAAGAGAGTTGGCGAATATGTCATCTGGAGTATAATCTGTCATCCTACTGTACGTGAGACACTATTCTATACTTGAAATTTTTCTGGGATAGTAGAACAAGGCACGTCCAATAGCTCTGTGCCTGACAGAGCAGAGAACAGATTACATCATGTTAGCATTACCCTTCTGATTTACATCGATGTCAACATTATAAGCAACCTGACTTTGAATTGTTCTGAAAGCAGAGGGATTTTATTCCTTTATTTTTCACCTGTAATATGCTGTTAAACTGAATATAGAAACCATTTTCTTCATGAAATACATATTATCATATTTCTGTGCTTGTCATCAGAAAACAAACAAACAAACAAAAACCCTGAAAAACACTTATTCTGTTGAAAACAAATTGAAAAACTGAAAATACGTATGGCAAATACTCAGTAATTATTTTCAAACAGGGGACAGAAGAGCACCGCAGAAAGGACTGAAAGGCTTAAGATAAGGAGAAGTGATAATGAAGACACACACATACACAAAAATCTTTTTTAAATGGAGAAGCAATGTGAATTTTCCCATGATGAATTTACTTTTCATCAAACTTGTCACCACTTAGGGGTTGCATACTCACCTATCCTTTAGAACCCCCTGGAATTCCATGTCTAGTGTAGCTTTTCAAATTAGGAAACTGAAGAGAATTTCTTTGGGAATAAATATTGGTTTTATATGAATTCAGACTTAGGATGTATTGATATATAAGAAAATAAATTGAGAGTTTGCAACACAAGAAATGTTACAGACTTAGATGGACAACAGTTTTACTCCATGTTAAAACTTCTATATGCTTTAAATATGTGTTTGCCAGTAATCAAAATAGAAATGCTGCAATAACCCACTGGAATGCGATTTTAAATCAAAAACAGCTAATAATGGAAATTTTGTTAGCTAGTGTGCCAAAGCAGTAAGTAAATTATACATTTGCAAAGATGCTCAGAATTACACATAAAAACCAAGTAAAAATGTGCATAATTGCTCTGACCTTCATTACTCTAGTAATTACCTTCATATCTCTCAATGCAAAATAATGATGCTTTAATTATATTTATGCAAAAATGCACCCAAAGTTTGGGTAAACAGTCTTGAATAAGTTAGAAATCCAATAAAAAACAGATTTCTTATGAAAAACACTGACAAAACATGTTGTTGTATTTTTCAGAGTTGTTCAGATGTAATACTGTGCACCTAGCCTAAGTTCGAAATGATACTTGGTTATAATTTTTTATATGGAGCTATGGTTTGTCTGACCACCACATGCAGGAGAGAATAGAAACCTTGAAACATGGCATTTCTCTTGCAAAAAAATATTTGTATCTTTCATAACTTGGCATTTGTTATTTGATAGAAGCTATAGTTCAGTTCAATGAGAGAAACAATCCTTAAGACCCCTGTGTCTGTACTTAAGAGCCGTGTGTGTGTGTGTGTGTGTGTGTGTGTGTGTGTGCAGGCACCTCATGGATCAAAACTAGAATTTCTGAAGGATTGTATGTGAGTTTTGTGAAGCTTTTTCTTAAATGACCTTGAGTTCAAAATCTCAACACTGTCCCATCCTGTTATGATGTATGTTGCATACTGAAGCAATTCTAACAAGTAAGTGAGTACACAGCAGCATTAGGACAGGACATCACTGTAATCTCACTGTTTACTACCAGAGAACTCCACAGCATGTGAAAGATGAATCTATGATACCAAATTTCAGACATAATATATTTCATTTTATAATGGTGTCCCAGTATAGCTTTCATCTCGCCTTGTCTCTGGAGTTCTGGAGGTTAATTGTACTCCTGCTGCTTCTAAATCACAAATTTAAGTACTGCTACTATAATTGGAACAAAAGTAGCAACTCTTACTAGTAGTACTGCTAGTACAAGGTAACTTATATAGTTTACTGGGTAAGCTTTGAGTTACTAGGTAACTTATTTCATAGTTTAATTGCTGAATTTCTGTTCTCTATTTATAATATTGTTTATACATCTTAATATTGCAATGGGGGCATTTCGGACAACTGTGCAGCTAAGTCCAAGTGCACCTGTTTTTTCAAGGCTGACAGTTCCTGTTCAAGCTTTTAACATAAAAATGTAAAAATAGCCCATTTATAATCAATTACTGAGAATCCTAGTTTTTATCATTCTTCTGCTGTGATCTGATTAGTGAGCAGAATATAAATTAAACCTATTTCTTTGACTTTAAAACACTGTCATTTTTTGATGAGGCACTATGAGGTCTCCAGGCCCAGGCAGTAACTGAAGTTGTGCCTGCATTTTCTCAGCTGCATACCACTGAATGTGTAGTCTCTGATTGACTAGAAATAGCCTTTCCTTAATTCAGTGAGATTTGGGCATAGTCTAGGATGACTGGATGTCACACGGATGCCAAGGGCTGCTGCAAATCCCCTACATGTGCTGATGCTTTGTGGGAAGGTGCATGCTGCCCGGCTGGGAAAGCCTGGTGAGGAGACACGTGTCATCAGGTTTCTTTCCTGACTCCTTAGCTGGAAGCCGTCCAGCTGGTTTTTCAGAGGCCTGGAGTGAAATATGCCCAAAATCATAGAAAGGTTTTGTTTCTGAGGAAAGTGAGTCACTGAAGAAATAATGCACACCACAAGGGGAACAAGGACAGAGGTCATGTGACAGCCAAGACATGCTCTGAGGCAAGATGCTTGCAATTTGCCAGCTTTGTTCAGCATCTGAGTTCCAACTGCCTTTGTATTACCAATTGAAAGCCACTTTTCATAGTAAATCTTCTCAAACACATATGACACTGAATGCTTATGGCTAGCCTAATAATTAAAATATTGTACTAAACATTTATGGTGATTTGCATTGTTTTTTGGACTTGATAGTTTCCTTTTGATATTAGTGCTCACTTTCAGTAGCCATTGTCTTTGCCTTTCAGCGTGGAGCCTCTGTTTTCTTCAGTAAATGTCCAGTAGGTCTTTTGAGACAAGACTACAGTCACATTCTGAACACGGACATGCATGGTGTCACTTTGTAGTAGAGCTGGCATCTTCTGGAACACCAAATAGTATTTTTCTTTGGCGTCATCCGAGTCTCTGTATTTCTGCAAATCCTCCTTGACTCTAACATCCACTTCTACTCAGTGCTAATAATCCTGTTTTCAGTTTTCAGTTAAATAGAATGTCAGTAGCTGTCAACCCATGCTTCACCAGTGCCATCTCATAATTTTCAGTGCTAAATACAGATTGGTGATTCATTCCACTGCCACCTTTGCAGGCAATTTATTATTTTGACGCCATATTCTACTAGCCTATAGGAAAAGAGAAACAACTGGTCCCACGTCTAAATCCATATTTCACAGCAAACTGCCTCTTAAACAGCGGCCAGCAGATTGGCATTACTAATGTCTGATATGTCTACTGATAACAAATGTAATGCACATGATTATCTATTTCACTGTATTTTCTTTTTCTAAGGCAAAGGAATTGGAGTAAGAATTTAAAGCACATATGTATGCATTCCTCTTATCTGTGTAAGGCATTTGGCCTTGTTATATTAGCAGTCTGGCTTGTCCTTATGAATTTGGCCTTCATTTTTGGCAAATGCAGTAAGCCTTGACAGCTCCCTCTGTATTCTTGGCCACCTGACCTCTCAGTACAAATTATCTTCAGCCCTCCTCTTCAGATTTTCAACTCTCGGATACCTTTTTCTTACCATTATAATATTTTCAAGCCATATAGAAATCACTGTCCTTTAAGAAGAATCTCTACTTCCCTCTGGAGGATGTAACTGCTTCATATGGATTGATTGCACAGTTTGGAAACTTGCTCTTCTGGCCTCACTGTGCTAATAATCCATATTACTTTCTGCAGGATATCATCCTGGAAGTACAGCTCAAGCAGCCATTGCCCATCTTTCAGATCAGACCAGATAAAAAATTTAAATTTTTTAGATTTTCTTACTCTGAACTTGCCCTTGCATAGCACTGCCAAATGCCTGTGTGAAGTTTGTGTGAAATCCTTAAATCTCTTCCAGGTTTCTATTCATTTTGCAAATCATGATTGCAATAGGAAAATTAAAAAAAAAGATGATGGAAACTATAAAAGCCACTTTCCCTTTTGAGGTAGTGTTTGCCAGGCACCATTTGGCAGTGGCAGCAGGTGGAACTCTCAGAAGGAAAGATTTTAGACTTTGTACATTGAGCCAAGTCATGATCCTCAGTTTAGTGCATTAAAATTCATTTGTTATAATAGTCATGATATTAATGCCAGTGGTCTCTACTTTTGATCATACTATTGTGACAGAAGTGTGCTGATTTCTTCCTGGAAGGCAACTAAGAGTATTTTAAATCTGACCAAGTGGGATTCCAATTTTTCAGCTTTTTTGGAATTAACATCACATCTTCAAAGGATATATTTTCTAAAGCTTTAGGCAAAAAAAAAGAAAAAAAAGGGGGGCAAAAATGCTCTAAAAATTTGTCCTTCATAAAGTCTTTACACCACTTATGCAGAGAAGTGGGCATTCTAGTTGTATTCTTAAATCAGTAAAATATGCTTATACTTTTATCACCTTTAAAATTACAAGTATAACTACTGTTAAGCTGCTGAAAGATTTTATGTTATTTTATTTTTCTCAGTCCAAAATATGACTAATATAGACAGTAAAATTCTCTATGGCGATATTCCAAGGCAGGCAGGATTGTGAATTAATTCAACGACATATAAAAGAGACTTTGAGTGTAGCCTGAAGTTTCAATGAAACATAACTTTGAACAACGAATTTATTTAAAGTAGGAAATACTTGTAGTAAGAAGGTGGTACATGGAACAATTCCATGTGGTAATGGAACATAAATTTACGAACAAGTCTCCAACTTCAGCCTTTTAAACTTGCAGAGAGAATGTGCATAAATATTATTCTGCTAATTGTCAGAATTATTTTAATGGAAAAGTATTTATGGAATAACTTTTATTGGAAAAGTATTTATTTTGTCTTAGCTATTTCTCTTTTGATTATATTTGTAAATATGTTGCATCATTGTTTGTATGCAGAGCTTTGCATTTGCTTATTATATAAGTCTGTAACAATTCTCCTGTTACAGGACAATGCTAGAGTTTTTCTTCTACTTTTATGGCTTTGTGGAATTTGTATATATGCAGCAATTGACGGGTAAAGTCAGTGGATATGTTTTTAACTAACACAAGGAAAATGAGAATGGAATGAAGCTCCTGTTGCAAAGCAGTTAAGTGATTTTACTGAATTTTTTTGAACAGTCATAGTTTCATAATAGAACTTGGCCTAGAAGTCACTGTGACCATACTGGCCAGAATATCTGCAGGGAAGCAGCTTTGTAGGAACAGCTAAACCTACAATTTTAATAATTTAGCATGTGATATCTATTTTTTGTTCTGTTCTGATGATAGTAACAGCCTCTGTAATTTTACTTGTGAGATTCTGAAATGAATTAAAAGACCACGTAATTCTTCAAATGCAGATTCTGGTTTGCTCAACAGTGCTTGATAATAGTACATCTAGTACAGAAATATTTTATAACCTGATTTTAACAAGTATGTAAGTATTTCTTCATGTGAGTATTTAAGAGGAAAGTCAGGGTTTCAGAATAAAATTTTTAGCATTCTGTATTTTTATTCAAAAGTCGATTCAGTGGCAGTATTCATATGAATAAGAATTTGACCTTGATTAATAGTTGTAAAATTAAGCTTAACTGTTCTCTTTTTGTGCTTTCTGATAACTGATATTTTATCTTTAACAACAACATTTCCTTCCAAAAAAAGAACTAGTTGCTACTCAGGACAAATTAAGGCATTGAAAATGGGGGCAGGTTTGTTTAAGAAAATTGAATAGAAGTAACTACTATTGCAAGACCATCAAAGTCAAAAGCAGTTTCTTCCAATAATCAAATCAGAAAATTGCTAATTTATACTTCACTGAGATAAATTTCTCACTAGGATGGCCTTGGATGAATGCATCTTAAATGAAATGCACAAAGGCTTCCTGGCAAACAAATGAAAGCTAAGCTTAAACTTTAGGTCCTCATGCACTTTGAGAAATGAAATATTCAGTGACGCATGTGTACCTGCAGATAAAAATATACCCGATTTGTCATAAAATCATTAATGAATTCCAAACACCATGTGCTCTGAATGGATAAAGCTGATCTGTCATCTGCATCCATAACATGGATTTGCACTGGCTTTAAGAAATGAGTGGCTTCTAAAATATTGGGATATGCTTTTTTCTTTTCTCCATTCAGGTTCTTTTTTTTTAGTAGCTTTATGTTTGTTAATAGGGAGCAGCAAATACCCAAAGCTGATTAAACACTGAGCATCAGAGTTCTCTTTTCAGGATTTCTTAGCCACATATCAACAATGGAGAAAATTATTTGCACTGATGTGTTAGTCTATGAAACATCAGTTTGTCTCTTTGAATTTCGAAACACAAAGGTAAGATATTAATTCACCTGCTGTGTCCTTTCCTCTGAGCTTGTTTAGGAAAATTGGCTTTACATAATGAAATTTTCATTGCTTCTGGAAATAAGCAGAATAATACATTTCAAAAAGCATTTAATACATGAATATTGCTCCATTTCCAGATACAGATTGTATCTATGAAATAGTATTACTAGCTCAGTAAACATCAGATAAACAGTTATAACCTTGTAAGGGAATAACACCTAGCATCATAAGTAAGAAAGAAATAAACAATTCATATTTTTTTTTCATTTTGGAGATACTATTACATCCCAGATCACTAATTATTAAGGAAAAAATATTAAGGGAAGGTGATTTGTCTTTTTATTTCATTTTAAATTCTTATTTTTATACCGTATAATTAATATCTACATATGTATGTACAGAAAATATAAGTGGAGTTTATTTTTCTGAGTAGTTGTTTCAAGTCAGTGCTAAGTTTCACATACTTACTCATATACAAAAATGTTTGATACAATATAGCATAGGAAAAAATAGAAAGACACAAGTGTCTTAATAGAATATACCTGCCCAAAAAAACCTTACTCACCATCTTCCACACCATAAAATCTGATCACTGAGAAAGAGCGTCTAGATGATAAGACTAGTCATTGCTCTTTAGATAGAAGAAATTTTATTTCCTCCAGATTCCTCAGATTTCTTTCTTAAGAGTGTATGTGATAGATAGTTCTCTTCTGGTTAAAACAGACTAACATCCAGTGGGAAGAGTAGAGCTCTCTGAAACAACATCATGTTATATTTTTCTTGTTGTAAAAAATGCCATAGCATCTCATGTAGAGCCAGATTAAAGGATGTATTGAGCACACCTGTTTTGTGTGTGTGTGTTGTCTCGCTCCAATTTGTAGAAGGGAGAGGAGGTTCTCTGATATCTGTATACCCGGCGTGAGATTAAGAAACAACAGTTCAAATGTTGGTCCAACCAGTTTATTACAAATCTTAATCAGGGAGACGGGAAGGGGGAGGACGGACACTGTTATGAATGAGGGTGATGGGGAAGGGAAGGAGAGCAATAGAAAAGATAGGAAAGAAACAAGGAGTTTTTATAGGAAGCAAGAGGGAGATAGTCACCACCATGGATCCAGTGTGGTTCGTAGTTCAGTCATTGATCTTCAGTAGTGGTGGGTTGTCGGGCGTTGTTGTTCTGTTGATGACGACGGTGACCACAGCGATGATGGCCACTTTTCAATGGTAGTACCAACTTACTTATAAGTCTAAAGTGATCGAGTCAGCTCTCTTTGGAGTGACAGCTCAAATCCAAAGCGATTGAGTCAGCTCTCCTTGGAGTGGCAGCTTCTGGCTCTGGGATCTCATCAGAAACTCCTTTGTTCCCATCCTCCGGGCCATGCCAGCAGATAAGAGGGAGCAGGGATGCCCACCTGCATCCTGTTCTTCACAGGACACGATGGTATCATTCGCTAATTTTCCCATACCAAGCTGGAGCTATTTAGTTACAAGCCAGATCTTCTGCCAGTAAACACTCCTGAGCACTCTCTTTGGGAGGCAAGCAGCTCTGGAAGAAGGTGCTTTCAAATGTCCACAAAGTGATGTTGATTGTCACACGGAAGCAGACATCACTTGCCTCCTCAATAAATCAAAGTCTTATCACAAGAAATACCTCAGGAAGCAAGCTTTGAGCCAAAAAACAAAGAATTATCGTGTGTGTGTGTGTGTGTGTGGCACTGTTCTTGTGCCATTGGTCTGGATTCCCAGTAAACAAATGCAGAAGATCTAAGCACTTCAAAATTGAGAAGTATTGGCATTAATGAAATTCAGTTCTGAACAAAGTTCTGTCTCCTATTACCCTTCTATATATTCAAAAGAAAAAAAGAATACCCCTACAAATACGAGCCTTCAGCAGGAAGTCTGAATCATTAATGAGAAAAAAGAGATTCAGTTTCTCTTTAAGTGCAAAATTTAATGAGGACTTAACTGTTGTACATAGCACTAATGCATGCACACATTTCTATTTATTAGTATTTAGGTCACAGAACTGGTTTTCCCAAGAAAATTGAATTACACTGGATAAGTGAATTTGTTATGCAAAATAGCAATCCTGGATATACTCTTGGCTACAGAAGTAGAGCACAGTTGGCATTATTTCTCAGTCTCTTTTTTAGACTTATTTACTACACAATAGTTACTACTGGGCAAATTTCAAACATCAGACTTACAGTAAACACTCAAATGAAACCCTCCAAAACAGACACTTGCTGCAATCCTACTCTGAAAAGTCTAAGAGTTGCCCAAATAATTCAGTTGAATTATTTTAAATTCACTTTAATCTAAAGGCCATTTTCTTAAAGCTAGAAAAACTGAGTTTCTTATATATTCTGTACTCTAATACAGAATGATTTTTAAGACACAATGGGTGGGATTCAGATAGACGTTTATAAGTATCTGGCATCATTTGAGGCACCTTATGGTGTGCAAGAGAGCAGCACAGGTCTGGAAGGTTTAACACATAAAAAATGTTGTGCTGCCTGTTGAGGGAGCAGCCAGAGACTGAACAGGATGCTGTAAGGATAGCAGTGGCAATTGAGTCTCCCGTAAAGTGTCACTTGTTACATATTCCTTAGATAAATCTTGTCCAACTTTTCTTTCTTTAGCATATTCAAGTAAAGTTCAGTAGTATTTCAGTGGAAAGCTTTCACAGGATCAAGCAAGGATTCCTACAAGCTAGGAAAAAATACACTGAATTGCACCTGAAAGGCATAAAATGGGAATCTTCTTTGGGAATAATACTTTACAGATAGGTTAGAGACAAAAGTTCAGTTTTCTTCTCAGTAGCAGAAGGGCAGATGTAAGAAGATGTAAGAACTATTTCACTCAAATGATGCTAATCAGGAGCTGCTTTCTTCAGTTAGTACTCTATTTTCCTCCTAAGTATTGCCACTGTTATGATTTAAATACGTTAAGCCTAATATCCATAACTTCCATTTTAACTTCCTACTGAGAGTCAGACCCATTTCTGTACTGATTGATAATTTTTTTTTTCTTTTCCTTGTCCAAAAAGATGGAAATAAATTTGGTGCATATTTTCCAGAAAGAATGTTTTAATGAGGTCTTGTGATGTTTTATTCATCTTACCTTCTTTACCACGCTATGAGTGTGTCTTAGTATCTTCTCTGGATCATACTTGTTTTCACCTGTACATAGTTTTTATCATTCTTCCTCAGAGCCAGCAAAATCTTATATATTAAGCTAGTAACCTAATGTTCAAATATCCTTTTCTCTTTTGTAAGAGAAAAAGTTCTCACAGAAAGCTAAGAATAAGCCAGTTCCCTCTGAGGACACAACATGCATAGATTTGAGAGCTGCTCCAGATGTCAGAGGCAGATGGTGGTGAAATGGCAGTAGAGGTTGAATCTTCCCACCAATATTTCATAACATTTTGTTGTCATGTGACAGATGGCAGCAGAGAGGCAGTCTGACAAGATGGTGTCTGACATGGAAATGCATACGAAGCAAAGGTGTGTCATTAAATTCCTCTGCGGTTAAACATTGCACCTATTGATATTCACTGATGCTTGCTGAATCTTTATGAAGATCAAGCAGTGGACGTGAGCACAGTGAGGTGATGTGTGGGGCATTTCAACAGTGGTGACAGCAATATGAAACACAATCCATGTTCCATATAGCCATGTACAACTGTCACACTACGAAATGAAAAGCATCTCTATCACCTCATCTGCATGAATTGGCTAATGGTGGCGACTATGTTGAAAAATAGTGTTCTGTAGCTGAGCATTTCACAGAATCGTAGGGGTTGGAAGGGACCTCTAGAGATCATCGAGTCCAACCCCCCTGCCAAAGCAGGTTCCCTACACCAGGTCGCACAAGTAGGCATCCAGGCAGGTC
>JAOWBP010002392.1:31640203-31691951 GCA_028571105.1 Tragopan temminckii | reverse complement strand
CCCAAAAAAAAAAAAAAAAAAAAAAAAAAAAAGGCTTCATACTCTTTCAAGGATATTCTGATTAATTTTATGTGCTATATGTGCTATTAAGTCAATTTTTTTTCAAAAATGTTTTCTCTTTTGGGTTCCCTGGTTGCATCTTTATGAAGTAGCTGTACAATATAAAATGGGGACTTGCTAATAAGTACTATCAATAAAATTGAGCTAATTAAGTTTCAGACATAATTCCGTATTGCTATAAGAGAGCTCAGTGAGATATAAGATAGAGTAATAAAGCTCTGAAAATTGGGACTTAAAAAGGAAATGCCAGTGGAGCTCAGAATGTAGTATTGTGATCTCAATGATGTGATAATGTTTAATCAGCTGTTATTGATAAATTTTAAGCAGTACAAAGACCTGAATAAAGCAGCAGTAAAGTTTAGACATAGATTAGTTACAACTTTGCGTGTCCAACATTTTTAATACAACAAACAAAAAATCTGATTTAACGATCTTCAAAGAATTTGAAGTGTTAATTGATAATAAAATTTGTGCAAGCTTAGCCAGACCACTCTATGCCTAAAGAAATACATAGAACTCCGATTATCCTTTTTATGTCCCAACAGTTATCATTTGAAGGAGTTCCAAGCTATTAAATAGAGAATGCTAAAATTTTAGATTATACACTATTATCACATCAAAGAATACTGGAGCAAAATGTTCTGAAATTTTCTGAAATGTTTAAAAACTCATTTAACACCTGAATAATTACTTAAAAGAACACAATGTTGGATTTTTCTCCCCTGAAGTCTGGATAGCATAATATATGAACGATAAGGAACTTGCAGAGCGAGGCCAGAAGGGCTACAAAGATGAGGAGCTTGGAGCTTCTCCCTCACAAGGAATGGCTGAGACAGCTGGGGCTGTTCAGACTTTGGGGAGGGGATTTTATCAATGCTTTATAAATATCTACAGGGTGGGATTCAAGTGGATGGGGCTAGGCTCTTTTCAGCAGTGACCATCAACAGGACAGGAGGTTACAGGCACTTACTGAAACACAGGAAGCTCCATGAGCACTTGTGGAAACCTTATGTACGTAGAGGTTGACAGAGCACTGGAACAAGTAATCCAGAGAGGTTGTGGAGTCTTCTTCTCTGGAGTTGTTCAAAACCCACTTGGACCCTTTCCTGTGTAGTCTCTATAGGGAGCCTACTCTAGCAGGGAGTTGGAATTGATCTCCAGAAGTCCATTCCAGCCCCCATGATTTTGTGATTGTGATAATTTTTTTTTATTATTCTTTTATGCTGATTATAGAGAAATCAATTTGTTAGATCATCAGCCAAGAGCAAATCTGTAGCAATGAGTTCCAGAAAGTTATTGCGTACAAATGAGTTATTACCAGCTTAACCTGCTCAACCAAGATAGCAACTGAAATGAAGGCTGATAATTATGTTTACAAAATAGCACATAATGATTTAAAATAATTTTAGGGTTTTTAGCTAGCTTTGAAATATGTTTAAGCAGAATTATACCACTGTGCTTTATTAAATTTTGATCAGTATGTTGCAGAGAAATTATTATTCCTGAATTCTACGTTGCATAGGTATTTATCGATATGATTTGGCATAGCTCTAAAGTTTGTAGGTAAGGAAATTATAAAAGGAGACACTCATCTAGAAGCTAGAGACCTAATGTATGTATACAGAACAGTAGCCCTCTGTCATCCCTCTTCCTCTTTTCCCCCTTTGCTCTCTTTTTTTTTCTTTAGCAGAGTGATAAAGCACTCCAGTAGGAGAGCTAGAATCTCTCTCTCCTGTACAACTTAGGTTTCACCTTGAAAGAAGTTAAGAAGTACACAAGCAAGTGATTTCTGTTTGGCACAAGTGTGAAATTGTTCTAATATAAAGCAGCAGAAAGTTAATGGGTGGAACAGCATATGAATCCCTGTGGTCAAAGACAGATGCAAGTGGAATGTATGTTATTAATGCCATCTTCTGGGTGAGAAGAACAAATAGCTAACTGATGCAAAGATTTTTGTTATTATTTTTTTTCAGAAGCATTTTTCTTATCCTCAGTTTCTAAAATGAAACCCTGCTGTGTCTCTTTCGACTTGATATTTTTTAACCATACAGAATTAGAGCCAACTGCGGTATGATCAGCATTTATTGTTTCTCATCATACACCTTCGGAAAGTACTGAGGCGCAGATTGGCTTTACTTCTGTTTTTAAGCAGGATCAGAGAAGAAAATTTCTATTTTGATGTATTAAGTAACAAGAGAAGAAAATTTCTATTTTGATGTATTAAGTAACATAGATGTATGCTCGTATTATTTCAGACAATTTCCAGAGGAAAATGATACAGCCAGAATCGGCTGGGTTTTTGGTTGTTGTTTTGTGTGTGCATATGTGTGTGGTCAAGTTTCACTTCTACTGCTCAGCTGTAAAGCAGAAGTAATATAACTTTATTTAGGTTTTTGCATGAACTTATATTGTTTAATGTAAAACCACCAGTTAAAACCTGAAGAATTATGATTTCTTTCTGGATGCTGTTGAATTAAGATAGTGTATAATGGGTAGTACATAATCCCCACAGAATTTTTGCTATCTTGCACAATCCAATTAGAAAAAAGACTTGAGTTCACTTTGACTATTATACTACTTTCTAGCCACAATAAGTGATTGAAAAAAAAAAAAAGTAGACTTGGATAATCATTATGCCACTCAGATTTGTCATTTCTGCCCTCTCACTAAAAAAAATAATAATAACCTGCTTTAAAAAAAACAGGGTTTCTGTATTACAAAATATTTTAATATATGTTGATAATAGGGGATTCTGGCAAGCATGTAGTTTGTTTCTTTGAGTTCTCTAAGGTTTACCACTGTCAATGGTGATTAATTTACCAACAACAGATGTATGCATGAATATACAATTTTTCAGGTTTAAGGAGTTTAAATATGCATATATGTACCTCATGGTTTCTTGTGCAGAGTACACTATTGATCTTGTGTTTCACTTTTATAAGTAACTTTATCAACAAAATATTGATTTCTCTTATTAAACAAGAACCAATATATGTCAGTTAATTAATTAAAAATTAATGCTGCTTGATTCCACGCAAAAAAGCTGCAATTTAGCTTTTTGTGACTGTGTAAAATGGTAAAATTGAAGAGGAAGTGAGATCTGTTTTCTAATGATGTTAAAGATCCTCAAAATTAGGAGGTTTTGCTCAATTATTTGCAGCTTTTTGTCAGGCAATGAATTCCTTCAGTTTGATTTTCTAAAAGGTTATTTACTCGTCAGCTGTTTCTCCATAAAATTCACTGAAAAAAACACAAAGAAGGAGGAAGAAAACAAGGATGAAAGTTGATTGTATTGTCAAACCATGATACTTTGAGTCAAGAGATCTGAGCTGTTTACATAGCTCTGTCATGTAGTATTTATAACCTCCAGGAAATATAAAGATATAGTATAGTATCATAAGAAATATTTCATAGATGTTTGTCCATCTGACAAAATTCTGTTGAAATACAAAGATGAATCTGTAAAGAGAGAGAAGAGGGAAATAGCTTAGTATTCAGCAGCATGCTGACAGGTTGCTAGAGACCTTGTTCCCTCAGTGCTCTGACTCCACTGTGGATGCACTGCAGTGACAAACTTCAATCTGCCATTTTCACAAGATAGGTCACTACAGTTAGGTGATTATTTTACCGTTAAAAGTAAAGCTCCTAGAATTTCCAAAAAAGTCCCCCAGTTAGTTTGGGAAAATCATTAAGACCTTTCAAAGTTTTAAAATGTAAGCCAATGAGCTTGACACCATCATTGGTGTGTATTAGAATATATTAAACTGACAACATAATTGGTATCATCAAATATAATACGCAGTAATTTCATTAGTATTCACATGGGTAAATTTGTGTGAGGAAGGGTTCTTCAAATTGTTTGTAGAGAGAAATTATGCTTGAGAAACGTTACAGAGCTCTTTCAGGCAGCTTCCAACTTATGTCAGTGAATACAGTCTTGTTGAATAACCAGAAAGTACACACAAAAAACTTCTCACCAGCGTGCCATTAGGAATTTAGACAGCAAAGGAATAAGAATTCCTTGTGTAAAAGAGTACATCTTAGCTTGTCCAAGCTGCTAAAATACCTGGTCTCACTGATCAGCTACTTGACTCCTATCCATACATCCTCTGCACCAGCAGAAATTGGGCATCCAGAACTATAACACCCCGCCCCCCATCTTGCTCAGCCCTGACTTAACATTGTAGGTTCCTTTTCCTCCAGCCTAATATCCTGTTTCTCCCAGCTGGACTGCCAGGGGAGATCCAGAACATATCCCACTGTCTCGCTGTTCTTTAGTAAAGTCTTGTCAACTTTAGTAGTCCCTTGAGTTCTATAGGAAATTAGTAATCAAATACAATTGCATTTAGAAGTCATGTGGCAATTTCAAGATGTTTACTGAGAAACAAACAGGAATGGCTTATGAAAATGGCAAGAAATGCAGTTAGCAGACAGTAAGCATGTGTTAAAGTCCCTGTCCATATCATTAATCACCCAGCTCTAAAGATCAGCCATAATTATCATACTAATTTGGAGTTTTTCTTATAGCTATTGCTTATGGATACTGGTTATTATTTAAAAGGAGAGGGGAAAAAGTCTGTGGACAAAATTTGGTGAATGCAATTTAACTAGAGAATTGTTCTGTATTGAATTGGATTAAGGTAATCTCCTTTATTTTTAAACGAAGTTTAGAAAAAATCCTATTAAAAAGTATAGAAAAAGAAATATAATAAAGGACAAAAATCTTAAGTTATATTTTTTTCTCTCAGACTTAAATTAGGAACATTTTAATTGGTGTTTGTCTGCTGTTTCTCAATACTAGAACAGGCAAAATGGTGTCTTTCTCAAAGCACTTAAGATAGGTGTGGCATAGTTGTATTTAGCACAGAGATTATCAGTAGAGCAGACAGGGCAGGAAATTATTTTAATAGTTTTTAGATCTGTTTTCATTCTTTAAGTACAGCTCTTTTTTCCTTAAATACCAGGTTATAGCCTATCTCAACTGAATTCTTACTAGAAAATAGTGTACTGATGAATACTACACTGAGAAGAAACTGTGGGGAAGGGATAAAAATTGTGCTGCACAATTTGCATGCGGCGAATAGAAGTTAAAATGAGTAATTGAATATGATGACAACTAAAAAAAATGTTGTATACAGATGCAAACAGAAATGAGTGAGCGTAGTTGTATGAGCAGTTCACTCATGTGCCAGTGTGGTGGTAAATATGCAGGACACTAAATCTTTGCTTGCAGTCTGAAGTAGGTGAGCCGCTTGGAATGTGCTGACCACAGCTGTGGTTTCTTTCTAAAAGCAGAGTGGAAGGCATCAAGTTACTGAAGCTGCCAAAACAAGACCATAATAGTACCATACCACGCTCAATTTCTGTATTATAAAACCCAGACAATGAATAAACTCCAAAGTATTTAACTATAAGGCCTAATCTTCCAGTTATATATCAGTATTGTTCTTCACTAGTACATGTAAACTTACGTAGATTGGACTACTTAGCCCTCAGGTCTGTGCTTACATTACCAGGTGTTTAGAAGGAAAAAACATGGTAATATATTATAAAGCTTATTACTAGAAGGTGGGGATCAGGAGTACAATGATAAAGGTGAATTTTTGTGCTCGTTGCTTTCTACTGGGCTTCCTGAACATTTAGCATTTCTGAATGTGGGGAAGGGAATTTACCACCAAATTATTTTTAAAATTGTTTGTACATTTTTAAGAGGTACCAGGTTGGGACATGGCTTTGACTGTTTCAGTAATAATTCACAATAATCTTTATTCAAAACAACTAATAGCATTATGAGAAGTGTCAAGGAAATTTACTCTGGTTATCCATTTGCTTTTGGTTCTCAGTAATCTCTAGAGGAGTAATGCATTCAGTGGTTTTTGTAAGTGTATTTTAAACCAGCCCCCCAATTCTCCTGGCATAGAGTTAAATAGTTAAGCAATATTACACAATATCTTCTATGAGTATGCATGAATACAGTACATACCATTGCTCTGTTAGGAGCACTAGGGTACTTTTACTACCCTTGAACAACATACAGTACATTCAGCATCAATTTTATTCCCCTTTTAATTTAGAAAGGAAAACTTATGTTCCCCAAGGTATGGCTCACTTTTCATATGAAGTATTGTATTTCTCTGATTTATTGAGATATTAACATGGAAATGGTGATGTTAAACAATACTTGGAATAGCTCTAAAAGTGTAGTGGGAATCATGATTTCATAAGAAGAAAATTAGTTATGTAGGTAACATTATACAATAATTTCCCATAGGATCTCTACATCAGGCAAGATTTTATTATATTCTAAAACAAAGTTGCTAGCACTCACTTTAAATATAAAGTACTGCTGAATAGGGCAATATCATAAGGTAGCTCAGAGTACAAGCAAAGACATCTGTTAATGGTACCATGAATAGTTATGAACTGTGGTACACAAACAGCTTTGCCAGCAATGCATTGCCTCCTAATTTATTTTTATAGCAAATGGTTGCCTCATTTTTCATGGTTTGGTAGTTTGCATTCAAATGTACCAATAAGTTCCAAGGCAATAGCTTCTGCACGGCGTGCTTTATTTGAGAACATAAGAGGCAATAGCTAATGGCATGTTGGTGGGTAGTCCTCTTCTTTATCAGCAGTTTTGTATGAATCCTTATGTTCTTTTTTTTTTAATTAGTTCACGAAAGGGAATGTGTTACATTAAAGTCTGCTTATTATACAGAAGACTTAAATTAATTTCTTATCATACAAATGAAGAGTAATAAGGTCTGTATTATCGCACTGGTTTTGTCATTCAGTATGCAGCAGCTGAACCAGACATTTTCTGTCATTCCTGGAGGCATCACCAAAAACTCAAAGGGAACAAATGGTTTCAACTGTCAAAGAGCAGAGTTCAAATGCCTTTAAAGGCTTCCATAGAAATCAGCTGGGGAGAAGAGGAGGGCAGCAAAAATTTAAGCTCTGAACTACTTTTTCCTTATTTGTAACAGTTAATAAGTACTACAAATTAGAATAACTGATTCTAGAAAGAGTTTGTAATGATAACACGGTAGTCAGTAGCTACTTTCAACGGCTTGTCAGCTACTTCATAGCTTATTGTCATATACTCACTGAGGATAGGGTCTCTGTCTATAGAGTGCCCCTTTTCAGGAACCAGCCTTCATCCAAGAGACCTTCTCCCCTCGAAGGCTAGCCCTTAAATGAGCCCAGAGAGGGATGCACGCGGGGTCCAGTCATATGGGAAGCACAGGTGAATTGCTTGCACCTGTTCTTCCCGGGCCAGCCACCCCCTCCACCAAGTGCTTAGTCACCAGTTCAGGCTGTGACACTCCTACACTCCTATTCCTGGTGAATAGAGTAGATAAATAAATAAAAACATTCCTGACACAATTTTTCTCAGGCCAGTTACGTCACTGTGAAACACTCAGCTTTGGAATTGCATTTAATTAGAAATGTTTCCGTTAAATCACTAAATGCTTTTACAAACAAAACCACTTTAGCTGGAGCAGTATCTCCACTATGATTTGAAGTAGCCTCAGGAAGGCTGCTACCTCCTCTGTCATTTTGTACATCGGGCCTCTGACTAGCATAGGCAAAGAAAAGTCTATTTCAAGATGCTGTTGCTATACGAGTTGAATTCTTATTGCACATCTATCTTGAAATGCCTCAGCTGAATGTTAAGAATTTTGGCAGCTAAATAACTGTTTACTGTCCTGGTCCAATTTTGGTACTACTTTCCCATTTCATTAGCATCACAAATTCACACCTGTCTTAAAATGCAGTCAAATAGGTAGCATTTATATCCTTTTTGTCAATAAGTACTGTTCTGAAATACATGTTGGTGATGAACTCTGGCATTTTTTTCATGTGATCCTGACTATAACTTTATGATATGTTGTAATTAACTGGGCTTATAATGACAATTATTTTAAAGTAATAAGAGTATCAGAAAGATAGGCCTGCAAAACTTTTGTACTAAATAACATCTTCTTTGCATGCCTCTGCTGACAAAGACCTTTCTTTGTACTAGAGTGAAGCTGGTACAGGTGTTCTTTAATAATATGTCAGTGATGGTGCTTCATTTGAGCTCCTCTTACTAGTCTTGCTTTGCATGGTGCACTGCTCCAGCCAGCACTGCTAAACTGTGCTGACACTGATTTGTCACTTCTGAAGCATGCTAAGAACAGAAGCTGTTGCACTGTAGGGGATATTGATCAGGTCTGGTTAGTGTTTTGTGACTGTATGCTACTGAAACCAATTGGGCAGATTACTTTGTGCTCACTGGCAAGTAAAACTCGACTGAACATGTGATCAATCCACAAATCTGCTGTGACAGAATAATGCATTAAAACAGATTGATCCTTGAGGTTCACTAAATCAGGTTAATTCCTTGTCTTTGGGTAAGTTTGATTTACAGAAACACAATTTACATATGACCTTTCAGGTTTCTATAATATTCTTTAAACGCTACATTTTTCATTAACATCTTCCTTGCCAGAAATGGCTTTATGTATTCAATCCTGTACTATTGTTGAATGTTTCCTAAGAAAAATATATAAAATAGTAACTTCATGGGTAGAGAGTTGCCTGTTAATTGTAATTGTTTATGAACTCTTCCTTGAGTATCAGCCTGAAAGCCAGATGCAAAACTGTGTTTAATTCCCTGATGGTGGTGGAGCTGGAAGGGTTACATCAGTTCAGAAGAAATTGTCTTATCCAGCTATATATCTATCACAAATTTATTATTTGCTTAGGACATGCAGCCTAAGAGTGCCACACTTCATATTCTTTTTTCAACATCTTGCACTGTGGAAATACCGCTATCTGCAATGATGCAATGACTGTGCTAAGCAAAGTGGAAAACTGGATTGCAGATGAGTAAAGGCTAACTTTTTCAAATGACAAAAAGTGGCATGATCTCTTGTATACACTGGGATAGTAAATGTAATCAGACAATGGTTAGTATTGCTTTTTTGTGACTTCCTAGTATTACTCTGTGTAGCCCTCCAAGATCTTAAATAGTATTTGGTCTTCTCTCAGCAATCTTCTTGCTAAAGAGAGCTGCCTAGCAATAGGAATATTAATACATCTTACTGTGTGAAACACCAGAAAAACCAAATACCAAATTTCTTCACACTTAACCGTCAGATATGGCATCTGCTGGACAGGAAGATTTACTTGAAGCTGAAATGCTTCCATGTGTCAGAGACCAAGCTGCTGCCCATTAGCTGTTTTAATTTGGAATACATTTGAAAAATGTTTCTGGAGTGTTTTCTTTATTGAGCTAACAGGAGAAGGACTGGAATATACGGCATGGTACAGCCTGGCTGTTCTTGCCAGACTAGTACATACCACTGGGAGCAGTGTCCTGGGCACAGTGGTCTGGGACGTGGGATCTCCCTTACTAATTCAGGACATTCTTTTTAGAATTTTGTTCTGGTGCTTTTCCACACAGGCAATTCTATGTTCCATACCAGTTTAGATATTTCTGTTACAAAACTCTTCAAGCAGAATCTGAAGATGACAATTCTAGGTAGGATTTTTGGAGTATCAATTTTAAATAGACAAAAATTAGTCTAAGGATGTTTCCAAGAAAAAAATGCTCCTATATGCATATATGAAATTTAATAACACTATTTTACTATTCTCACATGCCTAGATGTCACATTCCTATTTTTACCTCCTACAAGACATCAAACTGTTTCTATCACTGCATATTCAAGTCTATTTACTGTAGTGTTTGCCTGCCAAAAGATAGAGACCCATTAGAGTAACGTTAGCGGACTGGGCTGTTTGTGAGACAATAACGGGATTGTGTGCCCTGCTATGCAGCCTCTTCCTATGTATCCTATTGGGTTACCTCCCTGCTAAATATATATTTAGGATATAACAGGCTTCTGATCAGAGGCTTGGTTTGTAAAAGAAAAAAAAAATCTTTTACAAGAAAATGGAAAACATATCAATACTTAAAAAGTAGAAATCCTGAATTTTCTTTGTCACTCTTTGACTATATTAAATATATACTTCAAAAAAAATACATACAATGCTTTGGATTATGGGCTATTTGACTATAAAATTGCCTATAGAGTGTTTGTCCACGGGTGATGGGAAAATGTGAAGTATCTAGATCTATCTGATGCCATTTGTATCTTGAGTTTTCAGAAAACTTTTCCAAGTGTTATTCAATGTAACAAACATTTGTGGAAGTCTTCTAGTAGAAAAATACATTTCTCCTTTTGATTTATCTAAGGGTTATGTAATGTTTCTCTCTTTATATGAGCAGATTAAATATTAAACATAGTCTAGAAGAAAGTAAAGGATAATTCATGTTTATTGTCTATGAATTGTCACATGTATTTAACAGAAGAACAATTTTACTTGTTTTCCTTGTTTTCCCTAGTTTATCAGAAAGGGCCACTTTTTACTCAGTCCATGTTACATACTGCTAACCCGAAGACAATTTTGTCAGGGCATCTCGAGGCCATGCAGATTTCTGGGGGCTCCCATGGGTCTGTCAGGACAAGGCAGATCCTGGCCACCAGAGCCCATACAGCCATGACCTGCTGGGATGTCAGCCTGTGAGTGGGGACAGGATTGGTCCCAGGGAGGGAAGATGGGCTTAATAAAAGCCCTGAATTGGACAAAAGTGGCACAAGTCTTTGACCAAGCTGTTCTGTCATGTCAGTCCAAATACTCCCCTCTTCTTTCTCGTGTACGTCCTTCCCCACCAAACTTCTACCTGGTAACAATATTTCCTTTTTTATTTTTCTTCATGGAGACAATAGAAAAGCTTGGTTGATATAATTAGCAATCCTTTGGGTTGGGCCACAGTGAAATGCAGGTGATAATTGTTTTAAGTGATAAAGTATTGTGTGGTGTTTTTGTACAGGAAAGGTACACAGTGGGGTTTGCATTTTCTTGTTCTCTTCCTTGTGATTTTATTCTGTTTCTCTTTTTGCTGTCTTCTAGACTTGTCTGCCGATATACCCTTGGAAATTTCTGCACAGCTGGAAATTCCCACATCCTAAAGTACTGTTCTAAAATATAACCAAGATTGAACATGAATAACTCCTATATAAGCCCTTGCTTCACTGCCAATCATTAATTTATCCAGTGTTTGACGTTCGCTCCTAATTTTATAGAGAAGTAGTTTATTTTCAGTGTTTTATTGCATCATGGGAAAGCAACAGCTTAATCTGTATGAACATTTGTAATCACTTTCCAAGCTGAAGAAGACTAAATGGATTTAAAAAGCATATATTGAAATGGATCTCCCTGTGCATTTCAGGCTTCTTGCATTTTTGGGTCTTAAAAATTTAGGCTGGTGGAAATAAGTTAAGATTCTGAAATTAAAGTGAGCCAGTATTCAAATGTCCATAGTGCGCATATACCAGAGTTGTAATTCGCAGTTTTGAAAATAAGGTTTTCTTATTTCCTGCTGCTTCTTATGAGAAACAGCACTGATGTACAATTCTCTTCTGGCTAAATCATGTGCATTCTAAATGCATCAGTTTGTATATACGTATGCATTCCATGTCCTCACTCAGACTAGTATTGGATTCTTATCACTTTGTCTGGGGTAAGACTTTCCTGCAAACCAAAAGTTTTCTTGATTGTTCCAGCTAATATGCAGTTCAGAAGTTCAGCACAAATTCATCTAACCTGCATGAATCAAGCAGTATATATCCTCATATGTTTGTAAATTAAATTACTGAAGGTGGTCCAGCCTAATTACATTCATCTTAACTGATGGGAATTCAACAAATGTGTTTAATATTCTACAACTTTGAGAGCACTCAGTACAAATTATTTTGGAAACAGTGGTACAGTAGATCTCTAAGCCATCAAAATGAGAGGGAGAGGAGTAGCACATGGATATGGATATGCGTAGTGCACTGAAACACCAAAATAGAGTTTTGTAGTTCAGGTGCTAGGACAAAGCAGAGGTGAAAAATAAAGACTGTTTATACCAACTATGATTTTTGGAATTAGAGGAGGGCTATTCAAAAAGTAATGCCTCCTGTTCTATTACGTTGGCCTTTGGCATCAGAGGCGGATGTTGGTGGTATGGCAGTAGATGCTGAACCTTCCCACCGATATTCCATTACATGTTGTTGCTATGCAACTGCTGGCAGCAGAGGATGAGTCTGACAAAATGAAATCTGGCTTGAAAGTGAGTATGAAGCTAAGGTGCATCATTTAATTGCTCCATGTGGAAAAATTTGCATCCATTGATATTTCCTGACACTTTCTTGGGGCTTATGGAGATCAAACAGTAGATGTGAGCACAGCGATGAGGTGGGTGATGTGTTTTGGCAGTGCTGACAGTGAGAAAGGCAAGCCATGTTCTGAATGGTCAAGCAGATTTTTACAAATGTGACATGCAAACTCTAGTTCATCACTGCAATCACTTATACTTAACATAGCTAATAGTGGTGATCTATGTTGAAAAGTAGCATTTTGTAGCTGAGAATTTGCTCTATCAAATAATGCTATTGTGTTCTTTATGTCTGTTGTTACTTCCATGGAAATAAATAAGAAGCACTACTTTTGGAGTAACCCACGTATAAAATAAAATTCCCCTCTCACCTCCAGTCCAAAGATACTTGCCAGCTCTTTGGATCATCAATCTGAGTCTTTTTTCTTCTTAAAGAGGAATTTTGCATGTCTTTGTGCCTTTTTTTTTTTTTTTTTTTTTCCAGCAGTAATACCTTTTCCATTCACCTTAAAAATCTCTTAGTAAGACTGTTAGCTTAAGATAATGCTAACAGTAACAAATTTTTCAGTTTCAATTGCCAAGCTTTAACAACACCAGGGAGACATTTAAAGTAGGAGTTTTGGTGTATGGCTCTAAGTGCCTTTCTGAAACAGAGTTAGGATCTAATTGCTTTGTTTGTGGCCCTGTGTCCAAATCTCAGTAGAGCAGCAATAACTGAGTTTGCATGAGAACTCTTAAACAGAGCTAAAACAAGCATAGCAATCTCATTAATATTTTCACTGATATAATTTGTTTCTTTCTTAGAATGGAAGCACAAAGGGTTTGTATATTCTTGGCTTTTAAACAAGTGTCTAGTCTCATGATAAATGATTTTTTTTTCATTCCATGCCTGTACATTATAGTTAGATGCAAACAGGCATTATGGGTACTATTTCCAAATGTCTATCTTCCAGTACGATGCTTTTCTTACAGGCAAGGTATGCAATAATAGTTGAAAACACATTTTCCTAACTACATTTTTGAGGGAATTAGAGTAGTAAAATTAAGGAGATGGGAGAAGAAAATAGCATATCTAAATTGAAAATAATCACTGTATGTTTTGCATCCTAAACAAAATTTAAATACATGAGGCCAAAAAGCATGCTATCGTCTGTTCTGCTTCTTCTGCTCCTTGATGTTTATCCATAAACATCATGCAGGAAGAACCCGAAAGAATCACCATGTAACATTATATTTTACTATTTCTTCCAAAAGTCAAGAACTAAGAGTCAATTATACTTTCATTAAATAATGTGTAGAAAATGCCCGCACTTTCTGATTACATATAAATATAGGTGAGAAAAGGTAATGCTTAGGTAAAAGGATTCCTTTTCTTTCTATTCTGTTTTTAATGATGCTGTGTGATATGCCATACACAGTCTAATATTTCTTGTCTATGAACTTTTTACCTTTTCTGATTACTATGTCTTGTGAACACTTATGTTTCATTTTCTTTTATTTGTCTTGTTCATAAAATTGATGCAATGCTTTTAAAGTTGATCTTTTTCTTTTTTTTCTTTCTTTCTTCTTCTTTTTTTTTTTTTTTTTGTAATTTATTGAGTAAATATCAATATTTTTTTCTATTTATGTTGGGAGTTATTTCTGAAGGTTTATTTAGCATATGGTATGAATGTTTTCTCAGTCAGAATTCATCAGAGAGTTTTTCCTTCCCATCTACAGTGCTTGACTGACTATTTATGAGCCCCATGTTTCTCACAGTCTACAGCAAAATGAAATTTGGAAGTAAACGCAAGTGTCTCTTTTACTAAATATGGGATAAATCAAGTTGGAAGGGACCTGGGCAATCTCTAGTCTGGCCTTCTGCTCATAGCAGAGGCAGATGTGAGATCAAACCACTTTGTTCACAGCTTTATCCATTTGGCAGTGGAGAACCTCCAGGGGTGATCAGCCTCTTCAATTGCCTACCTTGTGGGAAAAAATCTTCTCCTCCTACTTGATGTGAATCTCCTGTGCTTTAGCATGTATCTGTTGCTTCTCATCTTCCCTTTTCTCTCACTCCTTGATTTTTTTTGGAGGGGTGGACAAAATTGGACGCTGTTCCAGATGTGGACTAGTGAGTGCCGAGTGGATGGGGCAGTCCTCTCTTCCTCTTTCTGCTGAATGTGTCTCTATTAATACAGCCCAGGATGCAGTTGGCTTCTTAGCTTTACAGATAGTCTTTTTATTATCTGTTACTGTTTATTACTGTTTTAAAGACACTTAGCAAGTCAATAGAAGTATCTTTCTCTCTCTCTTTTTTTTTTTTTTTGCTAAATATAAGCATTTCTATAATGATGCTATGTAAATACTGTCACTACAGGAAGAACTGGAACTCGGTTATTCACTGACAATCATTGATGTTCCTGTGGTACACAAAGAAGCTGATTGACATGGATAAGTACAGCACCCAAAATAAATTCACGCTGGATCCTGGTTGAAAGGATATCCAGGATTTGAAAATAGCAAATGGGAGAGAAAGAAAGCACGCCTGTATACATAGAGTTGAGAAGTTCTTAACCATTTGTTTTAATTTTTGTAATTGGATCTCAGTATATGCATTTGTTTTCCTATTGATATCAGAAGTTAATTTAATGTCACCTTTTCCTGGCCTGTGGTTAGACTGTTCACTAGCTATACGGGCGAATTAAGGAGGGAGACTGTTTTGTGACCATTGTACCCTCAAATGGCAAGAAATACCCAAAGGAAAGCTCAGAAAGGATCATTTAAATGCTGGTGCTGTCTTCCACTGGAAATGTTTGAGTTATTATAAACTTCCTATTCACATGTGTTGACCTCATGCAGACTTTATTACATATAATATCATTACATTCTTACTGGTAATCCTTTACAAGCATTTCTGTCTTAACTTGTGTAGTGGAAATGCTAAGTCACAGCCTGAAGCAGTGACTGAGCACCTGTGGGAAGACAGGGCCAACCCAGAGGAGCTCAGGTGCATGCAATGAACTTTAGTGACCAGAAGGGATGGAGCCAGGATCCACCCTTTCACAGACCTCATTTAAGGGTTGGCAGTGGAGGCAAGGGTATCTTGTTGGAGGTGCCTGAGCCTTCTGGTAGGAAGGTAAGCTGTTTTTTTTTTATTATTATTATTTTTTATTTTTATTTTCATTTTTTTCTCCTCTCTCCTTTGTTTCTGTTCACAGCTGCTGTGTTTGAACAAGCCCTCATTTGCTGTAGCCAGGGATTTTGCTACTCTGCTGCTTTTCTGAGCTTTCCATCATATTATGTTGGGGGTACTAGCTCTTCTGCTCCTCTTAGAAGTCCTGCTGATTTTAATGCTTTTATGTATGTATGCATGTAGAAATTAATAAATGCAATATCTGTTATGTATTTTTATATGTATTCAGATATATATTTATATATTTTAATATACTCATGTGTGCATATATATATGGTAAACAAATTCTCTTGGAGTAAAAGTTTCTGTGTCTTAATTTTTGCTTGCTAATCCCAGATTGCTTTGGTTATCTTTGGTTTTAGGTGGATAGGACATGACTGTAACTTTCTGGGATGTCTCTGCAAACATCATCTTGGTTGTATGAAATTTAGTGTGGTAGAGTATTAAGCTGAAGACTTTGAAACAGTTTGAAGTATTTAATGCTGTAGTGATGACAAACTGGGAATGCTGAATTTGTTCGTTGTAGTAAATATATACATTAGTAAAACAGTGTATCTTATAAGACTACTTTAAACCCGAAGAACATGTTTTATTTGGTTAGTTGGTTGGGTATTTTGTACTTAAAACTATACACAGCACTGGAAAAACTATCTTTTTATAGAATAGTTATCTTCTTAGTTAGTAAAGCCTCTATAATATTGAAACAAAGAGTAAACTAAATTCATATATTCTGGTTCAATGTTATAGGCAAGATCACTTCAAAAGGCAACCATAAAGAACTTATGGAATGTGGTACCCTTAGATTAGAATCAAGTTGCAATAGTTTGTGAAAAGCTTAGGATGAAGTAGAAGTATTTTGATTCCTAGCTCTTCCAGATACCTTTGATGAATACTGTCCTAACATAGTGAAAGACTCTTTGTTTGCTGGTATTCAGTAAGTAATTGATCTGTAGTTGATAATGTGACCCGAAGAGCTGGAAGTGCCTTCCTTAACACTACCATGTCATTTACAATGGAGCTGAAGTAGGACACAGGGTGAAGCAGACTGTGCTGGCATTTCCTGGTGCGTGCTGTGCATCTCAATGAGGATCTTTTGACTGCCCATTTGTTTTACTTTCTTACACGCTTACTAGCTACCTGTAGCTATATGAGCAACCTAGAAAGTGGTCTGATTATTTTTTTTCCATTCAAAACAAGAGTAGCATAGATCTTCCTTTCATTGTTTCAAATTTCTTTCTCCTTCTGTGAATCTCAACAGCTGACATGACTTATGCTGGATAGCAATGGCCTTTGACTTAATATATTCTCAGATATTTCAAATAAAAACTAATTTTTCTTTCAGGAGTTTGACTTCAGTACTCACTACCAGGATGTGAAATAAGCATTTCATGATTTTTTTTCCTACAACCAGTGTTATTTTTCACACAATGAAATATGCTGCGAAATAGGAATCACATAAGATATCTCTTATGTTTTGGATAGTCTTTCAATAACTTGATTTTTTTTTTTTTTTAAATCATCAATTGTCAAAAAAGCATAGAAATCTGTAAGTTTTTATTTGTCTGTAAATATGTAATTGCTTAGCCCTAGCTTGTCCTTTATTGGAGTCTTGTATTTAGATATGTTGTTACTATTTAGCTGGAAAATTCTTTGATGTATATAAGCAAGGGCTTCAAAGTCACATCTTGCACTAGATCCTCTGGCCAGATAGTAGAGATTAGGTGGAAAATGTCAGCAGCCCATGGACTTTTTTTGTTTCTGCATAAGTAAGTGTGGCAAAACCAAATCCTCTGTCCTGCCACTGAAAAATACCTAGCTGTTTAAAATTGAAAGATCTGTTCAAACAGAGGTCTAGGACTTGCATATGCATTTGAGTTGTATAGTAACAATTTTTTAGCCTCTAAAATCAGTGTAAGTTCCATGAAGTCATATAAAGTTTCTAGGAGTTTTTCTTCTATAGAAAGATCTTATTACAATTTGACTACATTTGCATCATATATGTATGTATACATTTACACAAGTGCATAAAAGAAATCAATAATGAAGGTGTGCTGAGGGGGAAGATCCTAAATATTTTCAAATGTGAAAGATATATAAGTTTAGATGGTTGAAGTGAGAAATGCACTCAATTTTTTGTTAGTGTTTTTTGTGAGAATGAAGGGACAAAAAGCTAGAGGAGTACAACGCATCCTGGAAACACTATTTGAAACTTGAGTAAACCACAAGAGGATTTTGTGGAAAAATCTCTCAGGATTTCACCAATGAAGACAGTACCACAAGGTCCAGCTGGTCATTCCTTTAGATTCTGCAATATCATTTTGGCAGCTCACCTTGAAATAAAACAAATGAACCTTCTATTTCTTATTTTGTCTTCATGAAAATAAGAATTCAAATTAGTAGCTTGACTTGGAAAGAACAGTAAATCAATATTCTAAGAATGTAGGCTGACAGTTTCATTGCCAGCTCCTCTATGACTTTTCTCCAGTTGTTCCTCATAGGTTTGTGTCTCTCCTTGCCCTTCCCCTTTTAAGTTTTGTCTGCAAATAGCTGTCAGTTGTTAGCACCTGGGGACTGAATAAGGCAGGCACTGTCAAACCAGGCTTGTATCTGCTGTGAGGGCTCTGTGGAACTGTGGAGTTGAAGCTCCTTATCATAGCTTTTCTTCCTTCCAGTAAGTTTTCTGCCTCTTCCAGTAAGGTTACTCCAGTAGACACTTAGTAGCTGTTTAACACACACAAACAAACAAACAAAAAAATCGGATATGGATACCCTTGGAGGAAAAAAAAACAATTCTATTTTTCAAACAAAATTACTTTCGGCAAAAATATTCTTTGATTGTTCTGGGTTTTTTTTTGTTTTTTTTTTTTTTTTGCGTGTTGAACTTTAGACACCTGAATTTTCTAGGGGCTCTCTTTCAAATAGTGTCAAGGAAAATATTTAAAACTTTTAGAACACTTTGCACATGCTGACAGCTATTGGGTAGTAAGAGTAATATTAATTCTTCATTTTTCTGCATTGTGTATTATGACTGTTCCTTGGTTCAGTGATGTGCCCCCACTTAACTGTGTACATATGAACATTCACCATCAGTTGTGCATTTGGACACCCTAGTGTTCAGACAGAATGATAAAAGGGCACTTGTCTGTTTTCCTCTAAACTACACAGTGTGAAAATTTTACACCACTTTTCAAAGTGGAACTGTCAAATGATCCTGAGTCTTTCAGTTAAAATGAAGATGATTTTTCTTAAAAGAAGGAATTGACTTGCACATTGCAGTGACCTTTATAAAGTTTCTATGTAATACATGTCAATTGTCATCAGGATTAAGAAGAAAAAAAGCACTTGTCAACGTTTTCAAATGTCAGACTTTCAACTTTCTTAAGTTTTACAGATAAATGTAGCGCCGTTGTGCTTCGCTTCTTGTTAAGAAGACATCTGTATGTTGGGGAGTCACAGCTCTGATTTATATCAGAGAAAGAAACTGTGAAACTTTATTACTTCTACGTTATCAAACTTGATGAAAAATCAGACTTCCTTCCAGATAATACCAAACACTGGAACTGCAGCTAGCAGTCTGTCTTATTCACACAGTACTATTTAAATACCATTTTAGGTTTGCACTTATTACGTGCTTTTTTTTCTGAAGGTTCAAATAACCTAAAACCAGAGAATTAAAGTTATAAGAAAATTCTTTAACTAAATCTGAACACAATTTAAAAGAAAGATGCAAAAGTTTTTATGAAGATACCTGAGTGTTAAGTATCACAGAACAGAAAACTTCATTCATGGGGGAAGAAGTTCACTTACTTGAATAATTCATATGCTCTCAAATAATTGCTGTTATTCAACAAGCTTTCAGTTTATTTTTTGTTGTTTTTTATCAGGGCAGGAGAATTTGTACACATGTGTCTGTCTTGAGCTAAAATTTGAATTGACCATTCAAAAAGTATGTCATTAAGAATTATTTTGATATATGTGCACTCAACTTTTTACCTAATATGAACTAATATCAACTTTACAAACTGTAGAATGATGTGGATCTGGTTATAATTCTGATTTATTCTTTTAAAGATTGCAGCAGTGTAGGGTGTGCAAGCTATTCATTTCACTTCCTTGCTCAGCAGCTCAAGTTTTCAGAAAAACAGACAGTAAACTACTTCTGTAATAAACCATAGAGTCTAACATGAATGAATATGTCAACATTTCTCTTATTCCAATAAAGGCAGGCTAACTTGGAAAAATAGGATGGAGGTCATGGAATACTGTTCTGTACTCTTTAGCAGCAATGCTGGAGGTAAAAGGAATTTCAGAAAACAAGGTTGCTTTATGTAGACGTAAGCATTATGTTTCTGTATTGCAAAAGAAGATGATGGCAGTGCCTTTGAATGGAACAGAGGCATTACAGCACAAATAACATGTAATAAAGGAGGAAAATTGGCTGACCCCTTCCAACAACCAGTAACAGCTCAAGAGGAGTGCACTCTCTATCCCATGAGATGATGCTGCCTTGGCTGCTAAGCCTTAAATGAAGGTGAGGAGGAATGGATCCTGGCTCCACCCTTTCTGGTCATTCAGGTGTGTTGTTTGCACCTGAGCTCCCTAGGTTACCCATACCTTCTCACCTGGTGCTCAACCATTGATTCGGGCTGTGACTTGGTAATTCCACTGCAGCTTCTTAAACCTATTTTTTGTTGGAAAATACCTAATTTTTAAAGAAGTCTTTACCAATACGAAGAAGGATGTTTCTAGATTCTATACTGTTATAGAATGTTTTTAAGTAAATATAAAATACCTGTTAGATAGTTCTAATTAAAAAAAAATAAGAATAGGATATAGACGATCTATTCCTCTTGAGAATTATTCTGAATCCAAAACCATATTTGTCTTACATATACTTAAATTTCAGTTATATAATATGAGGCATGTGGTACTGAAATTATCATGGCATTTGAAAACACAACTACAATAGTTCTAATACATATAGACAAGCTCTAAGCCAAGGCCATGTTTATTAGTAACAATTTGATTTATGTAACTGTGGTGTGCTAAACATCACTCATTTACAGTATTAGTACGTTGGTAAGGATTCCTGGTGTCATGAATATTCCTCCAGAGCAGTTTTAACAGACACCAATTAAATTGGAAAGAGGGCTAGAAGAACCTTGATGTGAGAAGATACCATTTGCAATGGAAAACATTGCTTATTCAGAGGGGAATGAAACTGATGTCAAGTATAATTGGTACTAAGCATTCCTTTTTTTTTCTTTTGAAGATGTATAGTCACATTTTCTGGTCTGGACTGGAGGGAAGATGGATGTGCTTAAGTCAAGCTTTTCTTGCCCCACTTGTTTTCACTGGCTCCTGTGTGAAAGTAGGGGTCAGGTCAAAGCTTGACTAGTTACAAGAGGAACTGAGATTTTTACCTATGTTCTCCAGGAGCAAAAGAGTTAGGAGCACTGCAATACTGGAGTTTAACATAAAGCACTGTAGATATTGATGATAGTTTGATTTCCATGGTTGAAAACTGTTAATTGTGAATGAGACAGTTGAATCACAGCAAATGCCAGAATAAATTTAAATTATCTCTCAGAACAACTAGGTAAGAGTAAATACTATATGTTTGTTCTAGCAGCTTAGTCAATCAACACAGCAGTAAGTCTTTATTTTCATCATATACAACAGTCTTCACTGTTAGTCTAATTCTTATAATTTGTCTTCTATGCAGTGTCAAGAATGTAAATAGCTTTAAATTTAAGTAGCATTCACTACATAATACTGGTTGTTCAACCTACCTCTGGCCTTTTGATCTGAACAGTTTCATGGTGGAGAACCTAGCTGAGACATTAGATAATACTCAGATGAAGTTACGTCTTTAATTAAACAATATCCTTAAAAGTACAAATCACTTTCTTAGTGCTTGGATACTGTTATAGACACATCAGAAAATAAATTGGGTTGCTCCCAACTCTCTAGCAGTGTGCCTTTTTGCCTTTATACATCTTTCTCCATTTCCTTATAGACACCAATAATGCATATTCAGAGCAGCAATGTATCCTTGATGCTGCTAGTACAGAATTGTCTTAATTTGCCAGTTAATGCTTCACCACCCTTCAGCGGGGCCATCAGTTTCTTTAGGACTGCTTAAACAGCAGTAGGATCCTGCTTGCTCCCTTCAGAGCTTGATGCTGCCATGGGGATTGCAGGTGAAAGTTGTTTCCGTTACAGAGTTCTCATTTCCTGACTGTGTGAAGTACAGTCTGTTTTTTGTCAGTCTGTAGCTCTTTCTCCTCAGTGATGCAACCTTTCTTGCTTTACAATGCTACGGTACCTTCAAAATAACACACTTTCATGTAATAAAGGTATATCTGTGTATACACCTTTTTAAAGGAATTGCATACTAATTCTAAATGACTTTTCATTGTCACATTAGATAGTGTACTTTAGCCTAACCTTGAGAACAGTGGGAAGGCAGTAATGACATATCCCTTCCTGAATCTAAAGTGACAATTTGCTCCACATCACACTTCAGGTGTTTTGCTTCCATCAACCCTGTTTCATAAAATTTGTCTGTAAAGTACCAGTACTGAAGCTTGGTTTTTAATAATGCTGTCTGTTTAAAATAAATGTAATCATTCAGTTTTCCCTTGACAATTTTTTTTATCTTGAGGTAGAAAATTACAGAGTTGTTATCCAGTAAATCCTGATAGTTACTATACATTGAGGTTTTTATTCTTGGGAAGTGCTATATTATGATGACAAATTTTATTGAGGATGGATTTATTTTTTTACTTCTGATTTTTCTTCTATCTGCTTTTGTTTTCCAGTTGTAAAAACTGCATTTAGGAACCATTACCTTTGAGGTTCTGGTCAACTGATTGCTTGGGCCCTGACAATTGCACTCAGCCTGATCTACAAAAGAAAGGGTCTTTGCGCTGTTCTTCTCGTCTCTTCTGCATGGGTATGAAGTTACTTGTTCTGTTTTTTGGCCCTTATGCACTAAAAGCAGCGTTCACATTTTTAGGTATTTGAAAATATAGATGTTCTGGCAAAAGACTTTAGGAATAATTTTTTACAATTCCTTGATGCCATATAGTAGTTCAACCTAGAACAGAAGTAAATTTCTAAAGCAGAGGCACAATCAAAGTTAGAGGAATAGCTTTTCTTTTAAATAAACTTAAGTTAATGTTATAAACTCTCATCTAGATCTCAAGCACACATTTAAACTCAACATGTTTTTTATTGAATGATCTAAACCTGGCATATGCAGAAAAAACTTACAGGCTGGAGAAGGATCCCAGCTGTTGGGATTCCCCTAGTGTTAAATTAATGTCACATCTGTCTGACAGGGGCTTCGGTCTGCTATCAGCTGTGATGAAATGCTTGTGACACACTATTCTAGAGAACCTGCTAAAAGAAAAGTTCCAGGTTGATTCTGTGGTTGCTAGATCCATTTTTACCTAAACTGAAAAACAAAACATTTGGTAGATACTCGACTGAGTAAATGTGAAGTCTATCACTTTGTCATACGAAGTCAAACTCTCACCATAAGCATTTTAGCAAGGTTGGATATTTGTTTGCTAATAGAGACAGCCATGCAACACAGGACCTTATTTTATTTTTGCTCAGAGACATTTAGAAAACAAAGCTTTTTTTTGTTGTGAGAAGCAAATAATTATATTGCTACTTAATAAGCAAAGTGGTCACATTAGTTGAAATACTATGCATCAGTGATGTATTATGTAAACATGAGAAATCACTTCATTACTTTCTGTGCTGTGGATTTCTTAAACTCATCTGTGAGCAATCCCTGCCGGTTTTGTTAGTCTATGAGGTTGGACTATAGCCAGTTGCTAGTAGATTTCTGTGCAGCATAGTACTTCTCATTGCAAGCCAGCTGCATCAGACTTCAGATGAAATGTTTAAGACAAATGCAAATCTGACGTTGTCTCCTGCATCTGAGTGATCAAGCATACAGATATTAAAGCTGCTTGAAAACTGAATTATTGAAAACTAGTTCATTTATTGTAATTGTATGCACAGGAATCAGTGGGAACAAAAATGTCTTTAAACTGAGCAGTGCTTCTGTATTCAGTTTCCTCCCTGGAGTTTTGGGACACAAATGTTTTGCCTTAAACTACTAGGATATACTCTTAACTGATACCGATTAAATTCCTGATCATCAGCTGTCTATCATAGGAGACCATCATTTTATTCTTATGTTATAGTTGATGTTCAGTGAGCTTGTAGATCTCTTTAAAACAATTGTCCATATGAAACTTCAAAATGTACAGTGCTTCTTTTGTTTTAGTATTACAACTAAAGTAAACCAAGCGTCATTTTTCTTTGTACTGAACTTGACTGCATTAACATTCAGCTTCACAGTACTGCAGTTCTTGATTTGCATGTACTGTACTTTTAAGGTGATTCACAAGGTGGTGGTTTTTGTTTAGCTTTGCTTTGCAATTGTTATTATGGCTTCATCTGATGCTTATTTCACCAACTAATAGGAAGGCAAAGGAACACTTTGTAAGTAGGCAAGCTTTCTTTTTTTTGTAATGGTATTTTTCAGGCTTCTAAGTATAGCTGAAGTCTAAAACAGTCCCCAGGCTTCTCAGCTTTGGCTGTGCTGAGAGGATATTCATTCTTCCTGGAAGATATTTGTATTTATTTTAGGCTGTTAAGCAGCTGTTGTATTCTTGTAATAGAGAAAATACTTAGGAGAAGAGGTATATTTGAATTCCTATACATATGCTAAAAGAAAATTCACTTAAATTGACAAGAATAGTAAAGTTTAAGCTATGACCATACTGCTGGGCACAAGAGAATAGGGGGGGGGAAAAAAGTAAGCGACAAACTGTCATGTTTCCAACTGAAAAGCCTGCAGTCCCACAGCTACGGAGTGGGAAGGATAAAGTGATATTACGTAGAGAATTTCTAGCAATGTGTTCAGGGTTTTCCCACAATCTCTTTGTATTGACTGAATAATGAAAATAAGGCCAAGTCTGAATACAAGTGTATGGGAATCATTAGGTCATGTCTTGGACCAGTGATTGAGCACCTGGGGAAGGGGTGTGACCAGCCCTGAGAGCATAAGCACAAGCAATTCACTTGTGTGACCCAGGGGCTGACCCTCCCTAACTGGGCTGACAGCAGAAAGGGGTGTATCCTTTCTTGGAGTTTGCCTCCTTTATGAGTTTCTAACAAGCCCTGATCATTGGAAAGAGTAAGCTGTTCCTTCTTTATTACTGAATTGTGACCATTGTCTTCCTTATGTGATCTGAAACTGGTTAAAGCCAACTGCCTTCTATCCCTCATCAACTTATCATGACACTGTCTTAAAATTACAGGGGATCTGTCTTTATGTTTCTTTCAAACTTGGTGTTTCATGGTAGATTCAGACAGCCATAAAACCAAAAATATTTCCCTGAACCATAATAAGCAAGTTGTGGGAAAGTCAAAATAAAAAGCTCCTTATTTTGACACCTTTTATTAGGTCTAAATTCAACTTAGAAGTAAGCTGCTGAAAACACTTCAAATTGGCACTGCTCTTGAAGATAAATGAGCTCACACTAAGTGGTAGCCCACTAAGCTCCATTTTGATGCTTTGCATTCTACAGCAGGGTGCTTATCGACTCTTGGCACCACTTAAAATGAGCCGAGTTTGTGTGTGCTCTTGAGGGTGAAGACAAAAGCTAAGAGCTTTTAATTATCTGGCACTGCTTTGAATATGAGAAATCTGAAAAAGATGCTACTGAACAATATTTATTGTATTATTTTTCTAATACTGAGCACTTTCTACAAACACTGTTTGTTATGCTATTTAATTTCCAGTGAAAATTGTCATAAGCCATTCTTTTATTTATTAGTTAATCGTAAGCTGTATATATATGTGATGAAATATTAATCAATATTTCCATATTAAAATACTTCATTTGAACTGCCTCACAAGGAAAATTAGGGAACTGTAATTGTTTCACAGTTTCAAAGTAGTTATAAATTTGGTACATGTAGAACTCACTGGTCCTTTAGTATGATATAGTGATTCTCAAGAGTTTGTTTTTTGAAAACTGAATGCTGCTGTAAAAATCATGGGATCATATCCTAGAATCATAGATATGATAGAGTGTTTGAGTATCACTGTCCAGCCTTGTTCATTCCTCATTCTGTGTAGAGATACAGGAACAAACAGTCATGTAAACATCTGAATGCTTTCTTAAAGTATTGTTTAAGAAGGCCAAGTGTAACACGATATTGAATGATGTATTCTGAATATAATGATAGATTTTTTATTTTAAATATGCAGCACTTAAGGAGTGATATGTTTAACATAATGTGAATTGCCAGAGGCTTTATTTCTATTGCATTATTAGGTATCCAAATGGGAAAATGGAGCAGCTTTTAGACTTGCTCAATTGTACCTGCTGTTAGAGAAATGGAAATTAAGCAGAAAAAATTTAATTGCGCATTTTCAACACAAGATCCACCACTGACTTGTTTTACATTCCTAGACAGTATTATCCCCTACATTTGTATTACCAGAAGAGTTAATAGCTAGAAAAAAAAAAATGCCTTTTTGAGCTTTTAAAAAACATTTCCTTTATAAAATTTTATCTCCTCCTCAGCCAATATATTTGATGTACTGTAGGTCTTATAATAACCTTCTAAAGACAGTTGTTATCTCTCTTCAGCTATGCAGTCTAGTTAACAAGGAGTTGAGACACAGATTGGTGACAAAATTGCAGGTCTCTGCTTGATATTTATACCTCTAGTATGCAAATACATCTCCCAGGGAAGTTCTGATTAAAGACAAATTAAATAAATGTATATGTCATTTAAAGTCAATGGTACATGTGAAAATGTGAAATTATATGGTGATTAGTATGCTGTATTTGTCTTTCAGGAATGATATTTTTTAATTGAAATTATAAACTGATGAAAGTTACTTTTGTACAAGAATAAACTACCAATTATCCTTCCAGTTATATCAACAACACAGTGTATCTCTGCCCACTTTCAAACAGTTTTTTTTATTTTTCTCAGTTATTTTTAATCTTGACCAAATTCAGTTCATGTGTGTAGAAGAAATGTTATCTGAATCTGAAAGCAGATTTTCCACAAGGAGGCAATTTTCAGTCTGTCACTTTCTCCTTCTGTCTGTCTTTCATTCTTTCCACAAAACTTTTCATTAATTTTCTTGGTATTTTCATCCTTCAGACAAAAGCATTACTCTCTCTATGCAATGTGGTAAGCAAAGGAGAGATTTTTTTTTTTTGTGTTCTTAATACAAGAACAGAAATTCAGCCATTCATTCTTGGAGATCGCTATGCTACTCTGACATAATCTAAAATGGTCCAATTGGATAATCAGAATGCAGCTTTGAAAAAGAGCTTATCTTAACAGCCAGACTGTGCTCTCAATTATGTACTCTGCATAATATAAAGATGGTCCAACAGTGGAATTGTTTGTTTAGCTCTTGTCTACTTCATCCCTTCAGTTCTTTATTGTATGGTATTTTCTGCTTTTAAAACTTTCTCTTGAGTGAGAATATTGTGGGTTGAGGCTTTTTCCATTTGTTACTGTATGAGGTTAACAGAGTGTGAAAGAAAAAAATTAGTTTCCAGAATGGGAGCCTTAGAAAAGTATTTATAATCTCTTTGAACTGATGATTACTGTTTTTGTCACAGATGGGGAAATGTTCTAGAAAGGGTAGGGAAGAGTAACTATGAAACAAGCTTTGTGAAGCATCTGAGGAGGGATGTTATGAAGGGAGAAGTAAAAGTGAGGATTGTCTGAGTTCTTTTTCAAAACTATATTTGTTTTCTCCAGTATGTGAAAATGTACATTGGGCACATTAGGGGCCATTTCTATGTGTCAGGTGCACATGTTTATGTCAAATTGTGGTAATCCCTTTATCAAACACAAGCAAACATGAATGCTAACTCTACTTCACTTTTCTGTACTCAAAATCTAATTTTTTTTTTTTACTGCTGAACACTTCATCTCTGGTTTATATACAGTTTGCACTAGTTTAAGTGGGTGTCTGTTGGAGAGATTATAACCTGATGATTTTGAAATACTTCTCACTTCTCACTCCTCTTTTAAATTTTTAAACAGTGTTTTACTGGTTGTAAGGAAATCGTGATGAAAATATATATGGTAAACTCATTGGAGAAATGATTTTCTTTTTTTATGTATACTTTTTTCTTACCGTGTACTCTGGGTTCATAACTAGTGTTTTCTAACAATGTAATTTTAAGGTCTAATCTGTTTAGGGGATGCTAATATTGGTATACTACCATCTCTAGCTGGTGTAAATTTCACCAGCATCTGTAAGTCAGGCAGTGCTTGTATCTGATTGCCTACAATGTTTCTTTGACTTCAGCAATGGCAATATACTGGATCTGAGCAGAGACTGGTGCCTGATACAGAGGCAAAATTCACCTGATACTTTGAATGATAAACATGTAGTTTAAGAAGCTGCAGTTTCACACCTTGTAGTATACAAGTGTGTAATTATCCTGCTTGGACTCTGAGTATATGTGTATTGAAACTCTTCAAGTTGAGACGTTGATGAGATAAAAAAAAAAAATTGAAATTACTTCCTGACGTGAAAAGTATGTCATATGGCAGTAGACTGTGCAAAAGGATATCAAGCTATGTGAAGTAAATACTTAATGGCTTTCAGGAGCCAGTGTCATAAGTTTTCAGTATCAAGGAACTTTCTTGAGAATAGTAAATTCCTACTGTTTTACAGTCCTGATTTATGGTGGTTCATAGAGGTAGTGTCTAACTAGCCATCATGCAAAAACAAAGGAAAAGCTTATGCTATGATTGATGGAATCAATTCTGCAAGCATACCTTCAAGAACGTTATCCCACATGCTAATACTGAAGAGCTATGGTCTGCATAGTATATTGCTGTATTGAAGATAGTTGCATGGACTTTTAATGTGGTGGGTATTAGGTCAAAGATGGAAAGTATTGCTCTAGGTAATATAACTATTTTAGCTCTAATTAATCACTTTTTGACTAAATAGGCCAAAAGAGCAGTAGCAAATTTCCAAGTAGTAATTATTATAGCCTAAACAATTTAGTTGTTTTCAAAAATTAGTGGGTTTGATAGTGAGAGTAATGCCATGAAAGAATCTATAGATTAAATTAGACTACCTTTCTATATTTAAAATTAATTTTAAACACTGAAAAGTATCTTGTCTTTATTTACAGATAATATCTGAAGAACTTCTAGAACTAATGGTTAAAAAAAATGTGGTAGTTCAGTGTTATGCCACTGCCATTCTTCACGCCAGCTGCCCTTTCATTTTCATAATTCAAAACAACAATCTGTGCATGCTTTATTAGACATTTGACCCACCATTCTCTAGAGAAAGCAATAGCAAGAGTTGAAGTGCATGCAGACCTCTTAACCACATGGAATCTAAAAATAAAATCTCAAGAACCAAAATTTCCCAGGCAGTGACAAATGATAAAGAGATTAAAGCTGTGGAACGCTGCAGTATGTCAGTGGGTAAGCAGAAGAATGACAAGTACAAATTTAAATGAAATTATTTCCCCAGTAATGGCTATATAATGTCATAACATTGTAACACAGACTTTGTGGTTACTGGATGTTAATCCTAGATATTTACTAAGCTTTGTCCTTATACAGCAGATACTGTAGTAAATGCTGAGGCATTGGAATGTGATGGATCCGAATAGATATTGCATTTGTTGCTAAAAGTCATGTGAAAATCACTCAGTCATTTCTTTGTGGCAGAGTCACAGCTCTCACCTAGTTTCCAGTAGATCTGTGGCCAGATTCTGGAAGATGTATGTATAAGTTATTTGCTTCTCTGTGATGAAATGAAAAAAAATTCCAAAAACTTGTAGTTGAAAGCTGTCTAAATACGTGGATGTGGGGAAAGGTAATTATTTCTGTAATAACTATTGCAAGAGACAGTATTGATAGGATAAAGTTTAAATTTACATTTATGAAGAAGAAATATGCTCTTTGCTAGGAGTTGTGAATATGTCCTCATTGGAAATCTTTGGCAGTTTAAAGGGACCTTGTGCTTCTTTCAGATTGCATCCCTCCCAGAAGATGGGACTTGCTGTTCAAAGTGTGGGAATAAGGAAAAGCTTAGCCTAAGATGAACAGAGAATCTAGGCAGTTCTTTGTGGGAAGAGCAACTCATACCAAATTTCCTACTTTGAATTCCAACCTGAATTTATCTAGATACTTGCAATTTGCAATCCAAACTGAAGAACAGAAAAATTGCACTTACTCTATTTGCTTCTCTTTTTTCCTTTATTTCTTTTTCTTCTTTCTTGTTTTCTCTTCCCTTCTCCATAGCAAAGTTTCTTTATGACCTAGGTCAGTGTGGGGGGGGGGAGGAGAAACTGAATTTTTGAAAACTTGATGACTGAGAACTCCTTAATGAAAACTGTTGTTAGCAGTTATGAAATCTTATTTTTATGTTGTCTTGGATCTTTGGACTTACTCATGGGCGGATTACTTTATATATATATATATATATATAGAGAGAGAGAGAGAGAGATATAATTTCAATTTAGAATAGTTATATTCCTGAAAATATTTTATCTGTTCTGGAATTGTCTGTCATTCAACAGCTTCAGTAGAACAAAGTTAAGATAAAGAAGTTAAATATCACATGGTATTTATATTTTCAGTATTTATTTACAAAAATACTGCATTCCATATAGCCTCTAATGACTAAGATTTATATTATAATGTTTTACTGCTGGTGATCTTTAAGTCATCAGGTCAGAATAATTTAATGATCTAAAGAACTGTATTGCTGTTTAGCTAATACCTGCTTTTTAACAGTAACAGAGTAATTTATTGTCACACACTTGAGACCAAAACAGACTAAACCAATAAGCTTCCATTTCTGTCTTTCTGTTCCTATACTTCTTCAGTGGTATACATGCAAATCTTTGATGCTCCTGGGAACTATTTTTTGTTTTTTTAAGTATAATTACTTAATCCTTTGTGCAGAAGCACATTATAAATTTTTCATTTCCTTTTGTATACAGAACATTTAATTCTTTGATATTTCTTATGCACTTTAGAAGAAAACATGAATTTATCTCTTTCAGAAAAAAAATGGGGCCTTTTTCCTTTATAGAAAGCTTTGCTTGATGGAGAAAGAAGGCCACCCTTGAAAAGACAAACTCTATAAAGCCTTCTCTCAACTATTCCAGTGTTTCTTTATGCCCTGGCAGTCCTGGAAGATGCTTGCAAAATTGAATTTAGATTCAAAACAGGACACCAGTATTAGCAAAAAATATGATGAAGGTAGCCTATTAATTAAGTTTTTTGCCTGATCTGGCAATGTAATCTCAAAATCTCAAAGAACCACAAATCAGTTTTGAGGAGATATGAACATATAATATGCATTAAATAGACTGTTGTTCTGAGTTCTTGAGCATAACTTATGCAGTTAGATGTGACTGTGCATTACTCTCATTAAATTATATCTTTCTATCATCATAAATGTCAGTCATCTTCTCTTGAGCCATGTGGATTTAAGGTAGAGAGATGATAACAGGACAAATCAAGTGAAAATTTCAAAACTGATACCATGCTCGTGAAACTGTTAATCCATACATACCCTAATCCATACAAATTTCTGAAATGTATTACAAAGCAGTAAAAAAAAAATTAAACACAATTCTATTTCATCACTTTATTTCCATTGCAAGTGGGTCAAATCAAAGTTACTTTGCAGCTGACTGTAGTCTCCCATCACTGACTTTGTGAAGAACAGTCCCAGAAAGTATTCTGCTGTCACTTTCTCTGTTCCTGATTTATAGAAATTGAGGAGATGCTTTACCCATATACATACTCCTTTCTTCCACCATCCCTTAACCACTGAGACCTGTGAAGTGATTCAGGGATTTTTTGAACTCAGCTTTTCAGGTGGTGCTTGTGAACTTTTGAACATTATTGAACTTAGCAGTCCTATATTTTTGGTGCTAATTGACCTCTGAACTTCAATCTGAGCATTTGAGTTCAAGCTTCTAAGAGTATGACCTGAAAGGAAGAGCCAAACCAAATATGATATGGATAGGAGTGAGGTAGAGAGGACTTGAAAGTTCAGAATTATCAAGTTTTAAAAGTTAAGTTCCTAAACAAAGTGTTAATTGAACCACTCCCTTCTGAATAAGCACAAATAGTTTCTTTCCCACCTCCTTGCCACTTATTTAGTAAATTTAATTATCACCTAGCCAGAAGGCAGAGACACTATTACACCTAGCCAAAGGGGATGAGAGGGGAACATAGTCACTTTAATGAGCTGGAACAGAAACAGGCTGATGAAAAATATGTATAATTTAACATAATGCTTCAATGTGTGTATACAAATATATATTTGACTAGTGGACTAAAGATGACATTGATTGTTAAAGCTTAAAACATCAAACCTCACTATATGAAGGATGTTTTCTTCTTTTCCATAGTGTGCACTTAGTTCCTGCAATAATTTAAGTATTTTAGCCTTCCTCATCTTATTAATTTTGTTGCTATGGTGTAGGAGGAAAAAAAGCTATGAATGGATTTTAATTTATTGGGTCTTTTTTCAAAAATGATTGTTATACATTCTTTTTATTAAAAGTTCTACACTAACTCTCTGCTTTGCTTCCTTGAATTATAGAGTATTTCTATATCTTCCTGCTTTTATTTCATAAAATTTCAGAAACAAGCAGCTGTTTAGGTTAAAAGGGAAAAAATAATTCTCTTTTTTTTGGGAAGCCTCAGTGCTTTGTTCACATGATACAATTTGATGCTGTTAGAATGAATGTGTGGGAAAAACAACGGAATTACAAAATGGAAATAAGAGATCATTAGCATAGCTAGAAGTTATGATGATCCTATTTACATCTTAGTACTTCTACTGCTTTCAATTTCTGATCCTTCTGCTGAAGAAACAATCAGAGATACATATCTGTCCTGAACTAAGTTGTTGTTAGGGCTGTGTTTGGCAGATTTTCTTTCTGCAACAGTGTCCGCTTAATCAGTGCCATTTTTCCCATGATTTGAACCTATCCATCTTCTAGCCCCAATGCTGTATCATTGTAGCTCTTTTTATTTGACAATTTAATAAGCAAGACAGAAGCCACATCCAAATCAAAAGTGGTTTCCCTATTTCTTGTGCTGGGCTGAACTTTTTCTAGTTGGTATCTTTATGCATTTTTCAGTTCCAAAATCAGCTGTACAAGCACAACTGAGATACCTGCTGTGAGAACATGGGTTAAATGGCAGGGATGTGAAAGGAAAATGGGGGGAAATACACATTGTATTTTACTTTCAAATATCTATGACTGGTCAGTGTTGCTAGGGAGGAAGGTCTCTGACTTCAGAAAATCAGCTTAAGTATATCTAACACCACTTCTCCTGTTTTCTTATGAATGTTTTACTTTACTTTTCCCAGCTGTAACCTGGACAGCATATTACCAACTAACATTTAATATGAAATATCTGTTCTTCCTCAAAAAATGTTTTAAATTTGTATGTGATTTCCTTAAGCAGAACCTTAATATGGATACGCTTATTTTCCTTAAAGTTAAGTCAAGATGTGATAACAAGGACTTCATAGCCTTTTGTGCTTGATACCAGCAGAACATGGCGTGGTAATACCTGAAATACAAGAAAATGCAAGAATAAAATAATGGAAGGACCTGAAGGTGCTGATCATGGAGGCAGCCATGCATTAAACTGTTAGGTGTGAGAGCCCTGGAACATGATCTCCTCATTACATTCCCTCAGCCCTTGCCATGGCACACTTTCCAGAAACATCAACCTTGGGAGAAGAAACAAAAAAGCGTAACTGTAATATGCCCTAGGGTCAAACCAGAAGAAAATAAAGGGTATGATTTAGTGATAAGCAAGAAATACAAATCCAACACAGGGAGAGATTTTAATTATGCCTTTAGGAGTGCCCAAAATACCGCTCTCTTTCTCAAAGGCCTTATTAGAGAAAGAAGATATCTGAAGCTACAGAGGCACTGAAAATAGAAGCCCAGAAGGCAAGCTGCACATCAGAAGGAAAAAAAAAAATCTGTTTGGCTCTCCAAGATCACTTACAGAAGCTTTTATGCCTGTTATTATAACGCATCCTTACAGGACAAACTGCCTTTTCTCTCCTTGCAAGCATATTGACAGCTAAGAGAGTTGGGACTCTTCAGCTTGGAGAAGAAAAGGTTCTAAGGATACCTTATAGCAGCCTTCCAGTACCTGAATGGGACCTACAGGAAAGTTAATGGAGGGCTTTTTATAAGGACGTGTAGTGACAGGATGAGGGGAAATTGTTTTAAAATGGAAGAGGGTAGATTTAGACTAGATATCAGGAAGACATTCTTTACTGTGAGGGTGGTGAGACACTGGAACAGGTTGCCCAGTGAGGTTGTGAATGCCCTCTGTGAAAGCATTCAAGGCAGGCTGGGTGGGGATTTGAGAAACCTGGTCTAGTGGGAGGTGCCCCTGCCTGTAGCAGGGGGGTTGGAACTAGATGATCTCTAAGGTCCCTTCCAGCCCAGACAATTCTATGATATCTAGCCTTCTTTGGTGATACCAACATGGTTACCCAAGGACTGGAGTCCTTTTTATGTGATGTGCTAAGTGTCTTCTGCCTAGTTTTTCATTTTTTTTCTGTTTATGCTGAGTCACAATGTATTTTCTCAAGAACTGAGAAACCTGAGGACTTTCTCCTTTGTGTATACAAATATTTGTAAGCAGTGTTTCTGTGTTGTCTTGGATCAAGAGTGAGAACTAAATGTGCAAGAGAAAGCTTGGAATTATGTCTCAGTGGAATTTTGAATAATGCTTTCAAGAATTATTCTTTCAATGGCTCAATTTCTGGATGGAGATTGGTGACAAGTGGTGTCCCCCAGTGGTCAGTGCTGGGACTGATACTCTTTAATATCTTCATCAGTGACGTTGATAGCAGAGTCAAGTACACCCTTAGCAAGTTTGCTGATCACACCAAGATGTGGGGTGCAGTTGATACACCAGCGGGATGGGATGCCATTCAGAGGGACATTGACAGGCTTTAGCAGTGGGCCCAGATGATCCACATGAGGTTCAACAAACCCAAATACAAGATCTTGCACCTGCGTCAAGGCAACCCATTACCAATACAAGTTGGATGATGATAGGATTGAATACAGCCCTGCTGAAAAAAACCTGGGGGTACTGGTGGATGGTAAGTTGGACATGACCCAGCAATGTGCCCTCATAGTCCAGAAAGCCAACAATAACCTGGGCAGTATCAAAACAAGCGTGGTCAAGTGAGGTGATCCTGTGCCCTCTATGCTGTGCTGGTGAGACCTCATCTGCGTCCGGATGTGGAGTCCTCAGTGCAGGAGAGACATAGACCTATTGGAGCATGATCAGAGAAGGGCCATAAAAGTGATCCATGGAATGGAACCCCTATCCTAGGGGAACAGGCTGAGAGAGCTGGGACTGTTCTGCCAGGAGAAGAGAAGGCTGGGAGGTGACTGGTGGAGGCCTTTCAGTATCTATAAAGGGAGCTACAGGAAAGAAGGTGACAGACTCTTTAGCAGGGTCTGTGGTGACAGAACAAGGGGAAATGGTTTCAAGCTCAAAGAGGGGAGATTTATGTTAGATATAAGAAAAAAATCTTTTACAGTGAGGGTAGTGAGGCACTGGAACAGGTTACCCAGTAATGCAGATGCCGCATCCCTGGCAACTTTCAAGATGAGGCTGGATAAGGTCCTGGCCAACCCGATCCAACTGTGGATGTCCCTGTTCATTGCAGGGGAGTTGCACTATATGGCCTTCAGAAGTCCCTTCCAATTCTAAAGATTCTATGATTCTAAAAATTTGTACATTGTACTTTTCTGTCCTTGACAATTTCTTCTACTTTTGAACTATCAGTGCTGGCTTCTTGTGACCAGTAGTATTAAAATGTTTCTTCATGTTAAAATTTTTTTGCACTCTTTCACAAAGAACTAGATTTTTAGCTTAATTCTCCCAGTGGATATAATTTATGATATTGAGCTGCTAACATTAGGCCAGTATGTTGTACACTTTTGGGGAAAATATATTTAATTGATTTTTGGAGGCTAGTGTTATTCAATCAAGTCTATGTTCTTGGCAACAATGCTGAAGAGTCATCTTTTCTCTGTGCATTGAGATTAACCAGGCTTATGTAAGCCAGTGGGGCAAGAGTAAAAATATTATGCAGCATTCACTTAAACTCTGAAGCGTCAAGTTGTAAGGGCATAATCCTTTTTCCCTGGAATTAAGTTTTTTGCTCTTCTCTCTAAAGCACAGGACAGATTATTCTACCTTTCCTGCTGTGAATCTTGAAAGTATTTATGTAAGACTTTCCTGTGCAATTGGCTTACTGTATATAATTTCTTAGCATAATTTCTAGTGCAAGTCAGTTACTTCTGCTGCTGACACCACTCTTAGTGGCATTACAGGGAGCTGCATTGTTCTGTTCCAGTGTAATGGTTTCTATTTAAAAAAAAATAAATTCCAATGCATTCTGATCTATCACTTTGTTATTTAGCTAAAATTTGGTTTCTGGAGATTGAAAACCTGTATAATAGCATTTTGTATTGATTCATTCCCAACAGTGGATTTGCACAGTGAGATAATTTTTACTTTTCCATTCTCAGTAATTTCTAATGCTCACTTTTCTCACCAGATACCAGACTTATGTTTTCACAGCATTATATGCAGTGACCTTAACATCGTGTTCCTGTGTACTAGTGGTTAACTTATCACTGTGTAGGTAAAACTATTTTTTTCCTTGTGTATTTCCTTATGACTATCTCTTCTGAATTTCATCTGCCATTATCTCATTCAGTTGCTCAGCTGCAAGGCTTTTCTGCAGTTTTTCAGTCAGTTCCTATCTTTACCACCACAAATAACAGTGCATCCCAAAAGTTTGTCATCACACTCTTCAATCCTTTTTCCAGATAACTTAAAAGCATGACAATCACCAGGGCCTCTAATAAATCCTGTAAGACTCTATATATCTCTCTTCAGAGAGAGAAATGAATTTTACACTAAACTTCAATATCTTTCCTTTTAGTCAGTGGTTTTATTCATGTGAAGACCTTCATTCTTGTGACTGCTCAGCTTATTTGAAAACCTTTTTTAACAGATTCTACAGAAGGCCTTTTGGAAATCTTTGCATACTGTATTAAGTTGATACTTCTAATCCATACTCTTACTGGCTTCAGTGTTATCAACTCTAAATGTTTATAATGTATTTTGACAAATGTCTTGCCTTTATGTAAGCTTTGACTCTTTAGTAGATTCTATTTAATGTGGATTTGCTAATTCTGTTCTTTTACAGTTTACAGTAATTCTTCTGGAGCAAGTTTCAGAAATATTCTTTGATAATTTGAAATTCATTTTCTATGAACTTTAAAAGCTAGTCTTGAGACCTTTCAGTCTCCTGCTGACTAGGTGTTTCTGCACAGCATTACATACTCTGGTAATAAATCAGTTATTTCAGTTTTTGTCCCTAAATGGAAACAGTCTGAACCTGTGTCTTGGTTGTTGTTCTTGCTACTGTAAGTATTCTCAATGACACGTCAGTTTCATAGAGGTCTTCTGATGGGCTTCCTCTAGAAGTTCTGTGGGAACTTTTATCTTTTTGGAGTGTTTCATCTCTTATTGTTACCAAGCAGACTTTACTGAAGAGAAAATGAAGTATATCAAGAACTGTTTAGTAGAACTGGAAAAAATTAGGAATACTGTTCCATTTCTAGAGTAGACCCTTCAGAAAAGAAAACACTTTGTTTTACTTCCCACTGAATTAGTTTGCACTGGTATTGCAAACAACTACGCTGAATGTACATATTCTTTGCCATCTCCATTTCATGTGGTGAGAAGCTCAGAGATCTTAAAAGTGTTTTAAATCATCTAAGGAATGACTGTCTAGGAAGATGATGGGTCACTGATCATCGGGTCATTTGTTTGCCCACTTCTTTCAGAGCTCCAGAAGAGAAAAGAAACTGCTAGTCACAGAATTTGTTAAACTTTCTAACCCTTTGCAGTTGCTGAAATGATGCAGTATGGTACTATAAAATCTCATTTAGACTCTGTTTCTTGACTTAGCTAATTCAGCTTGAATTGAGAAGTAGCCAAATGTCCAATTCCTCATTTAAGAAATAAATAAATAGCTGTATAATCTCATATTCAAGTGAGTTCTACTGCTCATCATTCACAAAGGTAAGATACTGAAAGTGAGGTGTATGTAGGCTAAGAAGATTCCAAGATTATATCAAAGGTGACAGGAAACATTTTCTTCCTAGTATAAATTTAAAATTCAAATTATGTTTTTCCCATATTTCTATGGAAGAAATACTTAAGTGCTCCAAAAAAGAATGCATTTTACTTTAAGAGCCTTATGAGTGCTTGCAAATTGTAATTCCTAGGCATTTAAGTTTGCACTGTTTTACTTCTTTTCAAAGCATGTGCAACACTTAACTAAATGTGAGATGACATCTTTGGATTCAAATGCATCTTGCAAAAAGGAGCTGTGCTGGAGAAAATTAAGTAAACAATCATTCCAGCCATATAGCTAAGTAATGTGAAAGGTTTTTCCAGCTAATTTACACACGCAAATTAGATTGGGATATTGTAACAATCAATCAATACAACCTAATGTATTCCTTCAGTGGAATTCAAATATGGCTAGTTGCAAGCAGAGTTTGTTAGGAAGAAAACAATCGGTGCCTCACTTATGAAAGAAATTTCAAACTGTCTCCTGTTTCAGAGTGTTCTCTTTAAGTGGATAGGGGTTGTATCCACACAAAATTTGGCAATACAGTGAACACTTTATTTCTAGTAAGCCGTTAATGTTCAGCTACTAGTTGGAATGCGAATCGGCCTTATCTTTTCCTGTTCCTTTCTGACCTGTGTGGTCATGTCGGTTTCCCCATGACTTAATTCTCTTGGTGCATACCTGTGGCGTGTTCTCTAGGTGTCTGTACCTTGTAATTGACTTAGTTACTTTCTTTTCTTTGGTACCTGCACAGCACCAGACCGCTGCAGGCAATACAGAGCTGTCATTCACATACTTTTTCTACCTTTGGTGAACTGTAATTTACAAATATGGAATATTCCATTCAAAGAGTATTTTGATGACAGTGGCTTAATGGAATTGTGAATCCATGAGATTTGTCTGACAAGTGAGAAAAATATTCACTCAAGTCATTTGTTACTGTCCTAGATCTCACCTTCCTGATACCAATCCCTAATGATGTACAGTAAATTATTATCTCAGGCTTAAATGTGGGTATGTTTGCCTAACATTAAGTTCCTACTTCCAAAATTTGATTTGCTCCAAATATAAAGTGATGCTCCTTCTTTAGATAGAAAGCCATAGAACACACTCACAGAACTTAAGTAGAACTTAGACCCAGTTGGAAAACATTTGTCCTTTAGAGAATAATACAGCTTTTTATCTAGCTGTTCCTAATGTCATGTACACAAAAGCTGAGTCATCTCAGTTGATAATTCCACTCGGTGCAGTGGATTGATGCAATTAGATGAAAAATATTCATTTTAGAGGCTTTAAATTTTCTATATCATACTGAAAACAAAGTGATAAATGATTTTTTATAAACTTTACCTCAAATGTTATGCAGGTAAATAGCTATGCAACTCTTACATCTTCTCCCCCGCCCCCCATAATTAAATGTTATTCTGTTTATTCATTTATTGGAAGTGAAGTGTGAAGCTCAGAGCCTGTGACCAATTTGTCTGTAGCCATTTAACTTCCTTATAATACAAGTTCTTTAAACTAATCCATACACAGAACTTAAAAAGGGAACTTAGAGTGAATATAACTGAGTGCTGGATTTCTAATATTGAACATAACAGATTTATAAATCCAGACCTGGCAATTAGGTATATATCTGCTTTTTTGGCTTTGCAAGTGGGAGAGATCTAGAGGTTTGAGATGACTGATACTGATACGATAAGTTGAGCACAAGTTGGCTCCCAAGAAAGCAATTCTTCAAAAAAATTTTTTGCTGTAATGTTTATCAGAAGATTAACATGAGGTTCTTTATTTCCTCTTACCAATGGGTCAATTTAGCAGAATAATTATCATCTAGTATACTCTATTTTGTATTTATTGAAACAAGAGATGATTCAGCCCCTTTCATGTGCAATATAGGAAAAAAATTCAGCTTACAGCCAAGTTGCAAGAGTTCTCACACACATCAGCTGCCTGGAGTACCAAAAGCTGGTTATTTCACTCATTGATATTAATATGCTTGCATTTTAAATTTCTGCACCTTCAGGTCACCTCTACCAGTAAGGAATGTTTTTTTAGCTCAATATGTTCATGATATTCACAGAATGATTTGGGTTGGAAGGGACTCTTAGGATCATCTAGTTCCAACACCGTGCTACAAGCAGGGACATCTCCCACTAGACCAGGTTGTTCAAAGCCCCATCCATCCTGACCTTGAATGCTTCCACAGCGGGGACATTCACAACTTCAGTGGGTAACCTGTTCCAGTGTCTCACCACCCTCACAGTAAAGAATAATTCGCATTAAAGGTATCTAGTCTAAACCTACCCTCTTCCAGTTTAAAACCATTTCCCCTCATCCTGTTGCTACATGTCCTTATAAAAAGTCCCTGTAGGGACCTGTAGGTCACATTCAGTAAATGGAAGGCTGCTATAAAGTATCCTGAGTCCTCTCTTCTCCAGGCTGAAGAGCCCCAGCTCTCTCAGTCTGTCCTCATAGGGGAGGTGCTCCAGTCCTCTGATCATCTTTGTGGCCCTCTGCCAGTAACTCCATGTCCTTCTTGTGTTGGGGGCTCCAGTACTGGGCACAGTATTCCAGGTGGGGTCTCAAGAGAATATGGTAGAGGGGCAGAATCACCTCCCTTGATGTGCTGGTCACACTATTCTAGATTTAACCCAGGATGCGGTTGGCCTTCTTCAACTCTGTGTTCAGTATAAATCATACCCACTATTACTTGGATTGCCTGTTGGTTGTTTTTTTTTTTCCTTGAATTTAAAATTAGTTTGTTTAAACAGTAATCAAGGTACTTCAAACAAAGTATCATCAAAAGATTGGTACATAAACTTCATCCTGCATGGTGGTTGAAGGACTGCCTCTGAGCAATAATTTGCTTGGGTTTTGAGGTTTTTTTTAATTAAGTATTCTGTGAAACTATTCAGTCTAGTTTTGGTTCTTAAATATGAAATCACCATTCACCCTCAAAGTCTCCTTCACAGCTGTTGAAAAGAGCAAACTTCATTGACATAATAATAAAATTGATCTTAAATGCTGATATTCATAAAGATTTTTTAATTGCTTACAAAGACAGCATTTTCTCAGAGATTAACAACACTTAGCCCACAAGTAGAAACATCAAGCAAAGATCACAGTTGGTTCCATAAAGTCTTAAAAGAAAACTTAACTAGCAAATGTCCTAATGAAAAACACCATTTTAGAGTGTAATCTGAGTTCAGAGGGACAAAACTCTTGTTCATCAAATGGGAAAAAAAGCAGTTATAATTGCACCCCACCTCATTATCCACCAAAAGAAGACCCAGCAACCCAACCAGCTCTGAATCTCTGCCAGGTCTGGGGAAGTCTGGCTTATCATCAGAAGTGCTCTGGTTTTAACTTGCTTCCAGTATTCCAGGAACTGTTTTGAAATTTATGAGGGACAATGCAGGAGTAGGAAGGTTAACTGCATGAAGCACAGGAAAAAGAACAGTCCTAACTTGAATAAGCTTGCGCCTGTCAGCCTATTAAGACATGAACTTGTTCAAAGACATTTAAATCATTATCCATAAGAGCCAGGTGCATAATAAATCTGTATTGTACTGCATATATTTAAGTAGGGATTATAGGGAAAAAAGTTTGCAAAAGCACAAACTTCTATATGCTGAATTTCCCACTTAGTAACATTTAGAGTTTTTAAGATTCCAGTCTTCTCATTTTTATTCATATTAGTATTTGTATATTAATGTTAAATAGCTGTAAGGGTTACACTGGCAAATCTAGTACTTAAGTCATGGAGGTAGACAAAAGTAAACTGGCTTACATTTGTTCAACAGAAATTTGTGTTGTGTCTGAGACATTTATGATTTGTGTAGTCCTTCTCTACGTGTCTGGGACTCTTAAAGAAATGATGTGTCTGTGCTCTTTCCTTAATATCAAATAAATTAGCACTTTACCTGATAGAATAGGACATTGACATCTTTTATTCTGGTTGTATAGCATTGTGCATTCATTTTCTTTCTTCATAATATCTTTGAGAATATTTTGCAAAGAATTTGGTGAGCTCTTTTCATCTGTCCATTCTGTGCTTTAGAAATGGGAAGGATATGTCCAACTGAATGTACCCTTGACCAGCAACATTTGGGCTAACGATTGTTATTTCCAAACCCCTGGAAGATGAGGCACTCAGGCTTCAATCCATTTGCTTTAATTACATAATCTGAAGTTCACGCAATCAGTTGAACACATGAAAACAACTGGTGGTACTCCTACATCTTATATCCTGGAAATATGGGTAGTAGGAGCTGCAGACTCTACAGAACTTCAGACAGGTACCATCTAAGACCACAACTGAAAAGTGCAATTTATAGCAGGTTAGAGGATAAGTAGTGTGAGACATGCATCAAACTCTAATTTATTACTTTTTTGGAAGGTACTTCAAGATATAGATGAGGAAGGAAAGGTACAAATGGAAGTGGCATCAACTCTGATAAATTATCTGAATGCTCTAGGCTGTGCTTCTAGTCTTGTTTGTTTGTTTGTTTGTTTTTAAGAGAAAAGTGGAAGACAGAAAGGAGCATTCAGCAGGATCTATGAAGCATACTGAAAAAATAGCATAAAGCTGTATGGTGTCTGTGAGACTTCAAACTATTTTGTAAATTACTTTCAACTATGGGTTAATGTTAAAAAGCAGATTCTGTAAGGGGAGATGGAACTGGGGCTGCATGTTATATATCTTCACAGTCTTGAATGAGACTCAGATTGTTTTTCTCTTCTATTACCATATAGCTTCACATGCATTCTCAGTTGCGTAGCCTACTTGATTACAAAAACTTTATGATTAAATGACTGAGTCTTACTGTGAAGGTTATTTTGTGCTTTCTGTGGCTGTTCAAGCATGGCAATAGCGAGCAGCTCGCTCCCCTGCAGGGTCACTGAAAACTGGTGTATTATTTTAAATGCATAAGGATAGGTCCTGCAGTGCAGTTACACTGAATAGAGAGTTGAAAAAACATATAAACCCTGATACAGTGCATTAGAGTAGTGCAGGGAACAACTCTGTCTTATTCTTTCCTCTTCCAAAGGGAAGAAAACGGAAAACTTGGCCAAATATTAGTGCACTGGTGTAGCATTCTTTATGATAAATATCTAGGTGTTCCTAGGAGTTCAGTAGGAGAAAGTGATGAAGACATCCAATCATTAAATGACTTGTGTTAAGGGAGATACACAAGCCCAGCTTCAGATCCCTGCTATGCCTGAGGAAATTTAATTCTGCTATTTTCATCTTTTGTCATCACCAGCCTCACAGTTATTTACTCTGGAGTGCTAAAGAATGAATAGGAGACTTTCAGCTTCTTCTCCTTGTGCTCCTCCAACAACACAAGCGTGGAAGCTTGACATCTCACTTCCTATCTAAACACTTATCTTTTGTGTCCTACTAGATCAATACAAAGATATTAAGAGAGACTGTTGATACCTCTGTAAGGTAGGTCCAGCTGCCTGTGACAAAGCAGTGTATCTCTGAAAGCTGAAATAATTTGGAGGAGTAAAGTCACAGCTGAGGGCATACATGAGAGAGGTTAGAAAATTCTGTATTATATTATTGAGTAGGCAACTGGCTAAAATCTTATGGGATTTCTTTGTGAATAACTTTGTACCAAGGGAACATTCTTGATAAAGAGTGAAAAGCACTAGAAGTTAGGGTATATGGCATAATTATCTTGTTGCCTGTGTCAAATCAGAAGGCAGAGAACTGGGGAGCACATAATTTTGTCCTCTGCTTCCCTGATCCTGGAGCCTCTAACCTGGGAAAAGAGATGGGACTATTGAGGTGTTTTCTTACTGAGAAGCTGGTGGCACTCGCTCCACGAGTGACAGCCACAAAGGCTCAATGTGAAGTCTTTCTTGACAGAACTCAAATGTTTTTTTTCTGGAAGAGAAAGGCTTTAAAGTGTGAAATCTGTTGGTTTTTGTGTGTATGACCATACCACCTATTATCTTAAGCAGATCTTTTAATCTTCTTCTACTTACTGTCCTACAGCTTCAAGGAACAGCAGCTGTATTTCATCTCTCTTCATGAGACTAAAGAAGCCTAGTTTCTTCTCATAACTTAGACACTTTTTTCTGCTGCTCATCACTGTAGCCTTTCTTTGATCTTCTTACTCTCTGCATTCATCTCATCAACCTCTGGGAAATCTTGTTACAACAGTACTCAGCTATTGCTGAGGCAGAAATCAAGGATGGAGAAAGGAGATTAGAAAGCTCTCACTTCAAGCGCTTGCAATGTATGATTAATTTGGAGAGCTCTCCTTGTACTAGTTCTTTGTTATTTGATTCTATGCAATGATTTAAGTACTGAACTAACTACAGTCATCTGTTGTAAAGGACCCAATCTACTGCTGTACCACCTCCAAGTGTTTCTCAGTGGTAGACTAGCGGTTGATTTCACTTATATATTCCTGCATTGCCACCTAGGACCCTTTATAAGGGGCTGAAAGTAGCTGAGGCATAGCGATAGAGGGGGATGTCCGTCTGTACTTTTTATAATTGCTGAAGATTTTTACTCTGTGAAGCTCTAGGAGAGCAGAAAAAGATCATATCAACTCTTGATTTAAATCATTTTCCAGAGTATTCAGGTTAGCCAATTCACAGTAATTGGGACACTTCCAGCACAGATCATAAGTTGTTGTTATTGTTATTTTTGGTTGGGTTTTTGTTGGTGGTGGTGGTTTATTTGTTTGTTTGTTTGTTTTTTGTTTTCTGTATTTTGTCCTTACAGGCAGATGCTACTTACATACAATTTTATGTTCCTCCGGGGAAAAAAAAGTGCTCCTGTGTTCTAGTAAAGCATGCTGATTAGCTTTGTAGATGTGGATGTTTAAAGTTTGTTTTCTTTGAATGTTATTGTGGTACCATAAGAATCCGTTTTTAACTTGTATCCTATGAGCAAGTTATTCATTGAGATACATATCTTTTTTTTTTCCTTGCCATTTCCTTCTATTTCCTGCTATTATCCTTCTGCAGTGTTTTGATTTTTTAGATACTCTGCCATGTGCCCCTCACCAAAAATATCAGTTTAAGCAGTAATCTAAATGAATTACAGTTAGACTTAAATAAATAACATTAATAAGGTGAAAGAAGAGAAAAGCACTTGCCAAAAAAAAAAAAAAAAAAGAAAAGGAAAAAAAAGAGAGAGAAGGAGAAGATGGAGGAGGAAAGGGTGGAGAGGTTCCACTGATTGACCTGCTCTCTGAGCTGGTCTCAGGGGGCTGATGTAGATGTGAGAAAAAAAGAAATACTCTCTTTAGGTGATAAAAGAGAGGAAGGCAGGATAAATTATTCAGGAGCATATAAAATGTATTTCCAGTGAAGTAGGTAGAAAAAAAACTAACAGGAATAATAACAACAAGAATGCAGCTAATATCAAGGTCAAATTATTTTAACTGCTCTGGAAGTCAGTGTTCTTTGTTAGATAATTCAGACCAGGATTAAGAACATTGGGAAATCACGTTGGTTTTGTAATTCTACTGCTTTTTTATTAATAACTTTGACTGGTTTATCTAACTATTGTACATTTTATTGTGTTTCTTTTCTTGTAATCATTATTTTTACACAAGCAATTGATTGGGTGAGAGCCAGAAAAAATCTTATAGAATTTGAAATACAAAATGTCAAATATTTTCAAAGAACAAAAATAATTTTAAAAACTTACTTTTGAATATAAATGCTAAAACGCATGGAGAAGACTTTGAGAGAAAAGAAGTATCAGATGCACTTATCTGAACTTATATTGAGTTTGAATACTGATGGTATTTACTGTTTCTCTGTGTCAGTAAGTACAGAATATTGTTATTCTATATCTTAGTTTTTGTTTGTTTTACTACTGTCTCCTATCTTTTGTCTTATTTCTTAAAATAAACATGACAGTAAGTGTTACAGTTGGTCTTCTGATCCTACAATTTACAAGTTTGATTTTCTTTATTAAAAGTGTATTTCACATAATGTGAGGATCAACAGGAAGTCAACCAGTTTCCATGTACCTCTCAGATTTTCCTGGAAATAAAGCAATTCTAGTTACAGATTATAATTCGCAATTTAAAAATGTGAAAAACAGAACAAAAGTAAGAAAAGAAAAAAAAAAAAAAAAAAAAAGCTGTGTTACCTTGATGCTTCTGCTGAGAAAATAGAAAAAGTTGGGTTAAGTACAGTCTCTACAACATACCCAGATGTACTGGAGAGAGAGTGAGATAGCCTAAGGGGGCATAGCACTGGATTAAAATCTAAATAAAGGGGAAAAAAAACCAGAAACCTTAAGGTTAGTCATTTTATTTTCATCTATAAAATATAACCACAAAAGTGTTTGTTTTTACTGCAGCACAACAGATTTTTATCTTTTTTTCCCATCTGCAATAAAACACAGAGGTTAAAAAAATGTCTTGCTTTTGCCCTTGAAAAATTTCATATAAGGGTACAGATAATAGTTGCTTGTTTACTTTGAACATAAATCTTGCATTGCACCTTTCTATGACGTTTTAGAAGTCGTTACACACTGAATTCTAGTTTTTACCTTAAATTTTAATGTCATGTGCTGAGGATAAGAAATGGGAGAAGTACAGATAGAATGTAAAAGTAGCAGACATACAAAATTAATTAAATAGCTGGAAGACATATTCCATTGAGATGGCTATGCTACGATTACGTGATTTGCATAATTAAGTGCAGAAAAGTCATGAACTATGAAATTCCACATTTCAGACATAGTTCTCATTCTTCCTTTTTTGTCTGTTTCTGTTAAGTCTCCAAAGAAAAAAAATAAAATGTTAAAAATGCACAAGTTTTAATTATTTTTTGCTGCATGAGCGCATGCATACTTTGAAGTATTGTCAGAGCAGTGAAGAATGGATTTGTGTACAAAGCACAAATAAATTACAGAGTTTTTCATGCAGGAAGGGTGAACTCACAACAGCCGTGTCTGTTCACTGTGGTCTTTACGTTTCGAATATCAGATCCTCTAAGCGTTTTTTACAGCACTGCGGTAAGCTTATTCTACAGAGTAGCTTTGTTGTACTTCAAGACCATAGAGCCATTGGTCATCCTAATTTATTTTCCCTCAAAGGTTCTGCAGGAGTTTAAAAGGTCCTCCACGTCTGGCTTTGTTTTTACCTTAGCCGTGCTTTTCTGTGCCTAGGAGCACTTGCCTGATATTCATTCAGAGAACACAGAAGTCACTCAATGCGCAACTCTCAAAGAGACCCAGATAAACGCCACTATGAATAGGACATTATGGTCATTCTTGCTTGATGTGGTCCCAGCAGTTTTGCTTTGTATTGCAAATTGGAGCAGTTTATAGGAGAAAAGCTGAAAGTAGAGGTCTTCAATGGTGAGGCATAGCACGGTGGTGGAAGCACTTTTCTGGAAGAGAGGTAGTAGAGTCTTGACCCTGAAGGGAACAGGATCCAGGTCTCACGTCTCTGTGATGAATTTATGCATCAACATGTTATTGAGGACAGAGTTGCAAGCAGAGGCTCAGACTTCTTCATCTTCCTCTGGCAGTTGTGTTTTGAAATAAAGTGAGCCTCCTTTCTGTATATTTTCTGAAGCCTTTCAGGCTAAAATAATATTAGTGACTAGTGGACGCACTGTAGAACACATCTGACCCATCTCAGAATCCTAATCCTCACTTCTACTACAAGATAGGCACAAGAGCTCCTTCACCAGGATGGGAAAGTGGAAATCCAGATATGTAACTATTGCTGCTTATCAGTAGTACAGATCAGCCATCAACCAAGGATTTTTTTATGTTGTTATACTCTTCATTGTTAATCGACCTCTGCCATCTCCCTCAACAAACAGTCCTAGAAAAAGGTCCATCAACGGGGCACATATTAATTTAAAGCTACACAATTAGTCAAATTCACTAATGCATTTGTCTATATTAACTGTTCGACAACATTCAAGTCATGGATTTTCAATTTCAAGTAACATACCAGATCTCCACTTAGCAACTTGTAAGGAAAGTATTGCTTCAGCTTTAATTAGTCTAGTCTTAGCTAAATTTACCACAGACTTTTGATGGCTGACACTTTCTTATGTTAACATTCATAAACCAGTTGCCTTCCAGTAGCTAAATATCTAAAAAAGCACTGTGAGAATCAGAGCTACAGAGGCGCTTAAGGCCCAAAATCTTTCCTTTTTACCAATCATATCAGCCGATCTAGGAAAGTATATTACTTTTTCCTGCAAATCTTGTTTCAGTTGAAAACGAAGCTGCTTAAAAAAAAATAATGGAAGCACAGAAGGCATTCTGTAGGACTCTTAATCATAGTAGACAGAATACCTTCTGAAGTATTTCACTGATTTTTTTCATCTATTGAGCAATATGTTTTGGCAATAAAAATACCGCATGCAGGAATATATATTTATCTGCAAATTTAACAATACATGAATATATATGCTTCTTGCTGCAGGCCAGTGTGAATTTTTAAGTTATGTGAATTTGTTCTTTTTTGGTTTTTTAAACTACTAAGCAATTTTTTTCTTCTCTTGGCTATAAAACTTCATAATGGGAAAAAATGCAACATTAATAATGCTACAACAAAGGAAATCATGTTTATGACTAGAGGAGAATGCTGGCCAACTTTCTGGCAGGTAATGCTGTTTTACAGCATATGCTGACAAGTAAATCTTTATTTATGACTAGGATCATAGAACACCAGGATGCTTGTCAATAACGGGTCCTATAATGCCGTGAAAGAAAAATTCTTTATAAACAACATCTAGCAGAGAGAATTTAGCTGGATGATGCCTTGTTAATTTTTGTAATAGATGGTGACATTGGCATGAATAAGATTTATTATGTTAGTCAAATGAAAGTGCATGTGCTGAATGCACAAGTTTAACCGTCGGTACCTGCACAACAAACCTAATTAAATGGTGTGTCATTGAAAATGATTTAAATGAAAAGATAATGAAGCAAATCGCATGAAATGTGTTTAACAAAATTTATTCTGAAGGAATCGGAAAGGTTATTGTAATTAGAGAAGCAGTCCTCCATGCTAATAATCTTTTTTAAGCTCTCTCATTAAAATCTAAAGCTTAAAAAAAAAAAAAAAGCCAGGGAAACTCAACTTTTGGTTTGGGGCAAAAGGTAGCATTTCTCTTTCACCTTCTGCAGGAATTAACACACATTCTCAAAATATATTCTAGTGCAGAATTTTCAGGAAAAGTTTCAGGTCTACATAAATATATAAGGCTTACGTCTCTTTCTGTCTATGGAAAACTTTAATCAGTGGCCTTCGGCTTAGCAAAAAATTCAATGTAAACAAAATATCTGGGTACGAAATATATAACTTAACTCTATTCCTAGTCAGAATAACATTTATTTGCATAGAAATGCTTATTCTTGTGAAACAGGGAAACGTTGAAGTCAGTGATACTTCAGCATACGTTCAGTTTTACGTGTTTACATTTGTTTATTTGCTGAACAAGGTGGGACCATTATACATGGAATTAGGGCTGTGTTCCGTTGAGCCAGCATTTTGATATGGATGTTAGGAAATGTTTTAATTAGTAATCTTAAATCCAAATTAAAAATAGTAAGGAGAGTGGTTCATGAAAGTATTAGGTAGTAACACCACTGGGCTGTGAACATGAAAATGAGTTTCAGCATTTTACTAGGTGAGGAAATAACTATAATGGCTTTCATTAGATATATAACAGTGGGTATTTTCATATTCTTTCCAAATATGTAGCCAGAAAAATCAAATTTTAGAGCAAGACTGTCATGGTGAGTAACCATGCTTATTTTCTTTCACATTCAAAATAAAAACTACAGTGTTCAAAATTCTTTGATTAATGAGCCAATAGGCAAATATATATTTTATTCTTGGTTCCTTGCGAAAGTTACCCATACAACTTTTGGTTATAAAACCACAAGTGCCCGTTTTGCAACAAAATGAGATCTGGCAGGAAATCAGCAGAGCCTGGATTACACCCTAGGAACACAGATGGGTGAAGAAATGGACAACTTTTTTCTATAAACCGCAGGAGTCTGAGTTCAGACTTCAAGTCAAAATGTGAATCTATGGACTATGATCAAGGACAGCCACGCGTTCCTGAGCATACAGCCAGCTAGTGCTGAGGTTTTTGGGTCAATATTCAGACTCTTACAGAATGTCTCATTGTCAGAAGGCTTGTCAGATGAGGCCATTGCTTTTCCCTAGTTCTTCTCCAGTCTTCTGTCTGTCTTGTTTTCCAGGCTAGACACACTTGTATTTCTAGCTGTGAATTTTTGAAAATTATACTGCTAGTAAGCACCCAATCCAGAGTCTGGTGTAGCTACACAGACTAAATACCTCTATACCAAATACCTCTAGAATTTCCTAGCATTTCAGTCAGCATTCACGTGTATCATCTAGCAGTAAGTTTCTGGAAAATTCCTCTGAGTATCATGCCACCCACAGAAGAATATTTTGTGGATGATAGTGGTGCCAGACCTTCTGTCTATTCTCATTTTTAGTGTTCTTATCCTTAATTTCTTTCTAGAGTCTTTCTCCTGCAAGGGGAACATCATTTTCTCTCTCCTATGAAGATTTCCAATACAACTGAGAGCAACTACATTGCAGTAAAAAATGTAAAGTAATTTGTACCGCTGACGAGAAAATTGGCATTTTATTGAAACACCGGTCAATACTTCATTCACAGCACTAACAACTTGTGGAAGAAAAGGTTGTTAAAAATGAAAAAAACACACACAAACACAATAAGATAGTAAACTGCTTCTTAGTGGAGAAACACTTCTGTTTTTCATTTTTCACCATGTTATTTGTTCAGTGAAAAAGGCATTTGGTGATGAAGCAACTCTCATCACGCTCTGTATTGCAGGTGTTTAATTGCCTAGGACAATCACTTGCCTGTGAAATAAGATCCTAAATGGCACTGGAGCTTCAGTCAGTTGCTCCAAATGCAGAATAAAATTTACTAATTGTCCCAAAGGTAGCTTTCTGCAGGAAGTTTTAAGTGATCTCATGATTAATATCCTGTAATTGGAGGTTGCAATACATTTTGCTCTTCTGTTTTTCTGTGGGAAGAGAGAAGACTAACTGCCAATTAAATGTTTGTTACCTGTACAAATCTCCAAGTGACAGACATGGTACTGAGCCATGAATTTTGGAACTGGGTTTCAAAGTCATAACCCTTAACTCACGCTCTGTGTGTGTTCAGGATAGTTCCAGTTTCTTCAGTCTGTTCCAGAAAAAGAACATCATTACACCTTTTGGATCAGAGCTCATTTCAAGAGTTAACTATTTTCTTCCCCTGCATAGATGTTTTCAAGTACTGTTGCAATGCTAGTCTTAATTACTGCTGCTCTGCAGTGGTTTACAAGGCATAGCACACTGGCTTAGAAGTGTAAAGTACAACTTTAGTCACGAGATAAAAGCACAGTAACCCCAGTGATTAAAGCCTTTTGTATAAATACATTAAACATAATGAGGTAGGTCAAGATAACAATTAAAATTGTAACATGCATAGCAGTGATTTCCAGTTAATATTAACTATTGATTGATTGCTTGATACATTCTGATATATAAGTTGTTTGTGGGTTTTTGTTTTATTTTGTTTGTTTTTAATGAGTTCTATCATGTTTATCCCTTCAGAGCTTTCCTGAATGTAGTGAGACTGTACAGAGGTGTTTAATGAGATCATAGGGGTGTGTGAAGTGTTACCTGTTGGCTGGAAGAAGTGGATATTTAGGGATAAATCCCTGTAGATAGCTTAGGTTTTAAAATAAAGTTTCACTTCCAAAAAGAGAAAAGAAAGCAAGGAGAAACTGTAGTGCACTCATCTGAAATTTAATCAAGAAGTTAAACTTACTGTAACAAACATGAAAGCATAAGTTTGGAGAAGAGAAGGCTGCGGGGTGACCTCATTGCAGCCTTTCAATACCTAAAAGGAGCCTACGTAGAGGAGGGGAACCAACTCTTTGAAAGGGTGGACAACAACAGGACAAGGGGAAATGGGTTTAAGTTGAGGGAGAGGAGATTTA
>JAOWBP010002392.1:31603126-31640103 GCA_028571105.1 Tragopan temminckii | reverse complement strand
GCAGGGGGGTTGGAGATCTATGATCCTTGTGGTCCCTTCCAACCCTGGCCATTCTGTGATTCTGTGATTCTGTGATAAGTTATAACAAAAGTACGGCCTCACATGTATCTGCTGAAAATTATTAGGGTACAGGAAAACATATGTCCTAAGCAGCTTTTTTTTTTTTGACATATCTAACTCAATTAATTAATATTTAGTGGATGATTAGTCCATCAGAAGTGCTATACAGTATGATTATTTCCAAACAGAACATAAAATTGATCGTTTAACATACTTTTTGACTCATTTCATAATCACAAGCAATAAAGAAAAAAATGATTTTTTCTTTTTCTGGAAGAGCATTTGAAGTCACTCCAGCTTCTAGTTCTGATCTTTGCAGATCTACTCCTTTACATGAAAGACTCTTTCTCTCTGATTGTAGTGAACACTGAAAATCTTCAAGCTTGGCTCAATTCCGAAAATTTTTCCCTTTAAAATGTTGCAGAATTTTTTTTAAAAGGGCTGTCTTTTCAGAGGGTTGCATCAATTCCAAGTGATGTCTTCTGCCAGGACATGCCAGAAGGCTACTAATGAAATCTGCCTCAGGTTTCAGTTTCTTACATCTGTCCTTTAAACAGGTGATAGAGTAATAACAACAAAATCTGAAACTAGTGACTCTGGAACTATCTGAATTTTTCAAAACTATTTCTTCTTGCCCTTTCTGTTGCTTCTCTGTTTGATGTGCCTCACTGATAGCTGGCTTGCTATCAGAAGAGCAGAAGAGACATGAGTAGTGTCCCTCTCTTTCCTGAGGTGCCCACATATTTCTGCAGCTTAAATATGGATACAAACATTTTGGGCATAAAAAGCCAAATGTCCAGTGGATTTCTGACAATATCTGAAAGAAGACAGGTCACTGTGTTATGGGTTTGCTGTGTCTCTGGAGAAATATTCTTGCAGTCCTTAGAGAACTGTGCAGGTTGCTGCAGCTAGCCCTCTCTGCATTCGATTCTATTGAATTTGCTATCTTTTTCTGAATTCCTGACAGTCACCTGAAACATATTTCACATTTTTTCCTCTAGGTCAAACACAGCTTTTAATAGAATTATCTCAGTCAATATGCTGTCAATTAGAAATTACTTGAAATGCCAATTTTTGCAATGGCTTTTAGAAAATGGCATTGCATACAAAATTGTTGAATTTGCACGGATCACGTCTTACTTCTTCCACAAATAAATTTTCCTGGATTGCTGTTATGTTCCTTTGATACACCCTCTAGATTCATGGTTAGAAATAAGTATTTGTATTTATATAAAAAAGAAAAAGCTACAAGATCTTTTTTTTCTTTTCCTATGCCCATGAGTTAAATGAGTGGGCCTAACAAGGATGAACTCTTGAAGAGCACATCTTTGCAGTCCATGGTTAAAGATAAGATAAGCTGAATCCGAGTGGACATGTGAATAACTTAGTAAGCTAAGTGATATGATTCCATCTGCCCAATTTGGGTGACTCCCAAGTTGAGGCAATCTTTCTCTTGGCTTTCTTTTACAAACAAAACATGGACATTTTCAAGGACACAAGTGACTGGAACTGTATGTCCTTGTACAGGCTGTCAGAACTGGCAAATCCTGCAACCCACTTGCCCTAAACTGCAAGCTAGCATCCCTGGTTGGGGCCCCAACTCAAGAGGAGAGAGTGCCATCTGCTGAAGTGCACAGTCCAGTTTTCTTCCCTTTTTGATCTCTTACCCTCATGCCGAGCAAGATTAACTGTCCTTGTAGTACTTGAACCAGAAAGGTCAAAGCATAATGTTGCTTGGTTATGGGAAACCGAATAGCACAGCCTGCACAAATATCAGCAGAAATGAACTATGTGTTTTTAGTATTGCTTTATTACTTTTTTTTTCCCCCCTCAAGCTTATTACTCTACAGAAATGTTATTTTATTTTGGTTTATCTAGAAGAGTGGGTTAGAGTACTTGTTAGAGAGCACTTCAGTTTGTTCTTAGTAGGTACATAAAGAGAAAATAATATATCCATGCATGAAAATCACTTTATGCTGAGATTGCATTTGGGAGCACCTTAGGAAATCACTTCTAGTGACGAGGTCTATTACTTGAAAATCCAAGAATATGCACAAAATTACTTTGTTAGTCATTATATTCTGTTTCCCTCATCTGTCACTCTTCTCTTTCTCAAACTGCCCAACCTAAACAGTACAACTTAAAACTCTTCTGAGAAAATGTGTACATCTTTCATTTTCCCTCAGTGTTAAGATTAATACTGTGCTGTCAGCACGTTGCCTACCTACCTAGGCTGGTCCAGCCATTCCAGCAACAGAGGAAGAATTGCCTTTAGGGGTTTTTTCCAATACTTTCAAAAGACAACTGATGCCAACTACTCCTCTGAGAGCTGTTTACTGCCTTGGTTTCAGGTCCCAGTGCATGCAACAGAGCTGCAAGCGTACACCAATCTCACAGAAAGAGTAGTCTCTTCCCTCTAAAACTATTTGTGCATCTTCTTAGCCAAAAATCTTCATAAAAACAAACAAACAAACATAAAACACCACCACCCAATGCCTGTTGTTTCCTTCCTCTTTGTTACATAGCAGTCTCCTGGGGAAGAAAAGAATCGGTGTCTTTGCTCATTTAGATTAATTTGTAGTCTCAGTTTTTCCTGCCTTCTCCTATATTGACTTTCACTTTATGGAAAAACCTTAATCATACGAATTTTCTTACCTGCTGATGACGTTTTTTTCTCAGAGCGGGGTGGCGCTGGTGGAAATCGCAGCCCTCAGACCCCCGGCTCCAGGCGGGGCTGGGCGGGACGGCGGGAGCAGCGCGAGGCTTTGGCCGTCGCGAGCCATCGCCTCAGGGTGGCGCTGCGCGGCGGACTGAGGGCGCATTGCTGTGCCGCGAGGCGGCGGTAAGGCTGTCCCTTCAGCCATGAGGGTGCTGGGAGCCTGGTCTTGGTGTTTATAGACAAAGCAGAACTAAATGGGACTTTTTCCTGGTTTGAGAAAGTTGTGGCCTGAAGGAAGGACTGGGGTGATCCTGAGGGATGGATCCAGGAGGGCTCGCAAGCCATGGGTATCACGTCTGGTGTGTGAGAAGAGCTGCAACGAGGAACCTTTCAGCCATTATCGCTTTGAAAAGGCACAGCAGGTGATGCTTTTCCTGACTGGATGCTACACAAAGTGCTGTTGGGAGATGGCAAAGAAAACGTGCCTGCTTATTTAGATAGATATTTATCGTGAGAATAAACAGGAAGGGGAGAAATGGGCATGGCCAACATGAGGACGCAGCTGTAAGGAGAAGCAGCTGCCGGACAGGACTTAAGGCAGTGAAACATGCCTTGGTGCTGTTAGCATTGTGTTTTCCTGGGGAGAAGGTGGAGATTCCGCTCTGATTTCATGTGCTAAGGAAGAAAATGAGAGAGCTGTTGGTGGAGATGACTGCAGAGTGGGTTTGTCCTCAGCACTTTCCTACAGAATCCTTGTTCGTGGTGCTACTGAAGGTAAGAGGAAATGCTTAATGTTAAGCGTATGTCAAAGAGGGGGATGTTGCTTCATAGCACTGCTGCTAAGTTATTAACATGTCTGGTTAATTTTACAATTTTGAGTATTAACAGCAACGAGGTAAGGAAAATCAGGAAATTAGTTTAATCCTGTTGCTAGTTTATTACAAGCCAGAAGCTGTTGGAACAGGAGAAAAACACCTGTGGAATCTTGCAGAACTCAGTCTGTTGTGTCTGTTGTTGGTGAGATTCCTTTTATTTTGTGTTGTCTGTTCTCTGTAGGATTAAACATGATTAACTTTCTTAGTAGCTCATTTTAAAATTGAAGAGTGCGCAACTGTTCTTTCTCAGAGAATAGTAACAATGAGAAACAATTTTATACTTAACCATCATTTAATTTAAAACTGAATGCAACTAAGTTCCAAATCAACCTTACAGTTGTTATGTAAAAGTAGTAGAATTCTGCTCTGTGTGGCCCAAATAGGCAACATATTGTAGCAGAAATATTTGCTGTGACTCAATTCTGTCGTCCTTATTCAAAGTAATGGAATAATATTAAATGTGAAACATGTTTTAAAGAAAAGTAAATAATGTAACTTTTTAAGTGGGATTTTCTCTTGTTGTGTGAGATAATCTTTGCCAGTGTAAACCACCAGCATTTTGTTGACAACTCCCTAAGCACATGTGCACTCAGCTCCTGTTTTTAACAATTCTTATTTTAACGTTGAGTGATCCCGTGATTGAAGAATCATGCATTGCAAGTTACAAAAAAAAAAAAAAAAAAAAAAAAAAAAAAAAAGCCATGTATCATATTTCACATGGAATTTTTAAGCTAATGGAGAAAGTGGGTCAGTCACGCAAACAAAGGAAAATGTGGGATTTACGTGTGCAGCAAAGTAAAATTTTGATGTAGTCTGTCTAAAAATAAAAGAATTACTTCTGTTACTGTTCATTGATTATTGGCTTAAACAGAGGAGGGATGCGATGGTATGGAAGAACTTGGTTAGTCTTCATTGCAGAATTCTGAAGGTAGAGTAACAGAGTGAGTGCTGCAAAATCTTCAAAAGAAAATAACAGAAAAAAATGTTGTGCAGTAAGTAGTTACTTAAGTTGTTGATTGTAATGAGGATAATTGTGTTAACTCCAGCAAACCTGACAGCCTTCAGTCCCAACCCCGAAAGTTTTCCAGATATTTGAAAAATCAAATGATACTTTATAGAATTTGGGAAAATGATGAATTTATACACTTGGGATTACAGAATCCTTCTTTTTCTTTTTTTTTAATTTTACTTACAAAACTCATATATCTCTACTACCTGTAGTGGTGCGGCTGGTAAGAAACCACTGAAGAGGGGACACGGTATGGATATTGAAACCTCTTTTATCAAGGGCCTGAATGTCTGTATCAATCTAATATATTTATCCAAAGTATGCGTTTTTTTCTTTACTTTTTTTAACAAGAGTTGGTCATCACAGAAGAGTTTTGATGCCCAGCTGAGCCCTGAATTGCATTGTCAGGGAGCAAGACCAGGCAGTGTTCCTGCTGTGATCTCAGATGTTTGGTTGGAAGACCATTGTTTCTGTTGCTTACAGACTTCATGTGTGTGGTTTGTGTGGGTTGTTTTTGTTTCTGTTTTTTATTTAGTCCCATGCTGGTCAAGAAAATTGAGTATTTTGGTTTTTAAGTCCCATGCCACTGTATTCACCTCCTGTGCACTTATGATCTCTTACGTTTTAGCCTCTAAGCTCCATATTGTCTGAAACATGCAAATATCAATGAAGTTCAGCTAGAAAGTATTTTCTGTATGTTTTGGCTCTGACAACTTTTCTTGTCATAACAATGCCTAAATCAGCTAAAGTTTAAGAATTTCTCGAATCACAGAAGATCATTTATTCAAATATCTACTGTGTCAGTCATTCTTGTTCAGTGCTGTGAAACAATTTGTAATTTTAAAGCCTCATCCAGTCTTCCATAGTTTAGGACTTAATTTGTGTTCCGTGCGTCGATGATTTATGTTAATTAGAAACACTCAAAATGTTATGCTTAAAGTAGATGTACAGAAATTAGAAGTTACTGGTGAACTATTTCAAATCTGGATCTTGAGCATCCAAGTAATTTGCTTGAGCTACACCATGATATTTGGTAGCTTATGAATAGTCAGGAACTACTTCATGAGCATATATGGTGCTTTTTCAATTGCATTCTTAAACATAATTGCTTAGAATACAAACACAAGTCTTCTATTCCAGTACAAAAAAGACTGAATAATAGGACTTTGAGGTACATGGAAGTGTTTATAAATGACATTTTCCTCGTAAGGCATAAGCAGAGAATTTGGCTTCCAGTATGGTGATGAAAAAACACTTCATTGATGTGGAAGTCAGAATGTATACTTTACAGTCAAAGAAAGATAAGTGTTACCAAGGTTTGTAGTTCTTTTTTTTCTTCTTTTTTTGAGACGAAGGCTTGCGTTAATACTATTCTGTATACTAATTTACATGTAGTTTCACATTGGAAAGTGAAAATGATCATTTGCAGTATTTTTGTATTTGCTGCCTCATCTCTTGATATGTGTGTTGCTGACATCTGTGACAGGCTAGTATTTGCTAAAATAGGTAGCATGAATCTTTGCTGTCTCACTTCTGTATTTGCGTAACGAATGGTCAAGCAGCATGACTCAGAGGACAGTTTAAAAATCCATTTTGTCACACAAGTATTCATTTGAAAGCACTTTATTTCTTAAGGAAACTTCTGTGTCAGTTTTGTCAAAGTAGTTGACAGTCACTGAAGGAGAGTATAAGGCTTCAAAGAGTTTAAATTTTTACAAATACGTTCTAGAAATGCAAGTACTGTGCATTGAATAACAGTTAATTTCAAAGGCTTCCAATTTAAGAGAAACGAAAGTATATTTTCATGTTGTAAAGCTGCTCTGATTATTGAGAAGAGAAACTTAAGCTTCTGGTAGGTACTAAAACCAGCTCTGCTCAGCTTTGTTCCTTAGAATTATTTTCTATTTTTAGAAATCGGCGTTATTCTGCAGTTACCAAGGTAGGTTCTAGTTGCCTTTTGGAGATAGTTATTTTGTCTAGGATAAGACGTTACTCTGGTTGTGTTAGCTGCACATGTATGTTTTTATTTTTTTAACTTTGGCTTTTCTTAGGTAAACTTAGTTTGTGCCACATAAAGGCATGCAAACAATGGGGAAAACATTTGTCTTCAACAGTGATGTCTGAAAGTTGTTTTTTTTCCTTGTCTTTCTTTTAAATTTTCATATATTTCTGTAGTACCTGAGATAACTAAGATCCATGTTTTTATTTAGTTTACTAGCTTCTAATAAGAATCTGAATTGAAAAATTCCTGTTGTAAATTTTAGAAGGGAAATGATTGAAAATATTAAGGTTCTTGCTATACCGCTTAGATTTATTACAGAATAATTTGAATCCTGAATTAAGGAGGGAAGATTTAGGTTGGATGTCAGGAGGAAGCTCTTTACTATGAAAGTGGTGAGGTGCTGGAACAGGCTGCCCAGAGAGGTTGTGGATGTCCCTTCCTGGAGGTGTTCAGGGCCAGATTGGATGGGGCCCTGGGCAGCCTGGTCTAGTATTAAATGTGGAGGTTGGTGGCCCTGCGTGTGGTGGGGGGGGTTGGAGATTCATGGTGCTTGAGGTCCCTTCCAACCCTGGCCATTCTGTGTGATTCTGAGTAACAGGTAAAAAACTGCATTAGAATTGAGTTTGAATATTTGGAAAAAAAAAAAACCTATGCAAACTAGCCTATAATCAGCATCTTTTTATCAACACTGTGGGACTTTCATTGTTTCTGCAAGTTAGAAGGACCAAATCTGTCAGTGATGAGAGCTACCTCTTTGCTGCTTATGAAGATAAGAGGATTGGGAACCACTGCGATGTAATACTTGAATGAATGTAGTGTTGTGACTAGAAGAAATACTTGCCTTAATTTGGCAGTCAAATATTACATTAAGTATTGTGTTGTATCTTCAAAACAGATAACAGTGCATCCTTTACTTCCATGTCTAATTAGTGGCATCCTCTCTGCATTCTGTGGCCGCTGAAGTTTCCAACCCAGCTCACTTGCAGTTGTTGATCATCCTTCTTGTACTGCTTTCTGTCATTTGACTGTCCTAACATATGGATTGTGACAGAGGAATTGCTTAGGATAATGCCCCATGTATTTTCCTGAAATTCGTTCTCCTTCTTCTGAGCTGTGATGCCAATAACAATATTGATATTCCTATCAACTGCTCATCTAAAATCCAAACAGAGAAATAATCCCACACGCCAGTGCACAGAACAGAGCACAAAATAGAAACGTACTTGGCTGATGTTTGTTTTCTGTGATATTAGAGCAAAAAAGTATCTTCAAGCCAAGTATTGGCAGCTACCCTTCTACAGGATGCGTCAGCCAGCTGCCACGTAGAGTTCTAACCTAGCAGTATGATTAAATATCGCACCTTCTCCTTTCACCAGCTGAGACTAAAATAATATTTTGTTATCTGCTCAATGCTCACTGCCTCAAACACTGTCCTTGCTGAAATAAATTCTCTCTATGTCATTCTTTTTCTATCTGAAACATCTGGTATTTCTTACGATGAGTACACACAAAATGAGTGCATAGCATATGCTCCTGCATGAGCTGCTTAGTGCAATAGAATGGCAGGCAGAGTCAATTCAACGGATCTCACCCTATGGAAGAAGGGGAAAAGCTGCTCATTAACCCCTCAGATGTGTTCTTGTGAACTGTGCAGCTGCTACTGATACCGGAATCAGAGACTATCCTGTACTTTGTATCATTTGGTAGGACAAGAGGAAGTGGCCTCAAGTTACACCAGAGGAGATTTAGACTGGATATTAGGGAGAATTTGTTCTCAGGAAGAGTGCTGAGGCTTTGGAACACGTTGCCCAGGGAAGTGGTGGAGTCACCATCCCTGGAGATGTTAAGGAGAGAGTAGATGTGGTACTTAGGGATGTGGTTTGGTGGGCAATATTGGTGGTTGGTGGGCAGCTGAATGAGACGATCTTGGAGGTCTTTTCCAACCATAATTATTGTGTGATTCCATAGTCTGTTTCTCACCTGAAACCTGTTGGATGATGTTTACAATGCTGAAGGAAATTAAATTTATTTGAAGATGCTTTTTCAGTAATTTAACTCTTCTTTCTCTCTTTCAGGGAGAGAGTTAAACAGAAGAGGTGGAAATGTAGCCTTAACATTGGCTAGTTTGTGATGTAGTTTGTAACATACAGTAAGAGAAGCTTAGTTTAGTAACCAGATACGAAGTTGACTGAAGTAGTACTGTCTCAGTAGCTAGTTATTGGACTTTGAGCCTCTCAAGTGTCTTGTTATGTGAAATATCATGTGGAGGAGTGATGAAGAGGCTGAAAATAGAGCTGCAAGTTTAAAGTACAAATGGACAATGATTCAAAACCTTGTGGGAAAATGCTGTAATGCTACCTGGAGATAGGAATTTGTCTAGTTTAAAATATTGGCACTTCTATTTGTAGCTCTGTATTTCTCTCATCCGCTCACAATGAGAGGAGAATGCACAATGCTACTGCTAACATGCATCTGTGTAAGAGCAAATAGGATAAATGTTACACCAAGATGGGTCCAATACTAAAAAAAAAAAAAAAATACAAGGGAGTGCTGGGACTGTTCTTAAAAAAATCTGTCAACTGACAAAAAATCACAGATATGTATTGCATTTCTGGTTGAGTCTAGCTGAGTATAACTGAAATTCAGTTATGTTCTCTGCATTTGCATGCTGTAAAATATTCAAGCTCTTTCTTTAAATCTGGTACTGTTAGGAGCAATCCTTCTATCTCCAAAGGTTGAGCTGCAGAGTCCTGATGTCTGGAACTTGAAAAGTACATGCCATCTGGCTTGACATATTGATTGGCTGTGGAGAGGCTACTCTTCAACTATAATATGATAAATTGAGAAGGCTGTTGTGGAAGAACCATTTGTTGTCCGTAGAGAATTAGGTCTTGATTTATGCTCAAGCACTTGTTAGATGTTATGTTATTGCTAAAAGTACCTGCTATATGCATGCATCCATACTGATGTTTATGTTTTGCCCCGTGTATGACTTATTTTTTTAGTTGTTGTTGTTGTTTTTCTTCTTTTTTAAAGAAGAAGAATTGGCATCTACTTTGGATTTTCTCTGTATTTTCCAACCACCAGCATCATGAAATGAAGAAAACTGTTCATCAGAGAGCAGGCTTCTAAACTTTATGTGCAATTTTTGGCTGTCAGTAGACCAAAGTGGGTAGATGTTACAGTTTTGCATCTAACGTGTGCTTAAGGTGTGCCTATCTTAAAGAAAAGAAGCATTTGCTTCTTACTTGCTTCTGCCTAAAGGCAGACAATTTAGTGATAAATTATCTAAGCTATAATCAAATGTATTCCCAGGTACCTGTATTGCTCATCATGAAAACAAGGGCTCATCAGTAAATCAAAGATGTGAACAAATAATAAATCTTAATCAAAATGGTACCAGCAAAGATGGAGCAAAATGACGTGCAGTTTCACTTTTATGGCTAAGATCAGATCTTAAAGCTCTCTGGAGCACAAGCAGTAGTTAGCAGAATTAAATATGAATGACACTGATTCAGTAGTTGTACAGACTGCTGTCAGTCCTCTGGAAAATAATGGTGCTTGTTGAATTTAATGCAATTTCTTACCTGTTAGAAGTTGAGCATTGTGTACCGAAGTACTTTTCAGGGTAAAGGAGAAAATGTTCAGTGCATGAATGAGTAGACTCGCAGTTTTAGTGTTGTGGTTGGTTGCTGGGAAAGCTGCTCCTCAAGGGAGTTTTGAGAGCTCCATTGATCTGAATAGCTGGTGGACGTTTTTAAAACATGAGCAAAATGTGATTTTTCTTGGGTTAGAACTACTGAAAGCAGAAAACTAAATTGTTTTTCTTTTCCAGGACTTTAGTTAAATTAAGTAAATCCATGATTATTCTTGCAAGTCTTCTGGTTGTTTAAACACAATATGTACTTCTTAGAAAACCTAATAGTGTTTAATCTTCACGTATATACATTGTTATTCCAAAAAAAAAAAAGATTTCTTTAAATAGTTAACTTCAATGTTATTTCAGTGTTATTTTTTTCTAAAATTTAATTCAGTGTTTGCAGTGCTTTATTTTTTCATATTTTAAAAATGTATTAGCTATTAGAATATTTCAGGGAAAATATAAGTTGTAGAGAGAAGAATGAACCAAAACTGTCTCTTTTTCTGAGGAAAATGACTGGAAACTAATGGTACAAGGTAATTGAAGTGTAACTCTTAATTTTTTAACACTGTGATCTTTTCAGTAGAAACTTACTTAGAAAACAGTATTACATCAAAAAATATATTGGTTAAAAGGTGATTTATTTAGAGCACCCAACTGTTGTTGTTTTTTTTTTACTAGCTCTGCCCAGTGTTTTTCTTTCTGAGTGAGCAAGAACATGTGTTGGGGCTGGTCTAGACATGCCAGATTGTGTCTCTAGGAAATCAAAATAAGCAGTTGTAAGACAGTTGCAAGGCTGTCAACAGCAAAACACAATGGATGAAGCTGTATCTTTATCAATGATTTATGTATTGTTATGTCATCATAGGAACAGGCCAAAAGAATCTTACCTGATTTTTGTCTGACACAAGAAATTTCTTAATTGGTTACAGATAAGTGTATGGCACCCTTGGCAGGGTGGGTCTGAAATGCCTTTGCCTTTGAATTCCTTCAGAATTAAGCAGAAGTCCAGGCACAGTATTCATCTGGAAGATATTCCTTCCTTATGCTGACTTCCTTCCAAGTCAGTTAATTCTATAGGAAGGAAAGATGTCAGTGATTTATGTACTGGCTGCACATGGGAAAGAGTACTTGTGCTGTGATCATCATTGAAAGCACAGGACAGTTTTTACCCCAGGATATTTGCAGCATCTTCAGTGCACTCTAATGCTATTTCAGCACTTTGTGTGTATGTAAATCTCATCTGGTTGGACAGTTAATATTTCATCAGTATTTATCCAAATTATTTTTAAATTTATCACGTTTCCCATTTTATCTATGGGATACCAATTCCTGATTAGTTCCCTCTTAGCACAAGATGAATAATATTTCCAAGTCTGTCACAGTTAAAATTTTATAAGGACTTCCTTATACACTTCTTTATCTGCTCCACAACCTAAGAGTTGATTGCAGATCTCTTTTGTCTGTTTTCTTGACTGCAAGGCTGCCTGCTAAACTTACTGTGTCATAAGTCATACTCGCTGAGCTCAAATCTGTCTGGTGCCTTATAGACTTCTGGCAGTCAGTGTTTTTGGTGCTTTGCATTTTTTCCCTCTTTTTCTATGTAATTCAGAAGTGATTCGTAAGATCCCAATGTGGCTGATGTGTATCAAAGTCCCTCTGGGATCTAAAGCTCATTTTAGAAAATACAGTGATCTAGATGTAAAGGATTTTTGCAAATTATTTACTATTCTTTACAAATGTAGTCATCTGCATTTCTGTTATCGCTCTAATCAGTAGAATATGGCCCAGGATGCCTTAGAATAATAATAAGAAGAATAAAAATACTAACTTCTTAAGGTGGGCCATGCTTTCCTGTCTGATCCCACAGAATGGATTGCCAAAGTCAGCGTGAAGAATGTGAATCACGGTCAACTGGTCATGTTTCCTTTGCTTTTTCCTTGTTTTTACAGTGATGTTCATCTTAAAACTTGCTGCTTACTTCAGTACTTTGTGGGTTGTTTCTTGATGTGTTGGATTTGTCTGTACATACATTTTTTGAGGTTTACTGTAATTTACTATGATTTCAGAAATTCATCTGCAGCCATAAGTCCTGTAAGTCCTCTTCATTTTCCTATATAGCTGTTTGTAAGTATAGCCTTTTCGAAACAAGGAGGATTACTTGGAACTGTAAGGTGTTGCTTTAAGGTATTGCTGTTCATCTCTGATGACACATTCTAACTCTTTCGAATTATTTTTCTTCAACTTTTTCTCTCACGCTTCTGAAGTAGAGAACAATTCTTCATACCTTGGCTGATCTTCCAGGAAATGGTTTCTTTTAACATTAAAAGAGAAAGATTTCCCATTGCTGGCATATAAATATGTAAATAGGTCATAAATAATGCTTCACTCAGGCTTATCAAGGTTAAAGTACTCTGTTTAGAGTTCAGACGCTTGCCTCCTTGCCTTTTTTGGGGATATACCTCACAGTTTCTATGGAGGACACTGGAAATGAAAAGTTTTATCTTTAAAGATAAACTGAAGCATGATGGGGATGAGTGACTAAGTGCAGTACTTCAGCCCCATTTCAAGAGACATGCCTTGCAGAAAGGAATTGTCAGTGTGTAACAATCCTTCCTCTCAAAAAAAATAAAAATAAAAAATAAAAAACAACACACCTTTCACATAACTTAATTATAGTTCATCTTTAAGATGTATCATTTAGTGCAAAGAAAAGAATATGTCATCCAAGCAAATGAGATACTTTATCCTTCTCTAAATAAGAATTTTGTATTTTGGAGTTCACTTTGTTGGGTTTCTTTTGGTGTTTTGTTTTTTTTTTTTTCCCAGTTACGGTCAGAAGACAAAACATACCTTAGGAAGCAGTCACTAGAACTAAATAGTTGTTAGCCATGTGTACCTGTTATAAATAGGCTTGAAACTTTTTGCTATATTGAGGTTAGTGTGCAGTTGCACAAAATAAAGAAAATAAAATTGAAGTGTATTGAAGGCAGCATGATAACAATGTCATTTTTATAATGAAATACACATTTCAGTCTAGAAGAGCCAAAAAGTTGAGGTTTCTTGACTTTATTCTGCTAGAATGTGAGCAGTCTTGATGACGTCCATAAGAGGACACTGGAGGGATGTGCTTGGAATTGTTACAGTATTTGTACAGATACTAATATACAGCAGGTCAGCACTATATAGAAATGATAAAGCTAGCACAGAACCAAGCTAGCCTACCATGTTGGAAACAGTGTGGTGTCACTAATGGAAGTCTGCTTCTCAACTAATGAACAGTGACATGAGGTAGGCTTGGGGGAATAATGGGAAGTGCCGTATGTAGTGTGTTTACAGTGCATTATGACAAAATATTCACCAGCATCAGTCCCACTGTCTTGGATTGGCAAGAGGTAAGACTAATGCTTTTGAATATTTTTCAGAACAGATTCTCAAAAGTACTCTGGATTTCCATCTTACAACTTGAACAACATAGCAGTCTTCATCTTTCAAGTATACTTTGCAATCCAGTTGTATCTACTGCACATACTGGTTCTGTGTCTTAAATGATATAAGAGTCTTTTGAGGACTAAATTGGGAATGAACTATGATTATTTATTAATTTTCTGGCTAGATTGAAGTGGTTTCTATTTTAATTTTTGTTGATAGCTATGTGAAATGCAGAAGTAGAATGAGCGTATTGGATAGCAAATGGATTGCATTAGCTTTTAACTTTCTTAATGTGTTCTGTACTTGAGTTGCATAGCAATAACTGTCCATGCAGTGAGAGATGACTGTTTTGCCCTTAGCAATGCAATTTTTTAAGAATATCTTTTAAAATTTTTATTACATATCAAACATACTAATTTCACCAACTGTGGCATCTTTTACCTAGAAATTCAGACAAGGGGGTAGGAGGAGGGTGATATTTAAAAGGGTGAACTTCTCTTTGAATGGAAGGATTGTGAAGAATCAGTGGAATTATATTGGATAACGAACATTTGATCACTGTTTGGGCAAAAATCACGTCAAAAAATGCCAGTGTTCTCTAGGGAGATTACTAGAGCTCTGAATCTTTGGGATCCTGGGGTGCTTTAGAAGGAGCGTAGCCAGCAGGTCAAGGGAGGTGATCCTCCCCCTCTACTCTGCCCTGGTCAGGCCTCACCTGGAGTACTGTATCCAGTTCTGGGCTCCCTAGTACACAGAAGACAGGAATCTCCTAAAAAGAGTCCAGGGGAGGGCCACAAAGATGATAAGGGGCCTGGAGCATCTCTCCTATTAGGGAAGGCTGAGAAAACTGGGTCTGTTCAGCCTTGAGAGAAGATTAATGCTTATAAATATCTCAAGTGTGGGAGTCGAAGAGACATGGCCAACCTGTTTTCAGTGGTCTGCGGGGACAGGACAAAAACTTGAGTTTTTGTAGTCTCTGCAGGTCACTTCCCTCCCCTACAATTCTGTGTTTCTGTGAATGTAACTCGTGAAAATGAGCAATGTTTATATTAGTGACTTCTAGTTACTTTGCTCTATGGAGCAAAGCATAACAAGAAATGATACCTTGAAACTGAACTCTGCCTAATAAACTCCAAAATCAAATGCAGTTAATTACTAATGAGGATTACAAGCAGTTGGAACTAAGCAGTTATGAAGAAGTAGAACTAGCATTTACAATTCGGCTCATATTTAGGTACTTAGCTATGTGAAAGTTGGGAAAGTTATCTGCACAAGAGGAGTGTTAGGCTATTTATATATATAGTTATTGTGTGCTTGGGAGCTTTCTGGGTTGTCTATACCCAGATTACTTAATTATAAAAGTATGCCAGTGTTACTTATAAGTTTCTTGTCACACATCCTATTCAGCAGCTCGAGAGGTAAAAACAACTTGGACTTGAGGAGTGAAGTTTACAGCAGTGATGGAACCTTATTTCCTACAGTGATCTCTGATTGTTTCCTGTCTGAGTGAATTCATTACAGGGGGCTGCCCAGAAGACAGAGAACAAGATGTTTTATTCCTTCTGTTGACTAGCAAAGATCTATGCAGCTATGTGTGAATTAAGATGAAAGAAGTAAAATAATGAACTGTGGAGAAATAGAAAATCCTGTATTATTGGAGAAATAGAGGGGTCATACTGTGAATCACAGCTTATATGTGGTAATAATAGCTATAGTATGCTTAAAATTTTGGAACCTATTGTATTTCCCATTTGGATGTAATTAAATACATACATCATTCTAACAAACCTCTCACAGCAGATTGTGAACTTTGGAAGTGGGGAAAGGAATTAATGGCAGTGTATTTCATATTGGTGTTCCCTCTGTCTAGTGATTCAATTATTTTCCCATAAAGAATTTACGCTTTCTACACAAGAGATGTTGGTCAGCTTTTGAATAGACATTGCTGAAGGTGGAGTAAAAAATGATCTTCAAATACAATGAACTCAACAACAGCTATTACTTATCTTCTGATCTAAGAGACAGGCCTAATATCCTGTTTCAAAATAGGAGGGGAAAAAGAGCTTGGACACAGCTCAGTAGCAGTGCCAGAAGTCTATAATCGCAAGCTATCACTAATGTAAGAAGAATTTAATACCAAATCATGGTTGTTTGTCAGACTCATGGCTGAGGGGAAGTGGTGATAAAAGACAAGCTGTTCTTAAAACACTTATCTGAATGTAGGAATGTAATAGTGGAAAATCTAACCTTTTTTGCTTTTCAATTTGAAGTTAAATCCTCTAAAATGATCTACTTGAGCAGTTAGGAAATGGGCTTACAGGAGGTTTGTGTCTTAAATTATTGTGAGCTAAGTCATGTATGACACGCAAAGAGGATTTTTTGTGCCAAGTGATACACTTTTGAGAAGAAGGCACCAGCATCAGTATATTCACAGAAGATCACAATTTTTCTCTTTACCATCATTTTTGAGACAAAAAGTCTTTGTGGTAATTTGGCAAAGGCGGAGATATAATGCATATTTTATTTTTATTTTTATTTTTTTTAAAGTCTTTCACTTTTGTTTCAGAAACCTCTACTTCTTATTTCACATATACGTCATTTTTAAGCAGCTTTGTTTCATTTATACAACGGAGGCTGGGGAAGGTGGGTTTTTGGTTTGACATACCATAAAAATGTTCTACTGAAGTTACATTAAGGAAAGTAAAGTAAAAAGAAGTACAGTAGTAATACAGGCTTCACTTTTGCCAAATCTATGTAAATTGGAAATCCAAAATTAGAACACTATGGAATTCCATATTGAAATTAACCTTTAAATTCTTTACAGCTTGTATTGACTCCGGCATGTGACTTCTAAAGTATTGATGCACATCCCTACCTTTGTGTGTTTAGGTGAGATCTGAATGTAAGAATTACATGAAGAAATCAGCCTCTGCTCTATTTGAAGGGGCAGACAGAGGAGAACTACCTTGTTTTTATTTAAACAAGTGTAACAAGCTTTTTGTTAAGTCCTTGGGTGAAGGTGTTGTCAATGAGGCATTGCTGATGCTTACTGTGTAATAAATGTAGGCCTGTATTACAAGAGAAGCAGCTGGGCAATGATTTAAAATTAAAAAGTTCTCACATAGTGAGTGCTATTTAGTAAGTATTAAAAGCAGTTTTCAAAATGAATTTAACCTCACAGACTATGGAGGAAAAGTAGCTTAGAAACAGCAGTTTGGTTTATCGTTAGTATATTCAATGATTCCATAGCACAGTTGGTAAGGAAAGGACTCCAGCAGTAAATCAGACAGTGCAAGTCAGGTTGCAGCCCTGGAGAAAAAAGCAATTCCTGCTGATACTGGGTCTGTCACCCGCTGAGGAACAAAGCTGAATACTGCTTGGATACCAGGGTTAAACTGGAGCAGTTCTCCAAGCTTCAGGGAATACACGTTGTGTATTCAGCGTACATATTGCACTGAGAAAGAGCTAGCACCTGGTCAATTTTAATTGAACAGGCTGAAAAGTGCTATTACTATTAATAATGTATAGCTAGTGGTGGTGACTGTTGGAAAATAGTGCTTTGTAGCTGAGAATTTGCTCTGTCAGTGTTACGGTGCTCTTTGTATCTGTTGTAGTTTCCATGGAAATAATAGGAGACTTTACTTTTGGAGTGACATACATGTTTAGTTAAGTATTACCAGGAAGTTTTTCACTTTATTTGCAGATGCAGTGGCTGTTATTATCCGCCTTTCTCATAGAAGTAACTTCATATTGCAGCAATATGCAAAAACGTCTGTCATGTCCATCCTTTAATAAAAATGTAGATATTATTTTTTTCCATCTCTAATCCAAGTTCTACAAATGTTGGCTACCAGATGAAATTTCTTTGATCACAACTTGAGAACTAGGCTTTTTTAATTTCTAAAGCTTTGTACTCCTGAATTGAGCTAAGACTTGCTTTACGTCTGTAGTAGTAGTATTTGCTTCAAGGAAGTTTTTCTTGCTTTTTCTTTAATTCAGCATCTGGTAGGTTCAAAGTACGAGATATATTCTTTTAGGCCTGCTCCCAGTGGAAAATTTTGTTTTGCCTCATTTAAGTAGCTCACAGAACAGACAAGTGATGAATGTAAAGGACTTTGATTTGTTACTCTGCATGCTGCGAGTTCTTGTGCTTATAGCATCCTTTTGAATGATGATTGAAATGGGACAGTTACCATTCAGAGTTTATTGCGCGTCAGGGCAAAGCTAAACTCTGTTTACTTTTCAGTTGTTCTCCTGTCAGAAAAAGAGTAAAGGGAGAACAAGGAGAATGGTTCAGTTGTCTACCTGTCCAATTTGTGGTTTTTTGTTTTTAAATAAAAATTATTACTCTAACTTCAGGAAACAATTCATGAAAGTTGAACCCTTCCTTGGCATTTTTTTTCACTTGGCTGTAACTTTCTTTTTTCAGCCAAGTGGTCTATTTAATGCTTATAGGTTAAGCCAATTTCTCCTTTCTGTTTCAGAGGGTAACCTCCAGATCTCATCAAGGCCATCAGCAGGGTTTGCCTGAAAAATCTTTCACATTACTGTGAGAGATTTCACATGAACCCTTACACCAGGGTAATCTGGAAGTGTTGCACGTATCACTGCTAATGAAATGCAAGTGCATGCATTCTGATTAAGCGATTCCCATATGGGCTATATGCACACAATCCCATGACATTTATAAAGTTACTTAGAATTTCTCAGAATGTTTAAAGTATTTTTTATGAACATTAAAGCCCTGATAATTGTGGCTCTGAAATGTTTCTGATTACCCATAAAAAATGCAGAGTTTGAGTGAAAACACGAGGAAAAAATAACTTTGCAAGCTCTAGAATGCTCCATCTGGTGTTAGTGGCATCAAGCAATAAACTACATAAAAATGTAAACTTTGTTATACTAGAACTCAAGGAAAAGGGAGAGGCTGAGAGGGTGAATTTTAATTGTAATTTAAGTTCATTCATTTTTCATTCTTGAATTTACTTCTTACACTGAATAATTTTTCTTTATGTACTAGACTTCTGAAGTTCCTATTACACCTTTCTTTGCCTTCTATAGACAAACTAGGTTTAAATTTTTGATTATAGTGTCTGATTTTAAAATTTCCTGATTATATTGCGTAGATGCAGTGTCTCCATTTGTGGTGCTTTGGCCTGTGTAAATCAAAGCTTCGGGGCATGAGGCCTGAGATTACTTCTTGCTTGTTTAATCTGAGTGATGGGCGAGGAAATAAAAACTGATCATGAGGAAGACTGACTTGGTATTGAAGAAACCAGTTTGGAATTTGTTAAATTCATCTTTTATTTCAGTACCATGGTTTTCCTACGTAATTGTAGTGAGTCATTTGGTATCTGTTTTTTTTCATCAATCTCCCAAGGTTGGTAATGTTGTCAAATTTCTTTTGTGACTCAGCAGAAATGGGATCTTGCAAGCACATCTGGAGTTGCAGTTTCATTAAACACAAAACAGGAATGTGGTATGCTGAAAGCTCTAAGAAGTAATCACAGCCAACAGTTGATGAGCAATCTTCAGCTATCTGTTCTGAGTTGCTGGATCATTCTTAAAAATAAAATTGTTTTAAGATTTATTTTTAAATTGCGCTGAAGTGTCTTGCACTGAAAGAATGAAAACTTCCCCATATTTTTATTGGATCACTGGAAGTAGCAAATGAAGCATAAACACAAAGGTGCTGCAGCAAAGCAGATACGTCTGTCATCTGTCCGCTGAGAATTGATGCATGGAGCGTTCTCTCTGCACCTGAGTTCAGCTCAGGCCGTCAGCTCTGGGTGAAGCTGCACTATGGCAATATAACAGCCAGGAGGGTTGACAACTGCTACCTTGTCAGCGACACACATTGATTAATGTTCCCTGTAGAAAGAAATTTGTGAGGAGAGTGGCACAGGGACATTAAAGTCATTCTTCTTGTCAGAAGTAAATGCTGCATGGTATTCTCTGCCCTTCTCACTGTTATGCAGACTCTTGTTCTTCTAGATAGGACCAGTTGCCTTCTGTTTCACTAATGTGGGTCTACAATATGGAATTTATTGTAATATGAAACACAGGGGAGAAATAAAAAAGCTAACATGAACCACATTTTTTTGCTTTTTAATTCCAAGAGCAATAGTACAATAGGAAAGAAAGCAATATGATCTGACTCGCATTCAGTAGGCTCAAGTTCTTACATCAGTTCTTACATCTTACCATGGATCTTACTGTTTCTTGATGGGGGTAATTATCATTGGTTATTGCTTTCTTTGTCTTGTTCAGATGGAAAAAAAAGGGGGAATAAGAAGAGCCCTTCCTCCCCTTCCCCCCCTATGAAGATGCCACTTCATAAACTGGTCTCCGTTTTATAGCATTTTGATTGGATGAATGGTTTTAGACATATCCATTGCTTTCTGTATCAGGTTCATGTATATTTGCAAACCTTAATAGAGTCAGATACTGCTTACATTTTCGTAATGTTATCATCTACCTCAGAACAAAAAATATATAAAGTACACTTGCGTTATATTTTGTATTTGTTTAACAGATGTTAGTTGATTAATTTGACATTTATTGGTAAAGTAATACTGAGGAAGATGCTGTTCCAAAGTCCCAGACTGAAAGCTAACTTAAACTGATGGCATTTCAGTAAATGCTGCTGGGGACTAAAATGAATAGCCCAGCAATTACAGCAGAGTTTATTCTGTGTACATTAAAATGACTTCAGCTTCTGAGTTCTCCACAACTTGTGAGAATACTGAGTGAGATCATTTTATATAATTCTCTCAGAACAACTCTTTGTTGCCACATTAATGGAGTAGGCAGAGAATGGCAATATACAGTGCAATATACTTGCAGCATAATACAAGTAGACCTGTCTTTCAAGAGGGAGAACAAACTGCTATTATTTATATGTATTTATACTTTTGTATAAATATTTCTTAAATACAGTTCTGCTTTTTTTTTCTTTTTTTTTTTTTACTGTACAAGTCTGCCTAAATCTTGTTTCATATGCCTGTAGTTTAACTGGCTCTTTAAGAAGCTTGCAGTAAATTGCAGCATTTTGTTGTGGAACACATACTGTGGGAATAGCTGTTAGCTCCCGATAGGAAATAACGTTGCTCCCTGTCTCTCCTTCACTCAAATATTTGTCAATGTTCTTGTCGTTAAGGTTCATCATAGCTCCTCTGCACCTTTAGGAAACAATTCTGTGCATTTTCAGGCACAAGGAAGCACCCTGAAGACAAGTTTTCATGTTTGCAGTGATCAGGAGACCACAAGAGTTGAAAATGTGTATTAATAGTAGCATGGTCCCAGCTACCCTTGGAGTTCAAGTGGCAACCACTAGAGATTCAATGAGCTGATGGAAGAAGCTAGTGGTTTCTGTGCTTGATCCATCTGTTCTATGAGATGTGTGTAAGAAGCAAATGAACTTTAGGTGTTACGGGCTAGCCAGATGGTACTCTCTGTCTGTATCAGGCTGAGTCATCTCCTTCTTATGGATCCTTTGTGCGGGAGATTTGTCATGCTATGTGCTGTATTTCAAAGTGCATATCATCTCAGTTAATGATTTTAAGTGTGCTCATTAATAACAGAGAATGTCGCTTAATAACTGAATCCTGGCTGTCTTAATATTTGCTACACCGGGGTTTCATTTTCAAACTATTTCTTCACAGTCAGCATCTGATTCCCATAGGAGATTTTTGTTTTTTCAGGTGAATCCTGGGGACTAGAAAACTTAATCCAGACATGGTGGTGCCTTAGGTCTTTATTCCCAGCAAGCTAACCTCTGTGGCTGGGCTTTGCTACTCCAAAGCATCACAATCTCCTTGACTGCTTAGAGCAGTACCTTTTCTGATGTGCAGGTAGGAGATAAGGAGTTGGCAATGGCAGAATTCTGCAGAGACTCCCTTGAGGCATCAAGGAAGAAATTCAAAATATTTTGACTTTAATTTACATTATCTGTTCAAAAGTGTTTGCAAGGAAAAGAAATCTAGACATCTCGTTCACGGCTTGACTTACATTTAAAATACATTATTTTGGGGATTTTCTGTTCTTTGTATGTTTTAACGTATTTGGAAATTTTGTGTGAAACAGATTAGAACTTTCTGTCTTGTAAGAATTCTTGGTACTATTTTTGGGTTGTTTCATTTGAACACTGATTAAAAGTAGCTTATTAATATATTTGCAAATAAGTGAGTTCAGTGTCATTTAGCATGTCCAAATCAGTTGTATATAATTATTTAGTTTGCTAATGAAAATGGTGGTGAGCATAGGGACAACTGTAGATCAGCCCAGAAGTTTGTCTCACCCTCTTCCTACCCACTTATGTGACAGGTTGAGAAAGTCTCATTGTAGTACATTACTGACTGACCTCCAAGACTTCTAGCTCAAGGATATCTCTACCCAGGTATGAATTGTTTGTTGGTGATTCTCAACGTTTTTCTTTTCCATTAATTTGTCCAGTTTGCCCTTGAACTCTTTTAAACTTCTAACATTTTGTGAAAGGAGCTGTAGGGTTGTGCTGCCCTTACATAAAGAACTATCTTCCTGTCTTTGTTCCGCATCTGTCTTGTGATTTCACACTAGTTCTTGTATCAGGAGGGACTGTGAACAATCGATCCCCACGTACCTTCTTGCTGTATTTCTGCCAGAGAGGAAGCGCGAGTGCTAGGGAAGGCTTTTAATTGTCCATTTCTCAGTGAAAAGGTAACCTTTCTCGTTCCAGGCTTTTTTTAAGTTTCCCACCACTTCCTTTACCCTAACTCTGCCTTTTTAGTGTCTTCTTCTCTAATTCATCTTTGATTTTTGAGGTTTATCTCTTTCATCTTCCCAATTATGGTTGTGATTTTTATTTGTGTACTTCATCCAGAAGAAATTGGAATAATGACTAAAGTGACACTAAAAAGAATATTTTAAAAAGCAAAACAAATATATAATTGAAGTAGCTTGGAAAGTGTGTGTGCTGCAACTAGTTCCGTTTAAAACAAAGCTCAAGGTAAAATTGAGGTACCCTGTAGGTACCTGAGCTCTGGAGAACTTTTTTTAATTATTATTTCTACATATAGTCCTAAAGGTTTAATCAAATCACATTTTCTACATATCAGAAGCAGGAACTGAGAAACAAAACTACGATAAAAGCATCCATTTGAGAATATTATCAGAAACCATTGCCTGTCAGTGAGTAATCTTAAATAACTAGTAACATGCTATAAACTGCACTTTATTTTATTTATGCAAAATAATAGTCTTAATGATTTAGAGTGTATTTCTTTGTTTTTTTTTTTCCCTTTCATATATCCAGGGAGAAGTGATCTGTGTCAGAGAGAAATGTTTCCTTACTCAGACCTGACTATTATTAGCAATAAATTTATTCTTGGCAAATATAATTTCTCCCAACTTGGCTTTTGTCAATTAGCTTTTGACAAATAGCTTTTGTGTATGAATTTCTGCAAGCTGTAGCAAAAACAGAACTACTGGGACAGGTGTCAAAAATCTCAACCATCTGCTGTGCTAATAACCACAAGGTTTGGAGCACTGTGATGAAGATAACCGCCATTAGGAACAGGGCCATTATCTCACTGTTGTCCTGTGCCTTGATATGCTTCTCATTCCAAACACGACAGTGAGAATCCTTGATGCCGGCTTGCTTAGAACTAAAGCAAATCTTTTCTTTGGAAATTGTGAAGCTACCTTGAAATGCATCTGCAGGCATGCTTTTTTAAAATGGGAGCTGGGGGCTGCTATGGATGAGGGAAGAAAGCTTCCCTGTGTTAATCTAGCTAATAAGAATTTATAGCCTGCTCTTTTTTCATGAGGAATTATGACTGTGATTCCAAAATGTGTGGGTTTTGGAACTTTCTTTGCGCTGAGCATAATTTTGTTATGAACGGTGTCTATCAACAGTAACCATTTTGTAGTGTGTAGCATTTAGTTCTGCAAATAATTTAGTGGAAGTTAGTATGTTGTAGAAACTAATCCTGACTGATTCTGATCTTCAGTGTGCAGATAAGTCTTCTTACACAATCTTGGACGCTCTATGACCAGAATTAAGACAGGAAAATATACATCTAATTTCTAACTTAAACAGATGATCATAACAAGAATAGTTGAAAGAGGTATCTGCTGGGGTTTTTTGTTCTTTTTTTTATTAATAATGCAATGTCATAACTGCCCTTAATAAATTAAAGCTTTGTGTCATTTTGTCTTCATACACATTTTCTTCTGACCAGTAGGCTGGGTGTATGAGGGCTCCTAATTATGCTGTACTGTATTTGTACACAGTTGTTGTGTAACACAGACCATTGTTCCTGTGAGAATAAAGTGAAGTAAATACACCTATATGTCAGAGCTGTCAGCTACGTCTGTTCACATTTGAATGGGTAAAAAGAAAATAGTTTCTGAGTTTCACTAGTAAATGCCTTAAATTGTCAGCCTTTTCTAGAAAAAAACTTTAATAATTATCTTTTAAATTTTCACTTACACAAAGAAATGATAAAATATCAGAAGATTAACAGTTATAGTGTGAGAAATTAAAGCAGTGTTACATAGGTTAAAGGATGGTTCCCTTGAGCGTGTTGAATTGCACGTCACGTGCAATTGAACGTCACATGCTCCTAAAAGCAAAATTCCTATATGACAGTTTGTTGTTGCTGTGTAGTATAAAATGCTGTTGCAGACTATCTGTCCTGCTTTGGCATTCAATAGGAGAAGCCTTGTTCTGAAACTTGTGTGACTGGATTAATGGAGACATTTTGGCAAGAACTATATGGTCTGTATAACAGTATTGCTAAACAATCTGGAGACTTAACTCATGGGGGTTTCTGGTCCAGGGCATTAATAAATTAGCTTTTTACAAAGGATGACATAAAAATCAGATAATGAAAGTAATTCAGTGAAAATCTGTAGAATATTGTTCAAATATAAGCTATTGCAAGTCTTGTTTGACTGTTGGCAAGAAGTATAGCAAGCATAACCACTTGCTATTCTAGGGTAACGCTGAGGCGAGGTCAATCAATCAGCTGATATTCACGAGAGCACCAAAAAGAGTTGTATCTTTCAAAAGCAGATGGTGAGGTAACATAAAGGAAGTAATCAGAATAGCAGAGGGCATTAGTACAGCCAACCCACCTGGTCTTGTATCTCTAATTGAAAAGCAGAGAAAATGCTGCTAGGAGTTATTGTAACAGTGCAGCTATTGCAACTGATACTGTAGCTATCATAGACTAGATAGCTACAATAGACTAGACAAAATATGCATTATAAAATACACTAATGCATTCTAGTAATAAGATACTATTTATATATAGTATGCTGTGTGTATATATATGTATAAGGCCAGATGATAATGATTTAATAAAGCTGTTTATACCCATAGTATTTTAAACCAAGAGTATTCAGTCCATAAAAATAACCTCAGGTTATTTCCATTGACAAGAAGGTTTGTATGAGCAAATTTGTTGAAGGCTATTTGTGCCAGCATTGCATGTCACTCTGGAGTGGTAGCCTTAAAAAATGTAGCCTTCCTGCCCACTGGGAGGAAACAAACTTACAGTAAGTCATTAGGCAAGCATCTGGCACCAAAGAGACTAAAATTCTCACGCAAGCTGCTGGTGACACATTGCAGTGGCTATTGCTGAATCGGAGCAGCATGTTGCATTAGAGGCCCACCTATATCCTATAGTTGAGGAATGCGTGGTTCTTACAATTTTGACTTCATAATTCTATCTCATCTCACTCAGATCAGGTGCTGCTACATACTAGTTGTCTGTTAGCCACTAGTCAAGGCCAAGACAGTGGCCATTCCATGGTGGTGGTTTTGCTTGTTTCTTGTTTCCCCTCCTTGGTGCTTTTTAGACTATTAACAAGTATTTTGATACGGTTGAAAATGTGTTGCTTTCTTGATCTATGCCATCATTCATGTGTGGCACTGAGATTAGTAGTTTAGCAGGCATCATGGTGATGTGTTGATGGTTGAATTAGGTGAACTTAGTGGTCTTCTCCAGCCTTAATGCTTCTATGATTCTCTGGTATTTTATTCTGGTTTCTCATTCATTTCAAACAATCTTTGCTTCATTTATGCTTTAATTGCTAGTGTTAGAGAATTTCAGATTTTTCTTGGTTATTTACAAAGCTTGGAGGTCTCCTTCTGTGGTATTGGTTAATCTTTTGGCTAGAGATTTGAGTGTTACATCCTAAATTCCTGTTCTGGGTTGTTAAAAGTGGATCCAAGACATGAAGGACTTGGTCTGTTTTTCATCAGTCATAGCTTGCACGTACTTTAAAAAGCAAATTAAAACTTTCCATTGGCTTATTCTGTCAGCTCACAGCCGTACTTTTCCTCTTGTCCTCCGGTGTGTCTGACTACAGATTGAAAAACTGATGAAAGAGCACTAACTAAAGCTATAATTGAAGCCATTAGCCATGAGAAAAAAATTGTTTCTACTTATGACAAGGTCATGGAATATAATTATTCTGCCTATTACTTTTATTTTTAAATTGACTACTGCAGGTTTTTTTTTTTTTTTTTTTTTTTTTTTTTTTTGCCTGATTTTTGACATGAGAGTATTTTGGTTAGTTTGTACTAGCTGTGACTGCAGTGTTATTTGCCAGCTTTTAAGAGATAAATGCATATTATATAGAATCAAGATATGCCTCATATTTCTGACTTCAATATTATTCATATTGCTTGTTTTATTTGCTTTGTTTAAAACAAGCGGGCCACCCATGAGTAAAAAATCCTACAGAAGTATAATTTATCTGTGGGGAATTACCAATGAAATCTGGTCTCTGTAGGCATCAGGTTTCAACTGATGTAAGTTGTCATTTTTACATTGTTTTTCTGTCCTGATTTTTGGAATGTGATAGATGAGATAACCTTAGCAGAGTTTATCTGTCCTAAAAGAGAATGTACGCAGTAGATCGTTAGCATGGCTCTTCTCTTACAGTCCCAGTTCATCTCGTAGGAGATGGCTGCTTTAGAAAGACTAAATGCAGTGTATATGTTTGTTACATAGAGACTAGTTTCTGTGAGAAATACCCCTGCTTTAATTTCTTCTTTTCTCCTGTTAATTATTCTGCTACTCTTGATTTTTAAATGTAGTGCTAGACACATAAGTTCTTTTCTTTGTTTGAATTGCTCATTAGAAAAGCAGTGTGAATTGTTTCAAAGTAATAGTGTTGATGTTTTATTACCATTTGTTAATATAAACAGAGACACTTTTAAAAAGTTTGTTTAATTTTACTCACAAAAATTCAGGACTAAAGTCATGTGTGTGTTTTAGTCTTTTTTTAAAAAATACAGATACAAATTTTCAGTCTGACCTGTATATTAGTATCTGTAGCAAACTGGAAGAAAAAGTCAAAGTGATGCTCATAATTCCATGGCTCTTCCTTCATTGGGAGTCATCCTGATAAGTCTGGGGAGCAAAATCAGCTGTTACTTTTCTTACCTGGCAACAGTGATATTTAGCATACTGATAACAGCCTATGCTGCAGATGCAGTCTTCAAGTTTAGTCTGTAGAGAAAAATGGGTAGTGTTTGGATCTATTTTACTAGCAATGAAGTAACAGTGAGTTTTGAACAAGTCTTTACAACTCTGAATGTGAATCCTGGAGAGCTGGCATCACGTTCTGCCTTTCACAGAAAGAATTGGTTTTTTCCATCTCATTCTCCTTGGTGATATATGGGTCATGCTGACAGATGATGAAGAAGAAATAAGAAATGTCTTCAGAATCTTCAGGGAAAGAAATTAAGACTGGAAACCTTAGTGTTCTAATTGTACTGATAACCCCTTTAAAAGCATGAGTTACTCTTTCTTTTTCCATTTTTTTTCTTCTTTTTTAAATGGTCTGCGTATGGGTAGCAATGATTTCTCTGATGTTGTTATTGACTCTCAGCTGCAGCAGATCGGAGGCTTTTGAAGGGTGCCTTCTTGTACATACAAACACACCGATTCCCAGAAATAAAGAAGAGCAATCTGAGAAAGCGTTTTTTTTTTTTTTTTTCTGATTCTTAAAGCTTTGAAAAGCATTTTTCTAATATTTCTGCATTTTTATTTTTCATTTTTTATTTTAAAGCAGTACATAATACCAAGTATAGTGCTATTTTTTTTTTTTTTTTTTTTGAGGAAAGTTATTTGTCTGTGCTATAACAATATGAAGTTGATTTATAGATCAATGTACTTCAGTTATCATGGCCTCCTAAACAAATGAAGACGGACTTGTCAATGAAAGACATAAACTGAGGCAGGAAAATGGAATTTGCCCTCAGAGCAATGAGTTAATGGCACAGGAACAGGATTCATGCCTAATTTAGTTGTCTTTTATATGCTCTCTTGAAAGTATGGAGAAAACAGAACTTTAGCATGAAGCCTCTGACTTTTTTAGGTTACTACTTGAGAAGAAGCTGATGTATCTACTTCTCTCTGACGATGAAAGGAAGTTGAGAGACCAATTCAGACACAGGTCTGAATTTTCTGTTTGTTTCAGAGTCTGAAACAAACAGAAAATAGAGTAAGCCTGATGTCTGATGGATACAGATTTTCACACAGTAATGTCAGTTATATGAATAAGGTTTACGTTCAGAAATGCCTTCAGCAAATGAAAATCTTAGTTTGAAATATGTCAATTGTGAATGTCTACCAAATACTCTTTTCAAGTAAAAAAGCTAAGCCAAATTAAAACAGTGTAATAATTAAAGGAAGGAAATTTGGTGGATTGTATCTCTGCTAATATTATCTGCCCTCTAATTCCAGGCTCTTACATGCGTATTGTTTTTGTTTTGTTTGCAGTTTGTTTTCAGAGTAGTCTTAACAGGTGGCCATACTTACGTTTAGCCAGAGCACAATTAAGTAGCAGTCCGGGTCTCATCAGACACTGAATATCCAAGACAAGTACTTAGGTGAATGGCCAGTACGTTAATTATTTCATGCTCGTTGTAGTCTTTTTATTTCTGTATTAAGAATATTTCCTTCTTTTGCCTAGATGACAGCAAAATATTGAATTGTGAAGTCATGATTTTATGATAACTTCCAATTGTGATTTGATGTGAAGAACATCCTTAAGATGTTGTGTGGTGATTCCAAGATACATGAAAGACAAAAGAACACAGCTGATGAAAGCATCTGCAGAAGGGTGCTGCCTTATAATCACTGAATGCACAGTCAGCGGCTACAAGAAATTGTTTCTCCTTTGAAATGCAATGCAAGCTTGTGATATTTTTTTTCTTGGAAATGAGATTTTAAGTTATGGAAGCTTGAGTCCTCTGTTCTAAATTGCATCCAATTAGTGGGAAAAAATATATAGATAAGCTGGAGACATATGACACACCTAACCACCATAGATATCTCTGACTCCTCTGTATCTCAGTTATTATTTGTCATGTTCTGAAAAAAATGCAACATTATAACAGTATATACATACATATATACACTGTATCTCAGTGCATGTGTATACATGTATTCATGTATACACACATGAATATAATGTTAAGCTGGAATAATCAGAAGCAGGCACTGAATATTATTTTGAAACAATCCTGCGGAACATTCTAAGGCACTATTTAGTTTTCTGCTAATTTGGCTGCCTGAGTTTTACCATCTTCTGTCATAAGACAGGCAAAATTAAGATCAGTGCAAGATGTACAACTTCCATAATTCTGTGGTCTGAAATTTACACCATTCAATTCAAAAGATCATCATGAAGCAAAATGCACCAGCCCACAAGTTTGTGAAGGTGCTGGTTTGAACTTGGTGACAGCTGTGTATTTGAAGTCACGGGAAAACTGACGAACGCTGGAAATACAGGAGTGGGGAGTGAGAAATCCTCTTCAGATTTCTACTGTAGAATTCCTTTACATTTAGGAGGTTTTGAAATTGTAAGCTGTCAGCACTTCATTTCCAGCAATTTCTCAACTCAGCTTTATTCTGCGTGTAGGTGAAATTTCTATTGTCTGATCACTAGGAATTTATATATAAAAAAAAGAAGTCAGTGTACCATGTCTGCTGATGGTATGGACTTCTCACTCTAGCATTTCTGTGTTGGCTTCCATTGTTTTATAGTTGAAGGTTAGCTGCAAGCCTTGTTTTATCTCTAGATTTATAATGTATTGTTATGAAGGCAATTAACATATTTCTAAACAGAGAGAGATACGGGCCAAAATGGCAAATCGGTGTTGTATGGCAGTCCTATGTGACAGAAGTCAATATGTCTGTACATACTTTCGTAGGAAGATTTGAATATGTCACCGGAACATGAGTGGCAAAAATTTCCGTTGCGTGCTAGAGTGTAGGTCAGAGTAACACTGCTTAAGATCAGCTCTTGTTTGGTCTGAATTGATGCGTTATAAGCTGAGCTTGTGCTGTAACTTGTTGCACTCCCAGAGCTGCATTTGAAAAATGCATCTGATTAGACAGACAACAACAAAGGTCTGCATGCAAAGAGTAGAAAATATTGCTAGAGACTGGAGAAAAATAAATAAAAACGGCTCCACCCTTATCCTTAAATATTTACTCCTGAAGAAAAGATGTAGAAAGATTTAATTTCTGTGGGGAGTTCTTTAAGGTTGTATTTTCTACTTGATCTCTTGTTCGCTCATTCATGCAGCCATTTACTATATTGTAGCAAAGGGATGTTTCAATTTTGGCTGTCTTCTGCACAAATTCTTTACCAAGGCTATCTCTGTTTACTGTTTAGCTTAACCACAGCAATTTTGCTATGAGACCAAGATTTTACATGAAATTTCCCTGATTGATATTTTTTCTAAGGTACCTTCATTATTCATTATTACATCTACTAGAAGATTATCATTAATTTTTCTAGATCTGTTAGTTCAAAAGCACCGTGCTCAATTTTGGTTATCATTTGGAAAAAAAATAAAAACCATCTTGTTTATGATGGTATTGTTCATGATAAGTTTTTTCATGATCCAGTAGTCTTCAGAATTGGCAACTGTGTAATTTGAAGACTTGGTGGACAGATGTTTCATTACTGTTGAGAGTACAGATTATTTTCCTACATTTAATCATAGTTGCTATAGTTACAGTCAATGCAGAAAATTACACTATTCAGAATGGATTGGTTTTATTTTGTTTTTTTTTGTTGTTTTTTTATTTTTTATTTTTAAGTTTCCTGCCAGTTCCATTTAGTTTGATTATACCACACAGCACTCTCTCCTGCTTTTTCTTGGTGTCCTTTTTCTCCTGGTTTGGGGTTGGGGTGATACATGGTAACAGTTTAATAGACAAGAATGGCTCTCTTCAACTGGATAAACTTACTTCATAAATATGAACGCGTGTTCCTGCATTCTCTAGTAGATCAGAGTAGCTTTTCAGCTCAAATATTTTTAAATTTCCATCAGTGAACAACTGTCCGATTTCTATTAGCAAATCCTGCTTTCCTTCCTTTCAGACGTGATTTGCTTACTGCTTCTCTCAACCTCAAAGTAAGAAGTCTGTTGTTTAACTTTACTTCATGGCTTTGTCTGTTTGATGAGACATGCTTATGTTCCTGAGTGGTGGTGGTGTTTATTTTAATTACTATTAATACCGTGGTGAAGTTTCTTTCTTGATGATCATAAAACAATGCTATTTCAAAAATGTAAGTCTTAGACAACGTCTGTATTATTTTACTGTACTTGATTGCTCATGCATTCAAAGTGTTAAATATTGTAAGGACTTGCCTCCAGTTAACTTAAGTATTCCGCTGCCAGGAATGACCTTTGAATTTTCTCACTAAAACAAACTGAAGTATCCCACAGTTTATCCCCTAGAACTTTTAATAATAATAATAATAATGCACTAGACTTCAAAATCTGACATTTGTGTAACTACTGTTTCAGCTCAGCTCTGTATGGCAATTTTGAAATCTGAAATGTACAATAATACCTGGTTATCATTCAAGCCTTTTCAAAGTATTCCACAGACTTAAAATACCAGACTCCGAAGGGAAAAGTTTAAATGAAGTTTCTTAGAAGGATTTTTAGTTGTCACAAATGCCTAGGAAAATGTTTGTCCTCACATAGGATCTTTGCAGTAGAAATGTTCTAGTACCTGCCAGTCCATATCTGTAGAAACAGCGCCTCCTCCCCGCTCCAGAATTTGCCATTATTAGAACTCTTCCCTTGCATAGTTTGTTTCAAGGGGACTGCAAAATCTGAAGTCAGCTCCTGTGACTGCAGCTTGAGGCATCCTGCTCAGTTGTGTTGCAATCCACAACAATTAGTTCCAGATGAGAATAATCAAAAAGGAAATAATGAGGGTTTGAGCCACATCTCATGCTACTCTGGTTAAATAAGCTAGCTCTATAAAGATAACCCTGTTATGTAAATTGTAAAACAGTGTCAGGAAGCACCTGGATCAGCAGTAATTTCTACTTTTTATGGCTGTTTCTGTTTACAGGAATAAGATGTCTCCCTGGTTGTGTAACTTTATTTAGCATGGTAAGGAAGCAGTGAGCACGGAGTTCTTCAGCGTCTTCTTCTATAGTCTCATCTGAACGAAGTAGTGTGCTAACTTCACTGTATTATATGCATAACTGTATGTAGTAACTAAATATTAGATAAGAAACAAATCAGTAGGAGAACTTGTATTTTACTACAACACTTCATTTGAATTCCCCAAATGCTTTCTTCATTTGACTCAAAAATAAGAGACTGGTCAATTACTGATCAATGTTCTTCATTGTAGTACTGTCTGTGAAGATACACACATGTAATCTTTACTGGCATTCATTAATGTCTTTTTAGATAATTCTTAAGTTTTGATTAGCTGAATTTCACAGAAAGTTTAAATGCTGTCCAGTGAAGAATAGTGACATTATTTCAAACAAAGCATTTTTGTTCAAAGCTCCCGATTCATTGCCACTGTTATAGCAGAGAAGCATGATAGCTCATCTATAGCTTATTGCTGTTCAAGAGTGTGGGAAATCTTTATGCCCTTATGATATAAAAGGCTGCCAAGCATTTTTTAAAAAAAGGCCGCTTGTTTCTCAAATTTTGACAATCCCATGAATATGTAAAGCTTCATTTCTATCATAATGCAAGAGTGCACAGGCAGAAACTCAGATTTTCTCCCTCCCCAAATAAAACTTTTGGTTTAGAGGGAGCTGTAAAACAAAAACAAAACCAACAACAATGAAGAAAAAAAACAAAAAAACAAAAACCACCCATGAAACAGAAGCTGAATTGCTGAATTTTTACTCTGTCCAGTAAAGAAAGGTAGGTCAGGAGGGGAGATTCCTGTCATGATGACATGAGAGCAGGATTTGGGGAGCTGATTGCTAGGGGGACAGTGAGATGGTGTAGCCTCTGAAAAGTTTTAACACATTGACTAAATTCCAAGGCATTATCATTCTAAATGTACTTAAGTTATTGCTTGGGTTACTTAAGAGATTTATATTATATATAAAATAAATAAAACATGTAGGGTATTGGTTTTATTTCTTTTTTTTATTCCTATATTTGGGCAATATTGGTGCTCTGAAGGTAATCTTTAGAAGCTAGCTGAATGTTCATCAGATAGGAAGCAATCTGATTTTCTTCCTCAACATTAGCCTTCTACCTCTAATTATCAGTATTTTCAAGGAGCTCACTACTGTCTCTCTATTTTATCCAATATGACAAATAGTTTCACATAGTTGTAGATTATTCCAGGGGCAATTAAATAAATGAGCAACATTCTTTACTGTCATCATTTCATTTCCCCAAATACTCAAGTGAGTTTGAAAAGTGATGTGTTGAAGCCTTCAGTCCCTTGCTAAAGGGGAGATCAAAGGAATACTCCTGAAAAGTTGTTCCTTCTTAAATAACAGGGAAGAGAAGTAAGAATAATCAGGCAGTACATTTAATACAAACTTTTACACTAATTCTAAAAATGTGGCTTTCGGGTTCATTGCGCCTGATATACCACTGCAAGTACCTTTTATTGTGACATTAATAGCCCTTTCAAGATCTAATTAAATTAAGTAAAGTTTATATAACTGAAGGTTATATAACTACTATGAATATATAAATTAATAGCCCTTTAAGGATAAATGATTGAGCTGCTGCTGATAAAGCTATTCACGTGCATGTGTAACGCCAGTTGTTTTTTCCATGTCTTGTTTTTCTTTCTTTTAATAAGCCTCTGGATCAGGAGTCCACTGGTCCGTATACTTTTTCAGAATACTGCCATAAACTATATTCAGTTCATTGATTAGCAGCTAATGAAGCTTGTTACAAATCATTACTGTCAAAGCTGCTAAAATGCCAAGTTTGGCTTTGAAAGCTTGAAAATGTGAACTGCTTATGCAAATTCAAAACAGCATGAGTATCAGTTCTGATTTGTATCCTGCAACATCTGAACAACCACAAGCAAAGGTCAAATCAATTATTTTTTGCTTGGTGGCCACTGAATCTTGGCATTTTAAGTTTTTAATTAATATCAGGATTTTATAAAATATAATTTTTCCAGAAGCTCAGCATTAAGCTTAGCTTTCCTAAATGTGCAAAAGTTGTTCAAGATTCTCATAAAAATACTTCATTTTTTTCTGAGATTTGTTGCTTTTATTCCCAAGATTTTTTTTTTTTTTTTTTTTTTTTTTTAATGCAGATAATTAAAATAAAATTTGACCGCAGTGCTTGCTGGTGCAAATAGTTTAACTCTATGAATGTCATCAAGATTGTGCAGGTTTGTCAGCTATAAATTAACTTAAGGACAAAATATAATCGGGTTGCTCTGCTTTGTTCAAAACTGTGTTGATAGTTCATGTGATAAAGCTTATACCTCATTCAGAAAGAGTGCTCTTGTTCAAAGTCCTTCAACTATCATTTCAGCAAAGAAAAAATTGATGGATCTTGGCATTTTATGTTTGTAATTAACGTCAGGATTTTATAAATCATGTCATATCCTTAAGAACTATAAATTGGCTTTATATTCTTAAGTATTTCGTTCATATTCTTTTGGTATACTGAATTGTACAGCCTAGATATTAGGCTAAGATAACATTTTTATGTGTGAATATTTTTCATATTTCTTTGCTGTCTTTTGTCAAACAGTATTAACTTTGTTAAATCAAATTTAAATTAATGCAGACAGCTCATATAAAGACACTCATATGTAAAGTCCAGCATGTGTAATTTACTAAAATGCAGAAGTTAATATGGAAAGTTTTAGGAAAAAGGAATTACATCAAGTACAATTTAATTTAATTGATTGATTTAAAATCATTTTATTTCAAAGGGAGTTTCGATATTTTTTTCAAAAGCAATCTCTTTTTGGTTGTACAGAATTCTCAATGTTAGGAGCTTTCTTTATGATCTCATTGTTCTAATACAGGAGGTAGAATAGGTTCCACACTCTCCATATTTCATCAATTACTTTTTACTTTCAGTAATACACTTTTCCTCTTTCCTTATTGAAGACTTTAATAAACATGATAATGCAATGCTATTACTAATTATATCTTTAATTTATCTGTATTAAGATATAGTTTTGAAACTTGTTGAGCTATTTGCTTTTAGGCTGGTTTTTTTTTTTTTTTTTTTTTCTTTTTTAAGATGTTCTTTAATTTCAGTATGGCTAATTCTTTCTTTTGTTCCATCGATGCTACTGAAATCTGTCTTCTGGAGTGTTAATCACTTACCTATATAAATTTTGCTAGGTGTAATACTACATATAAGCAATCAAATAGTGGCAAAATTATTGGTTAGTTTTGTTGGTTCCCAAACTACTTAGCAGCTGAAATATCATACCATAAAATGTTTTAATAATCTGATGAATAGTAATGAACCTTTCTGTAAATTGCATGATGAATTTGAAAATATTCTATCTTTCAGATCTGTAAACAGGCAGTGTTGTAGTTATTTCAGGGTCATAATTCCCGTCATTTTCAGTTTATTTTCTGCTGTTGAAAAACACGTTTGTTATAAACAGTGACAAAATTATAAGTGAAAAACAATGAACATTCCTTTTATTTTTATTTTTTTTGAAGTCTGACATGTAGTAGCAGTTAGAACTCTCGAGCGGTTAGAACACAACAGAAGTTCCCAAGATCTGGAGATGGACTCTGCAGTTGATGTTTTGGGCAAAACTTTCTAAAAGATGCTGCTGATGATACTGTCTGGTGTTTGGTTTTTACTGTTGGTTCTGTTGCTGTTGTTAGTGGTTTTTGTTGTTCTTTACACTGTTTTCTCCTCATATTTTTCTTTGTTTTCTTTCCCACTTTAGTTTAAAAGCAAGCTCTCAAACATTTCAAGTCTTTTTTTTCTTCAGTGATTATATCCAAAACTTAAGGTTGGGTTGATTTTTATGAAAACTGTGTTAAGTCATAGACTGATCTTATGTAATCAAACAGCTGTTATTACTTATGTTCTGTGCAAAATCTAGAGAATCTTCTATTGGAGAATGCTAGTTAGGTGTTTAGTGTGGCCAATATTATTAACCCCTGTGGTCATTCTTTAATTTCACTTGAAGCATTCACAAGACAAACATGTTTTGGCATGACGTTTGGCATGCATTTTTCAAGTCAGAGCAAAGGAAAATAGCTCTCAGCAGCTAGGAGGTTAGAGATCTGGTTGAGAAGCTGTTGACACCTTAAGACCCTCGTTGAGATTTCCTGTAAGGAAGACTTAAGCACAGAGCCAGTCACTATGCTGGCTGTCAGGGGAGGCTCTGGTCAGACGGCTTTACTGTTTCTGACACAGCAAATGACACAATATCAATTGCTCCAACCAGTAAGGAGAATAGCTAAAGTAAGAGATGCAGGGTTTGCTTTTGCACAGCAGTAGCTGGGAGGAACTTGGAGAGTTATCCTTTTAGTCAGAATTGCAGCATTGTCTGAGACAATAATGCAAATGTAGTAAATTCCCTTGCATTATCAACTCTGAAATAATGCTTTTCTGAAGGTACTGAAACAATTGCGCAGAAAAGAAACCCTAATAATTATGGTTTTGTTCGTGTTTTTTTCCTTTTATGACATGACTGCATTTACAATTTATTTTCATTGTAAGCCTGGAAATAGATAGATGATGAGTATACCTAAAACTGGGCAGTGTTCCAGTAAACGTCATCAGAATTTTAGCACAATCAATGTGTTTCTAAGGAACGCTTGAACTCTTTGATATTGGCATTTGCTCTACGAAAGCTGTTCTGTTGGAAGAGTTTTGGCTGATATCTGCAGGATAAAACAAACTTGTCCTGTGAGAGGATTTATTCTGCTTATGCGTATAGCCTGAAGGCTTGAAAGCACACTAGTGTGGAGAACATTGAAATAACTGTTTTGCATTCTTCAAAAAAGAAGAAATGACTGGGGGGGGGGGGGGGAAGAGTAATAAT
>JAOWBP010002392.1:31545100-31602022 GCA_028571105.1 Tragopan temminckii | reverse complement strand
AGTAATATTGCACTGTTTTACTTAGCAAAATTGTTTCTACCTGATAAGTAGGTTGACAGAGAGAAAGCATTCATTTTACCTGTTCTCATTGCCGATCTTTTTGTACTCCATTCACTTCCCAGAGGTCGATTTCTGTTCTGTGCCCTCTTCACTGTATTCTCTTCTGTTACAGAGACCTTGATATGGAAGCATTTCTTGCACAGGAATGTGATTTTGCTTGTAATATAGATCTCCAAATTTACAGCCTTGGCCATTAGAATTTAATAAAAAAGAAATCCATATATCAGTGGAGAATGTGAACAGCAGGTGTACTTAGCTCTGCAACCTTACAAAATTGTATATTTCAAAAGAACATTAATCTAGGCGAGGAAGGGCAGAAATATGCCTAGAAATGTAGTAAAGAGTGGCAAATGGTACTTCTCAATAAATAGGCTCTTTTTGTGCATAAAAAGGTCTGAATGAGTAACCCCTGAAGAAATCAATTCCCAAATGGCTCGTATAATCCTCAGAGGCCAACTCCGGTGCTCTTTTAGCTCTAATTGTATTGACAGCTGGTAGTTCCAACTTTATAGCAATTTGTCTTCCTACTGAATATTTATTGAGAGTTTTCTTGTAATAGTATTGACCATACATTAACAAAGAAGCGGTGGATAATAGCAAAAGCCCTGCAGTCCTGACAGATGTTCTCTTGGTGTGGGAGCTTTTGCTAACAGCAATGGGCCTTGAGGCAGTTGCACGACAAAATAAAACAATACTTTGTATAAAAATACAGCATTAGGTAAGTGGATGAAGTTAGCAAATCATTTATATTCAGTTCCTGATTTTTAAACCAGATTGTCATGGTAAATTTTATCTTATGTACACATATAAAATTTTGTGGAGATAAACATGCAAAACTAAAATTCAAAGCAAATGCTGAGAACGCTGTGTTTTTTCATAAGATTATTCCGAAAGATAAGTTAGTTGTTTGTTTTTTTTTTTTAAACAGTTTCTCGTTTAGTTGTACTTTTTTTGTCATTCTTTGTCAAAATTTTCTGTAAATAGTTCATGGTATGATAAATTCATTGAAAATTAGGATCTGGCACACAGCAGAAACAAGACTTCACTTAAAAGTGTGATAAAGTTTGTAATAATCCTACAGTATAATTCCTGTGAGGGTTCTGCCTGATCTGAGGAGTGCGAATACTGAAGAAATAGGCAGGGGGGTCTCTTTCTTTCTTTCTTTCTTTTTTTCCTTTTAAACAACTTAAATGTAGTATGTGGAACAAACTATTTTTTCCCAGAGAAGATTGAGAGATCCAGGTTGTCCTCTTTTTCATCTTTCGCGTCTCTTGTAAGAAGAATCTAGATAAAGACAGCGGAAACATTTGGGTCTGGAGGTGAAAGAATTGTTCAGAATCCTTTGTAAGATGTGGTAGTTGCTGCTTGATTAGAGGAGTGTGAGCAGTACAAGGTGTGCATTTGTATGCATGTGCCGCATGTACCTGATCTCAGTTTTGTATCCCAGTCATCTGGAAGGAGTCTGAAATACTGATACTGAGATTAATCTTAAAATCTTCCAGTCTGGGTAAAATTAAGGAAACCTTCATCTATAAAACCTTTCATAGTTCTTTCTAGATTTTGCTGATGACCCTAGACAGTGTGCTAACAGGATCAGTGTCTTGTGGCCAGTACTACCTGCAGCTCACTCCTCATTGTGAATGTGCTGTTTGTGCTGATTGCCTTTTCTCAGAAGATATTTAGCGAAGTAGTGTGCTATGTCTGCATGTTATCAGGCAAGCGCAGACAGTTGAGCAGCTCATTGTAAGACTTGATTTCCTCTTGTCTCTTAAAATACTGCTTGTGCGGGTACAGTTGAGTTATCTTCATAGACAAGGTATTAAGATGCTATTAATCTAAAACAAAAACTTCTATAATGAGTGAGTGTAGATTTCGGTAACAGAGTAGCTTTTCTTCAGAAAACAAACAACTATCTCCCTCTAGAAATAGGTTCTCCAAACAGGGTTTTTGTATTGATCACATGAGCAGACCTTTTTGTCTTTTCCTCTTTTTTTGTTTATGAAAACCAGCTCTGTTGTCATTCAGCACTCTGTTGTTAATTTCTTCTGTATGGCAGACACTTGGACCAGTAAACACAGCAATTCAATTTTGCATAATGACTGCTGCCTCAGTGACCTTTATACTTAGTTGTGATACGTGCATGCTAAATGTTAATATTCATATTTGATCCAAGTCATTCAGTGAACTTTTGATAGGAACTAGGAAGATAATACATTCCTTCATATTGTCAGTTCAGCAATAGTCATCTCTATTCATTGCCACTGAGGTATTATGTTATTGTAGTACTTCACCTTACCTCACTCATTCATACCCTCTGCATTGTCTGCAGAAGTTTCAGTGAACTAACGAAACTCCTGACAATGCCTAAATTACCGGTCATTTAGTTTCTTCCAGCAAATTAGAAATAAAGACTCAGTCCAGTAATGTAGCAGGCTAAAACTCATTCCCCATTTGCTAAACGCTTTTGGAAATATTAGAGCCTTATGAGGCATTTTGATTTTGCACCTTCCTCATTAAACTCAAAACTCTGGCACTTCCTTTTTCCTCTAGCTTCTGGTTCCCCTGCTCCCTGGTTTGGCCCGTGTTCCATAAGTAGTTCTGCTTTTATCTGTGACACAAACCCTAGTTTGTGCTGCAGGATGTTCATCTGCTGAATTTAATTCAGAACTTGAGCAGTTCAGGAGGAAATGAACCTAGCAGTGGTAAGCTGGTTTGGAACTTCATAGCTGAATGCTATGAAAAGAGTAGAAATACTTATTTAAATGCTCGTCTTGAATTCCAAGTCTAGCATCCTGCTTTGAGAATAAACATTTTAGCTTTACAAAGTCCTGTAGCATAACAACAAAGTGACTGTTAGATGTAAAGACTTGGAAACTGTTTACATGAAGCAGGAACGAAGGGCAACAAGGAGCTATTAGGGGATGCTTGAGAGAAAAGATACAGTTCAGAGTGTCATACAGAAATGGAATTGGATTCCTTCAGGGATTCTATCTGCTACTGCACCTTGTGGGTACCACTGTGGGTTTAATTTGATACAATTATCAAAAAATGAACCTTTCAGAATTTTCAGAAAACTAGATAGGAATAGAGGATTCTTTCTAGTGCTGCTGCTTCATACTGAGCTCATGGAGCATGCCACTTATATCATCTATATCAGCTTATATCATAGAATCATAGAATTGCTCAGGTTGGACCTTACAGATCGTCAAGTCCAACCATAACCTGACCATACTGCCCTAACTCTAACAACCCTGTGCTAAATCATGTCCCTGAGCACCACATACAAATGGTTTTTAAACACATCCAGGGATGGTGACTCAACCACCTTCCTGGGGAGTCTATTCCAGTGCTTAACAAGCCCTTTCTGTAAAGAAGTGTTTCCTGATATCCAACCTAAACCTCCCCTGGCACAACTTGAGTCCATTTCCCCCCGTCCTGTCACCAGTGAGAAGAGATCAATCCTGATCTTGCTGTAATCACCTTTCAGGTATTTGAAGAGAGCAATAAAGTCTCCCTCAGCCCCTCCTCTTCCCCAGATTAAACTTCCCCAGTTCCTTTAGTTGCTCCTCATCGGGCATATTCTGCAAGTCCTTTGCAAGCCTTGTTGCCCTTCTTTGGACCTGCTCCAGCACCTCAGTGTCCTTTCTGTACTGAGATGCCCAAAAGTGAACACAGTAGTTGAGGTGGGGCCTCACCAGTGCTGAGTACAGGGGCAGGATGACTTCCCTAGTCCTGCTCACCACACCATTCCTGATACAAGCCAGGATGCTGTTGGCCTTGGCCACCTGGGCACACTGCTGGCTCATATTCACCTGACTGCCTGTCAGTACACCAAGGTCCCTTTCCGACATACAGCTTTCCAGCCACTCCTCCTCAAGCCTGTAGGGTTGCCTGCAGTTGCAGGACCTGACATTTGGCCCTATTGAAAGTCATACAGTTTACTTTGACTCATCAATCCACTCTGTCTGGATCCCTCTGTAGTGCCTTTTTCCCCTCAGGCAGATCAATACTCCCTCCCAATTTGGTGTCATTTACAAACTTATTTAGAGTGCCCTCAATCCCCTCATCAAGATCATTGACAAAGATGTTGAATAGGAGTGGCCCCAGTACTGAGGCCTGGGGAGTACCACTCATGACTGGCCACTAACCGGATTTAACTCCATTAACCACAACTCTTTGACCTCAGCTATCCGGCTGGTGTTTCACCCAACAGAGTGTATACCCATCCAAACCGTGGGCAGCCAGCTTCTCCATGAGTATGTAGTGCGGGACAGTGTCAAAGGCTTTACTGAAGTCCAGGGAGACACATTGACAGCCTTACCTTCATCTGCTAAGCTAGTCACCTTGTCATAGAACAAAATCATGTTTGTCAAACAGGAACTACCATTCATAAACCCATGCTGACTGGGCATGATTCCCTGGTTGATCTTTAATTGATTCATGATTCAGATAACTCCTGAGGTTATCTGTTCCATAACCTTCCCTGGCACCAAGGTGAGACTGATAGGTCTGTAGCTACCAGGATCATCTTTCTGGGCCTTTTTTATAATGGGCATCACATTTGTTAGTCTCTAGTTCCCTGGGACATCCCCAATTAGCCAGAACTGTTGAAGAATGATGGAAAGTGATTTGGCAACCACATCTGCCAACTCCCTCGGCACTCTGGGATGCAGTCCATCTGGTCCCATGGACTTGTGAGTGTCCAGCTTTTGGAGCAGGTCCAAAACTATGTAATCACAAATTATGCAGGACCTATTCTGTTCCCCATCACTAAATTCCAGCACAAGGGGCTGCATGGCCAGCGAGCATCTGGTCTTGCTAGTAAAGTCTGAAGCAAAGAAGGCATTAAGTACCTCAGCCTTATCCTGATCCTTGGTCACCATGTTTCCCTCTGCATCTGATAAGGAATGGAGATTCTCCCTTGCCTTCCTCTTACTGTTGATGTATTTATAGAAATATTTATTGTTGTCTTTCACCTTAGTGGCTAATTCAGTTCTGTCCAGGCTTTGGCCTTTCTAATTTTCTCTGTGCACATCTTCACTGTGTATTTGTAATCCTCGTAAGTTGCTTTCCTTTTCTTCCTGAGTTCCAGCCAAAGGTCACTGTCTAGCCAGTCTCCTTCCTCATTGTATTGTCTTCTATGACTTAGGAATGATTTGTTCCTGCACCTTTAAAATAACTTCCTTAAAGTATTCCCAGCATTCCTGTGCTCCCATGCCCTTCAGAGCTACCTCCTAAGGGCATCTCTCAACCGTGGTCCAAAAGAGACTGACGTCTGCCTTCCAAAAGTCCAAGGTGGCAGTTCTGCTGACTCCCCTCCGTGGTTCAACAAGGATCAAAAAATCTATCATTTTGCAATCACTTTGCCCCTGACAGCCTCCAACCTTTACATTCCCCCACAAGACTTTCTCTGTTAACAAACAGCAGGTCCAGGATTTTGCTTCCCCTTGTTGTCTCCTTCACCAACTGTGTCAGGAAATTATCTCCCATACACTCTAGGAACCTTCAGAACTGTTCCCTTTCTTCTGTATTATAATTCCAGCAGATGGCTAGGAAGTTGAAGTCCCCCATGAGAATAAGGGGTAGAGACTGTGGTATCTCACCCAACTGTGTATAAAGTATCTTATCCACCTCTTCATCCTAGTTGGGAGGCCTGTAGCAAGCTGCCGCGGTAATGTCAGTCTCTTTGGCCTTCACTTTTATTCTGATTCATAAGCTCTCAATTCACCATCATTAGTTTTCAGACATGCACAATTTTTCTTAACATAGAAGGCCATACCACCACCTTTCCTGCCTTGGCTATCTCTCTTGAAAAGTCAGTAGCCATCCATCAAGGTGCTCCAGCTGTGTGAGTCATCCTACCACATTTCCATGATGGTGACTGTATCATAGTTTTCTGACTGAACAGTGTCCTCCAGCTCCTCCTGGTTGTTATCCATGCTTCATGCATTAGTGTAAATGCACCTGAGCTGGGCCACCTTTTGAGTGAGTGAAGCCCTAATACCCTCTTGACCATACTCAGGTGTTTTCATAGTAACCAACTTGACACCAATCCTTGTGTTCTTCCTACAAAAGGTGTGTTGTCCTCCTCCTTCACCAAGATACAAGACTGTGGAGTATTAATTGCACATCTCCCTCCCACAAACACTAGCATGTTACATACAGGCTCCTTTCTACTGACCCTGGTTTCACCCCCACTCCCTTTCATACCTAGTTTAAAGCTCTATCAGTGAACCTTGCCAGCTCCCATCGTAAAATGACCTTTTGAGAAAATAGCAAAAAAGCTCTAAAAAATATTGTGTTGTAAAGGATTATTTTTCCTTAGTTGTGGATGTTGTTGTTGATAATTCAAGAGAATGAAATTTCAAATAAAAAGGACAGCCTAGACAGCTCATGAAGAGTCTTAAAACAATAAAGGCAGCAAGAAATTCACCAAATCCAGGGAAGCCTGCATTACAGAAGTTATCATTCCATCTTGTGAAAGGGTAAGCATGGCATTGCTAGGTTTGACATGCAGAAGGTTATGGTACCTATATGCATACCCACCAGTAATCTATATTCATGTTAGCTGTAGATTTCATGAAAACAGCAAATATTATAAATGTATTAACAGTCTGCAGCAATCAGGTTTTTTTTATTTTTCTCAAATATAATGAGCTGTGCTTTCTGAACTATTTTTTTTGCATAAAATGTTAATATCTTATCATAACAGCCTGTTTTTCTAAGACAGCGTATTACAGACCTTACACATACAAGCAGCTTTAATCCGTTTCTTGGGCATCTGTCATTAACTGTATTTTGCCTGTGGATCAGAAGAAAATCGGATTAGAAGCAGACGAGGAATTCTTAAGAGTGTTTTACCCCTAGAGAAGGATATTAATGTTGATTTGATTTTAGGGTGTTGTGTTTTATGACTTGCATTTTGATTATATCTGATTAACTTAGGGGAAGGCTATGAAAGATGAAAGATAAAGTCATGCTAGTTTGAGAGAGATAAAGGATGATAGATGACAAGAACTAAATAACCCACCTGACCAAGCTAATATACTCAGTAATCATTAGCCACCTGCATGATGCTTATCATACTTTATCTACAAATAAGCAACACAAACTTGATTTATAAATACTTTTTTTTTCCTCAAATAAAAACACTGTAAACACTGTTCACTGTCTGCTTTGATTTCAAATTGCATTTAATTTTATTATTCTAGTGGGTAAGAGGTATTTGGGAATATGATAGTAAGTCTCCAAGGCTTCCTAAATTAAAGCGCAAATACTTATTTTTCAAAAAAAAAAAGGATGGTGTTTTTGTGAAATGATCATCTGTATACTGTTTGTGCAGAATTAGCAATTTGACAATGTCAAAATCAAAAAGCCAAAACTTACACTGGAGAAGTAACTCAAATAAAACCGTATAATTAAGAATTAAATTGACTCCAGCATTAGTTGGTAATATTTCTTATGAGGGAAGAACAAACAAACCAAAAAAAAAAACTTGTCCATGTGGAAATCTGTCACAAGTCTAAAGGATTTATAAGAATAATTGTGTAACCTGTACTCAGTTAGGGCCTGTAAGCACCTAAATGTAGACCGGAACTGGGCATCCAGAAGCTCTGACAGTTGTCTTCATTTTAAATCTTTACTTAAATTTATCTGAATCTTTCCTTTTATTTGTTGCTGTTTTTGTAGATGTGTGACTGGATTTGAGAAACCAGGATGATTAGGTCAACCTCATTGGGGTACATTTATAGAAACTAAGGTGACGTCTTCCCAGTGTTGGGATTTGTTTGAATTCTTTATCTGTACTTGACATTCTAGTCCTCTGAACAATTCAAAACTGTTGTTTTAATTGCGTCTTTTTTAGTATATCACCATCTACACTTCTAAATTTTATTTATCCTGGATTCAAGAGCTAACAGCAGTGAGAGTTAAATGTTGTTAAACTCAAATAATACTATTTTGAAAGTTCCAGTCTGGTAAATGTCATGAGGTTCTTCTTAAAATCTGGATTGACCTGGGCTATGAAGTAGCCTTTTTTTAGAAAGAGCAGCTTTGAATGTAGTCCCCAAGGGTAATTATAATTTTCTGGAACCTTATTAGCATTCAAAGCAGCATAGGTAGAAGAGCAATATGAGCCTTGGGAGCCAACCTGAGGGACAGTAATGCATATATTATTGTAGCTGTGCAATAATATTTAGCTGTATAAAGGGATGCATTGTAAAAAAAAAAATATATATATATATATTCTGACTAATCCAAGTATTTTCTTGTAATTTTTCTGCTATAACATATTCACAGAATCACAGAAGTGTAGGGCCTGGAAGGGACCTCCAGAGATCGAGTCCAGCCTCCCTGCAAAGCAGGCCCACTATGGCAGGCATTCATTTATTATGTACTGAGATTAGAGTTTCATTGTAGATTTAAAAGTTAAAGTTGTAGTTCACTTAGTATGGAAAGTTAAATTACAGTAAACATCAAGCAGTTTGACTGAGCCAAATGTAATTATTCATCCAGCTTTCACTTGATTGTATTTCGTTTCCTTAATTTCAAAGTTTTCATGGCCTGCTCTCATTTTACTCCTTTTGACATTAGTGGCTGATCTTCACTGGGATTTGATTGACTCATTCCTCTAGCTGGTTTGAAAAGCATCTCTGTATGTTCAATGTTCTACAGTTTCAAATGTTTACAGTAATGGTAGCTGCTTTATTCCAAAGAAGTCTAAATTATTTTACATGGAAAACAATTGAGTAGGTAGGCTTTTCCAAGGAATCTCTGTGACTATTTGAAATTTGAAGTAATGCCTTAGCAGCATCTGGAAATATATCCCAGCCATCTTAAGAAGTTTGACAACAAGATCGTACAGTTCTTACACTAATTTTGTTGCTGCAGATGAGGTATTTGAAACCAAGCTTTAAGACTGTGTAAGACCAAGCTGTAAGATTTTGTGATGTGCTGTCTGAAAATCAGAGCCTTAAGTTTGTAGATATACGCTATCTTATGATATAATCATAAGTGGTGTGAGCAAGCTATATGGGAAATGAAAGTCCTTAAAACATATTGTAAGATATCTGGTAATGATCCAACAGATTCCTATCAACAGGATTCAATACAGATTTAATAACATATGCATTCTGCATAAACAGCCACATTTTCAGGCTAACACTTCTGTTACCTTTTGTATTCTCATTCTTATGAAGACTCTATTTTACTCAAGGGTAATGACAGATTTCTTAAGTATACTTAGAAATCTTTATGAAAAAACTTTCACCCTTCCTTTGCTCTCCGTGAATCTTAATTGTGCTCTCAGTAGGGCGGAAGTAATACAGAAAAATGGTATGTGAGTGATGAGTTGCTTCTGAGAAGTCCTAGGCAGGATACTGCCATTAATGGTAATAACAGATCAGATGTACATAGCCAGCAGTAGATGGGTTGCCAAGCATCTGAGACTTATTATCTGGAGGCTCATCATATATCCATGTTTTTCACAGCAATGGAATATGGACACTGAATGAAACTGGAGGTCAGAGAAACTGTAACGTGAAGCTGTTCAACTGTAGATTATCCATTTCATATAGGAACAAAGTATTGGGATGATGTTCTGTATTTAGATAAATATAATCAAACTTCCCTGTGAAAACTAGAGGACAGTGCATGATTTTTTTTTGCCGCCTTATTCTGCTTGCAAACTTCTCTAAGACCTGTCTTTAATTGGAATTTGAAAATTTCAAAACATTAAGTAGTTTTTCTTACTGTGTATCAGTATGTCAGCGCTCCTTAAAGCTCAGAAATAACCCTGGAGAAATCTTAATTGCTATATTTATGGGAGACTTTATCTTTGAACAACATGGGAACAGTCATATGTAAATAAAATCTATTGGAGTATACTTTCCTATCTCTTTATGTAATTTTGTAAATCCCTACTTCAGCGTAAGACAACAAAATTTGGGAATTAGCTTAATTGCTCATCTCTTTTATCTACTGTTACAATATACTACATTCAGAGTTGAAATTGAATAAGATAACAATTAGGAAGAAAGCAAGTGGTCATTTGTTCAGGCTTTTTTATTTCTAAGTGATGAGGATGTTTATTTAAGGCAAGGTCAGAAAAACTGCTCAAGAGTTTTGAGATAGCAGTACTAATGGAAGTTTCACAAGGAAGGAATTTAATGTCTCAAGATAATTTTTATATTTATCTTCTATAGAATAAAATAAAACAAAACAGATATAGTAGTTATGAACTGTAATGTAAGTCCTGGGAATGCATTATGCTTATACAAGGAAGCATTTCTGTTAGAATGTCAGATAACATTTGATATTTTTTGACTATTGTTCTCTATTTCCTTCACAGTTCCAGGCTTAGAGAAATTGACAGAGAGGCATAGGAATACATTAAGCTGGTAGCTTAAAAGGTAGCTGTTCTCAGATACATGGGAATCCGTTTTCTTTCCCTGCCTCATAAACATGATGAAGGATTAGGAGTATATGGTGTAGAGATACACTTTGTGAGTTAGTTTCTGTGTGTTCTTTCCCCTCGGCTCAGAATTTGGTGATGGACAATGCTTCTCATCCAAATTTTTACTTCCTCAGACCACCTCCTAATGCTTTTCCAGATGTGTTGAAAAGGCAGCAACATTTGAACTGGAAGTCTCCCTAGAAGATTTCTCCACAGTCTGTCAAAATATTTTTCTTAAGTATAGCACTGTATGTTCCTCTTATTTTTCTACTACTTTCTTCTATCTTCTATTTAACAATTTTCAAACTTCTATACTCACTTCACAGCATGAGCTGGCATAACGTCAGATCATCTCTAAACTTTAGTAAATGGCTACAACAGTGTCCAGTACCAGTTACTAAACTTAATTGAATGGGCAGTCTCCAATCCCTAAAATATGATTAATTCAAATGGGATAATATTCTAGCAGTACTACCTATTGTCATTTGGTTTAAATGAAAAAACATGCCCTTTAGATGTACTCATCTCAATTCATACTTTAAATGTTCTTGTTTATCTTGTAAAAGATTAGCTTTGTCTTATACTGGATCCAGCAGCAGAGGTAGTTTAATGTGAATTTGATACATACATCCAGCCTTACACTCTTGCCATGTTTTCTGTGGTGTTTTTTTTAAAGGAAACTAGTGATGTAGTATGTTTACTGTTGAAAATAAATGAAAGTATGCAGGAGGAAAGGTGCTTATGTGGAGGATGGCTTCATGATCTTCATGTTTTGTGATGTTTTATTTAAAGATTAATCTTTTGTTTAATTTAGTTTTTTAAAAACTGGACTGGCATTTGCTTTGCTGTTAAGTCTGACCATGTGTTAAAGCCAATGGAGAGGCCTGAGATTAGCGTGAAAGGAGACTGAATACGCAATCGTCCTCAAATGCGCTAGCTTCTCACAGCCAAGAATCAAATGTGACCATTTCATTTTTTCTTCCAAGTCTTAAGATAATGATCTCGTTAATATATCCAATTGGAAATTATACTGATGCATTGGTTTCATCTAAAGATCTATTTTAAAGTTGATTATGTCCCTTGTGTGACAGGTCTGGTAAAGACTGTGAAAACTGTGTTGGAAAAAACCACTGTATTAATTATGTTTCAAAAAAAAAATTACTAGCTGTAGCATCACTTGACCATTCAGATCCAGAAACGCTTTGAGAAGCTGCTGAATAGAGCCTATCAACATGGGAATAAGAGCAATTTCTCTTGAGCGTTACCTTGCAAATACAATTCAGCCACTCAGAGTCTTGTCTAACATTTGAAATTTCAATTATTTACTTCAGCGATGTCCAAATACAAGTGCAGTCAATTACCTACAATAGTCCAACTTTACTATAAAAAATAAGGAACTGCTTCTCTTAGAAGGCAAAAGCTGAATTTTTATTTTGTTTGTTCCTGTTTAGCTGTTCAATTTTAAACAACAATTCAAAACCAAAATCTCAATAATAACAGCTCCCCAAATGCTAAACTTCATCTAGGTTCAGTCTGTACATTGATCTTTTCTAGCAGAGATGACAAATCATGCAAAAAACTGGGCTAATCTAAAAATCAACAGATTTTTCCACTGCATATTTGAAATGTTAACAAATTTTATTTATGATGAAGGAAAGTGACCACAGCTATTACTTGGATAGCTAAACCACTGTAAGATACTTTGTGGGAAGGTAATAGTGTGGGCCTTTTGCAACAGAGATCGCTTCTCACTTTGTCACAGAAATTAGCTGACTGAGAAAGTCAGCTATACCCACAGCCTAAAATTGTGGTCCAACAGAAAAAAAAAAAAAAAAAGTTTTAACATCTTTGTGATAAAAATGTACAATACACCTTTCTTGTCAATCTTATTCCATTCTTTAATTCTTGACTTTATTGCTAGAGTATTTGGCTGTGGTTACAACTGTAATAAGGATCATATATCAGAAAAGGAAATCCTATCCAGCTTTCCCTTCTGAGTGCAAAAGTAGGATGGATTGGTGACTTGAAAGCCCAAGGAAAATGGTGAATAGAATTACTTCCTAACAGCAACACTCATTAGATTGGGCTGAAGAAGATGATCTTATTTCATTATTTTGTTGTTGAGCTATTGATACTGAAATAATAAAGACAACAGACAGCGTTAGTGACAGTTAAACATCAGTAGAAAATGAATGTTTAAAAAAATGCAGTAATATCGGTGACAGAATTAAATTCTCTTCCATGTGTACATACAGCTGTTTCAAAAATAGACTAATATTGTTCTGTGAATTAGCCTTATTTTGTTCAAAATTCTGACATTTTCAGTGGTGCTGGTGCTTTGGTTTTTGCTCTTCTAAAACAAGGGAGATTTGTGGAAGAAACATCTGTAAAACAAGAGACTCATGCCACTGATGTAGTTAGTAATTCCAGGCACAGACATTGGCTTAGCTTTAGGATATCTTTGAGAGAATGACCAATCAAATCAGTGCCCACTGAGTAGGCTCATGTATGAGAAAAATGAAGGCTGAATGCAAGGTGAGAGGAGGAGAAACATCATGCAGCTAAATTGTGCAAACAGAATCAGGTTTTGGTTAATGGCCTGACTAGGATTGGGTTTCTGTCTCCTCTCTCTGTTCAGTTGCTTGAAAATGTTTCTTTTGTCAGAATTGCACAGACAACAGTAGGCTTTCCATACTTCCTTTTTAGACAAACCAAAGCAATATTAGCAAGCAACTTATAAAATGCCTTTCTCATTTGACTGGTATTCCTTAGTGCTATAACAAGATTCAGTATGCAAAGCTGCAGTCCTAAATAATTTTGCATTCATGTCCCATCTTTTAAATGAAATATAAAATAGTAGAGACAATTTGTGCTTATGAATAATTCAGCTCCAGTTGTTTCAGGGCTCTTTTTCTAAAGTTTGCTTTGTTTCTGTGATGGTATATATAGCAGGCTCAAACATTCAGCTTTTTAGAAGTTGCTTGAAGATAAGATACAGCAGTATTTTCTAACCAATGCCAGAACATTGCTACATCCTATTAGCCTATGCTTCACCACGTGAGCTTCCTCATTTCAGGAACAGATGTAGGAATTCCTTTAAGTTGTTTTCACTATAATCTGAAATTCAATGAAAGATGTTTTAGGCAAAGATGCATCACTTGTTGATAAATTCTTTGTGGTCCAGCTAGTTAGATGAAAGCTGACTAGAGAGTAATAAAATACAATGATCAATTTAAGATTTGACTTATACAGCAATTTATTATTGCAAGTTAGACAGAAATATATTTGCAATGTCTAGAAAGCAGATAAAATATGAATGGTAAAATGTTAATGCTTTGTCTAAGAAGTACTTTACATGTACTTAACACCACTGGTTTATCTTGTTTAGCAAACCTGTGTTAATCAAAATCTCAGCACCAGCAAGTTGAAGAGTTATCCAAAGTAAAAATTAACAGTACTTTCCAATGTAAAATGTGTTTCTTCTTTTCTTGACATAAGAAATAATGACAAAAATCTTCCTCTGAATTTTACTCTTGAACAGGCATTAACTGTTCCAAGGGTCATCAGATTTTGTATGAATTCAATGGAATTGCAGTTTGTTAATAAATTGAAAGGTTATGTGGCAAATTTTCTGCTCTGGGGGTTTATGCAGGTAGAAGAAGAAGAGCACGAATTATTTGTTGCTCTCTTTTTAGAACTGCTCTCTTTTTAGAACATTTCAATTTTGTTGAGTGGACCAGTCTCTTAAATAAAGTCTACATCATTTTCTCATCTTTCTTATACTTTCTCTGTATCTGTTTAAGAACTGTAATGTTTGTGTCAGCTGGTATCACCAAAGGGGAATAACCTAGAAATGTTCTGACAGTCTCCTACTTCTAACAGGTCCTGATCCAGAAATTAAAGTGTAACCTAAATAATTCTCTCCATATGAAGAATATGTCCTTTAGCAAAGACCTTCAGTGCCATTCAGAAGATCATTGAAAATGGTGATGCTTTAAAGAAAAGAAGGGCAGACGACGTTTTTTAATTCTCCTCTGAAATGGGGATGCTGTCAAGTTTGGTTTTGTTTTTGGTGAAAAAAATCATAAGATCTTTTTCTGAACTGAAGCATTTCCCTTTCCTTCCCCGTCTTCTGGCCAGTGTTGAAATGTTCTTTAAAAACCTGAACCCTGCTACATTCTGTTTTAGAGAACGCATGACATATAAAGCTAGAATTAGAAATCAGGTACCTGGTAATAAGCATCACACTGTTCTGCCTTCCACTGGTCATACATTGTAAGCAAATTTTGTCATATTCCTCTTTTGATTTTTCATTCTGATTTTTCCATTCTCATGGAAATGCCTTGAAAAAATATTTTAAAAGGTAAGTAGTAGAGCCATTTATTTAGCAGCTACAAGTATCAGAGGGATTTGTTTCATTTATTTAAAAAAATGGGGGGGAGAGAATCACAGCTTAATAACTTCAAAAATGGCATGGTATTTGTTTCAGTTGTTTGTTTTTTTAAAGGAAGGTGCTTGCATTTACATGCAAATGTGCAAATTCATCTATAATTCATTTTCAAGTCTACTGTGGTTTAATGTTACCAACATCTGAAATTTCAGCTAGAGAAACTAGTTTTTACTGTGTAGTGTGTTCCAGTCCATGGTGCAGTTCCGTTTGCATTCACTTATTTGGTTGGAGTATCAGAGACGTATGGTGTGAGTAATCAGAAACAAACCAGTGCTCTGAGAACCAAGTTCAAAACACACGGTTCTGAGGCAGGGCTCTTGTTAAGAAGAAAACAAAATATGTACCTGTCATACTGTGCTAGTTTTGTGATCGGATGGAACATTTTGTTGCCAAGAATTTTCAGTCTGTTTGGTACAGCCTGAATATTTTCATTTATTTAATGAAGGACACTGCAAGAAAATACATTAGATACAGTGCACAGTAACAATGGAATATATTTGACCTGAATGTGGTCTGCGGCATGAGGCACGATATTCATGGCATATAATTTGTTCAGCTTTTGACTTTATGCTCTCTTTTTAAAGCACATCTAGCAAAATCAGTGCCCAATGTGAGGTTGCATTTTAGCTTACAAAAGCTACAACTCTCATTCTCAGCATTTCAGACTGTGGGCTGTCAGTATATGTATGCGTCCTGTGCATACAGTTTTGATGAGAAACAACATGGTTATTATTTTCTGTGAATTCAGAGTCACTTTGTCTGAGAGTTCTATGTTCTGTCATAAATTTATTTCTTTTTAGTAAATGAGCAATACTGATGGATGTGATTAGCTAGCTGTTTGTTTTTTTTCCAATATGAAAATGTTAATCTAAGTAAGGTATAGCTGAGAACAGAAACACTGAGAATCATTCAGCTAGTCCTTGCTCTTAGTTTTTCTAATAACATAAGTAGCATATACAGTGTGGTATTGCGTGATTTGCAGAGGGCTAAGCGCACAGGGAATTCTGCAGCATCTGCTCTGATTTAAAAAGTCAGCAATTGTCTATTCTATCTCATGACTTTTCTGTCATCTTTTCCCAGAAAATAAAATTTCAGGGTTCTTCAATTCCCTATGAGTTTTATTACTTTGTACTATATTGCACATACAACTAATCATCAGTAGGAAATTTTTTATATTCATATATAATTTTTTTTTTCTGCTATTGTGTTTCATATGAGTAGTACATTTGTGGAGTTAACTAGTTTGAAGTAGCTTATTTGCTGAAATAATTGACCCTTACTTTCATGTACTTTTTTGTGTGTTCTTAAACAGGCAGTGACTTGCCAGAAAAAATACAGCTTGGAAACAAGTACATTTTCATTTTTTGCTAGCTTTATCGCAATACAAAAGTTGTTGTCTGTGTGTTAGAGAGAAACAGATGTAGGATGTTAGAAAAATGCACATCGAGCTCTAAAAAAAGAAACTGGTGTCTTTTATGTGTATTTCTTCATAATCCAACTCCATAGTTCCATGAAGAAAAACTGTTGCTGTGTATATATAAAAAGCCCATGAGATTCTCTACTCTTTCAATACATTGATCATAGTCTTCAGAGAAATCCAGATTTGCTATAAATATTTGCAAAAACAAGCTATTGGACACAAGATAGAATACTGCCTATTTTAAGACATTGAATGTGTATTGCTACATGTACTTAACTCCAGAGAAGTTAGATGTTTAAATGAAGTCAAGGCTTTTTGTGATGATCAATGAAATTCTGGACGCTAAGTTATTTTCTCTCAGTCTGGATCTTTCTTTCATTTTATATGTGAAGACTGTTCTGAAAGTAATGTCTCCTATTTTGTTATGTTGGTCCACAATGTCAGAGGCAGGTGGTGGTGGTATGGCTGCAGAGGTTGAACCTTCCAGCCAATATTCTGTTACACTTTGTCTCCGTGTGACAGATGGCAGCAGAGGAGCAGTTTGGCACAATGGTGTCTGACATGGAAGTGAGGGTGTAGCAAAGGTGTGTCATTGAATTCTTCCATGTAGAAAAAATGGCATCCATTGATGTTCATCAATGATTGCTGAATGTTACTGGAGACCAACCTGTGGATGTGAGCTCAGTGCAGTGGTGAATGATACATTTCAACAGTGGTGATGGTGATTGTGAGTCACCTGTGCTGGTACAGATTTTTATGAGTATGGCATGCAGGCTCTTGTTCGTCAGCAGTGAAAAGTGCACAGCTAATGGTGGTGACTGTGCTGAAAAACAGTGTTTTGTAGCCGAGAATTTACTCTGTTAGCATCATTATCCTCTTTGTATCTGTTGTCATTTCCATGGAAATAAATATAAGGCATTACTTTCAGAAGTGACTTATGTATAATCCAGTCAGTCAAGTTATATGCTATTGTTGACTTACCCATCGTCGGTTGTTCTGCCATGTAGCAATGCTCAGCTACATGATGGCACTCTTCGTGACAGATACACCCAAAACAGGGCTTTTTCACCAAAAATCTCTTCTGATAATTACTTTGTGAAGTAGGCAGAGTATCTGGGCACTCTGAGCTGTGTAGCTCTGTGCAGCCTCTCGCTCTCCTCTCTCTCTGTATTTACAGAATCTGCATTTCTCCTGGAAGGGAGCAAAGAGGGATGTTGCACTCTGCCAGGCAGCTACACAGAAGCTGTTGAGTTTTTCCAGCAGTAAATTCTGTGTAGCCTCTGATGCTGTTGTCAGAGCTGTTACAATATCACTTGTAACTTCTAAATGCATATTCAAATGAAGTGCTCTACAGGTATGAAAACATCCTCACCTTTGTGTTCTTACTGAGCATGGAAAATTTGATTGGATGGGGTTGAATAATTGTGGTGTTACAAAGATTACGTCTACATGCTCTGGTTTTCACACTATTAAGACAAGAATTACTGTGCTGTGCATGAAATTTGATTCTAATGAATCTGAATGAATTCAGTCAGTCAGGGCATTGGAAACTTCAGTCCTAAAGATCAAGTTTGGGAAAGTTCTTTTTAATAGGAATTACTGAGCTGCATAGAGGCCTGAGTTTATAAGACTTTCTCATAGCGTATACTTAAAGTACATTCCTATCTGCTCTAGCCCCATCTCCAACAGCCAATAAACATTTGTACTTCTTATAGGAAATTAGGAAATAGTACATGAAATAGCCATTTAGTGAATGCTGTCCTTTCGTATTTTGAAGCTACTCAAGAATTCTCTAGAAATCTCATGTCTTCTGTGCCTGATTAAATGGTGTGACATGGGAGACCAGTGGGATCTTTGAAAATGAAGTCTGAGGTAGAAGATGCTTGCCTCTTCCTGAATTTTTGATACTGCTGTAAAATATATACTTCTGTTTGGACATAGCCTGCTTGAAAATTTCTTTTTATATTTAGCAGTCCTCCCAGTTAGTCTGAAATTTCTTTCTTGAACATCATTTTGAATTGCTAGATATTGCTCAAATTGTTTAAATTCATTCTTTATAAGTAATGTGTTACTTCAATAGTCATTCTACCATGTGATTTTTCCCTATGAAAATGGTATGAAATCCACTTTTATATCCTTTGTTGTATACCTGGGTTGTAATCTAGAGCTTAAGAGAAATAGATCTGTATGACCTAATGAAACTTGCTTTAAGATCCAGTTTTATCTTCTGTTATCTATGCTCTTTTGCATATAAAAATGAAATGTGCTGTGGCACACTACTTTGCATAATGCATGAATCTTTTCATTATGGTAAATTTATGGTGATTAAAGTGACCTTAATTAGCTTAGTACATACAGAGAGGCTAGCAGTGAATTAGATTCCATTTTACTATCACATAAGGTGTCCCTGTTGTTTCTCCTATCTGTGATAAACCCTTCCAAGATTCCTTCTCTGAACCACAAACTGTGATGTCAGGTTATTAAAGATGCTTCGCTTTATCCTGGTTTCTGGTCTCTGTGGAGAAAAAAAGCCAGCATCACCACTGGATCAAAAAGAAGTGTTAAAACTTAATAGGTTCTGGCAGAAAGATCTATAGTGAAGGGCAGACAAACAGCATTGATATTGGCACGACATACAGTTATTTCAGTGATCTATCTGGGATAGCTCCCATTAAAGCAGTGTGTTGCCAGATCCTGAGTAATGGAATTTTCTTCCAGTCTCAAAGTTATTTATGTAACTTCATAGCACTATAGTAGAGGAGGTAGAATTCACTCAAACAGTGGCTAAATTAAACTAAGATTAATAGAAAAACAGCACTGCTGAAAACATGCCACTGAGCGGTAACAGGTCAGTCTGCAAATGGAAATCCTGCATGTGGTACTCTTGAAACAATGTAATCCATCCTGCTTCTTTTAAAGCTTCACGGGAGTAAGATGACCTCTGTATACTTGTTTCTGAGCTTTTTTCCATCATGTTCCAATCTCCTGAAGAATTTTCCTTAATTTTTTTTTTTATTGTAGATGTTATTAGTAAAAGATATAATTAAAGTCAGAAGCAGTTTCCGTGAATTTTGGTTGTTTTCTTCTGATACCTTGAGAAGTCAATGACTTGCACACAATCGTGGATTCCAAACATTCTAAATAAAATCAATAGTGCCACATAGTTATCAGTGATGTCACTGCCAAAGATAGTTTCTTAGCTTACTGGCTTTGGGTCTGAAGCTTCATTAAACATATGTGATTAATCTGGTTACGTGCAGCTAGAATTACTGTTTCGTGAGTGGTTTTGACAATTGTACACACACAGGTATAAACAGGTACGATTGCATAGAAGAGTTCCAAAACTATGATCTTGACTGCAAAAACAAACACACCAAAAAAATGTAAAGCTAATTGTTTCAATTAATGAACATTTTAGGCTATGTGCTTCACATTTAGCAAATCTTACTAGTATCCTTCTTTCTCATTCAGAAGAGTAAACAATAATAATAACAATAATACTATTTCTGTCTTATGAGGAGTGAAAAAGTCATGGTTGGTGTTGAATTAATGATAGCTCTAATGTATAGATGACCTCTGTACCTCCCAGCTACATAAAAGGTCAATGTATTCTTTGACGTTACTACCAACATTTTATAATAGTCTTCATTAGATTCATCCTTTCAGCATATCTAGCATCTTCTACCTAAAACATAAAATCTAGTGCCCAGTTCAACTAGATAATTAAGGCTTTGTCAAAACCTGATAGTAAAATGTATCAAATTCTGTGCATATATGTAGCTAAAAATTAGTAGCGACTTGGATGAAGCTGTAGGAGTGGAAGTATCAGTGTAAAACAGGAACCATTTAGCAAAATGAAAATTGAGACTTAATGAATTCCTTGAAACTATACAATAAAATGACTTGTTTACAAGACAACCAGGAACCCTAACTTTTAAAACCTTGTTGGTCTACTAAGTCATCAGAATACAGAAATGTCATTCCTAGGGACAGTAGAATTTGAGTTAAATATCAACTATACTGTATACTCAACTGTATACTGAAGTAGTAATAAAAACTGTTTTGAAGTGTGCCAGATGTGAACAGATACTCTTTTTGAGCCTTTGCTCTAATGCTGAACAGTATTTTACATTTCTTTTAATAGCGCTAGAAGATTCTCAAGATATCCTTAACTGCTTTGGGAATCTTAACTCAGAAATCTGCAGGAAATGATAAGGTCTTGTTTTCTTGCTCCATATTGCATACTGTTGAGCTATACGCAGAACAGTACATGGCCAAATGGTGATCCCATAGCCCAAACTAAATCTCAAAAAAACAGATGGGAATGTAACAGGGAAAGAGACAATATGACAGTTTTTCCTCAAGTGTGAGTCATACAGTGTGCTCCCAATGCCAAGCTGGGTTTGAGATTTATTTTTAAAAGTATCTCAGAGGGAAACAAAAGGCAATCCCAAACAAACAAGCACATGAATACACACACTGATACAGCTGCAAAATCAAATTCTTATCTAAACCTGAAACCTTGGTGCCCAGAAGGCATACATTTTTGGGGAAAAAAAATAAAAAACAAAAAAATTAATGATGTACCATGGGGAATACAGACAGCATTAAAAATGTGTCTTGACTGTTCTTTGCTACGGAACCTGGCTTGAGGGTATACTGATGCTTAATAAGCAAAAGAAATTGCTATAAATTCTCAACCCCAGTTACTATTATTAGACTGTAATATAGATGGGATATATTCTTATAGGCTTGAGTACAGTGGTTGTCTTTTTTTGTACGTTTGTGAAGTCAAGGATATTGAAGATATAAGAAATAACTTCAGCACCTCTGTGGAAAATACTTGTAATCATGGAGGATGCTTATGGGCTTCAGTTCTTGTTCGAGAATAGAACCCCTATTTAAAAAGAAGGCAACCATAGCTGGCTCCAGTGTCGTTTTGGTTCCTCACAGATTTTTAGGGTATGTTCTGGAGCAGTTTCTGTCTGTGGTATAGTCCTGTGTTGCTTTGCTGTCCCTTGTCATCAGTAGTTCTTTCCTGAAAAGTTCTAACGCTGAAAGGGGAGAAACATTAGATTCTCAGTGGAAGAAAAAAAAAAAAAAAAAAAAAAAAGCCACGAAACTGTCATGAAGAGTTCAGGATTTCTCTAGAAAATGCTATGGTTTCCCTCCGTCCTTTTTTTTTTTTTATCTTTATTCATTGTTACCTGGGCCTGTAGGGAACTTGAAGATGGTGACTCTGGAGTCTGTGGGACCTTATGAAAAAAGAGGAAAAAAAAAAAAAGAGAAAGAAAAAAGAAGCCAGGGTTTTTGTATTTGCATTTAGGCCTGGGTAATAATTATTAGAAAACTTGGAGATGATATGCTGTTTTCTGAGGTCTCAGATTTCATGACCAAAAAAAAAAAAAAAAAAAAAAAAAAAAAAAAGGAAAAAAAACAACATAAAATAAGTTCCTTGATGTTTCTATGTGACTTGGCACATAAATAATTTTATTATTTAAACTTGTGCATCGTACTCAATGCTCTGAAAAGGAAATGAAGATTGTTCACTTTCAATATGGCAGATGTAGAGATGACAAGACACATTAGCAAGCTGTACCTTGAAGGGATGTTGTCAATTTTTGAAGCAGTTCTGTGCAACCTCCTCAGTATAGCATTTTGATAAAAGATAAGTACAGAATTTAATTATTATACAGTAATAATATAATCTAATAAAATTCTATGCTAATGATTGCTGTATTTGGAGCAGAAATATAAGAGGAAAAGTTCTTCCCATTTCCAGAAAGGATTTATTAGCAGCATGAGATTTTCAAGGATGGTAAGGAAATTATCTAATAATGCCTGGATTTTGAAAAGTATTAAACCATACTTAATTTCCTAGGTTCCTAGAATTCTCTAACTGACACTTTTGGATTCTTCTGAATATCTCAGTACCTTTTTATTGGCACTTTCACACACATTAATATTCTCTCATGTTTTGGCTGTTAGGAGTTTAACTGTCTTGCAAGGATCCACAAAATGTGTGAATGTCCATGATTGCCAGTGGCTTGGAAAGTCTGAGCCAAGATTAAACATTTAACTTCCATCAACAACAGACCATAAACTGTTTAAAACACATTTAACAAGAGTTAGATAAGATGGTCTTCACAGAATTTTTTCTTGTTTTAGTGGTGTAGTGAACTAGGTCTCTGTGGAATTTCAATCATTTTAACTATAACAGGAGAATAATTTTATTTCTTTTAATTATCAAGCATAGGATGGATTGTCTACATTCATGCATTTCACTAAGCCTTAGGCTTCATAGAAGGGAGATGAAGTAGTACCATTGTATGTTAGTAACATACAATAAAATGATATAGAAACATTTATGGGTTAGGTTTTGAGATGCTGTGAATATGTTACTGGATTTTTGTAAAATGAATACCCCACCTGTACTCTAAGTACGTATGTACTTATATGTGGACAATAACAGCTTTAAAGAGAAGCAACAGCCTTGAAAATCTAAACATTGTAATAAGTGAATTAGTAGGGTGGGGTTTTCTTCCAAGAGGTCACTTAGAAATGTTAGTATTCATTGATTCCTCTCATTATGGTAGCTGTAATTGAATTAGTGCTGATCTATACCAAAACCAGCACACTGGCCTTGATGAATGATAGAATCATTTGGGTTGGTATGGATCCTTACAGGTCATCTAGTCCAACTCCTTTACAATGAACAGAGACATCTACAGCTACATCAGTTTGCTTAGAGCACAGTCCAGTCTGACTTGGTGCCGTTCACAAACTCTTGCCCTCATCCCACTGTTGATGTCATTGGTGAAGGTGTTAAATAGCACTGGCCTCAGTACTGAATCCTGATGGACAACGCTTGTCATGGATCTCCATCCAGACGTTGAGCTATTGACTACCATTCTCTGGGTGTGAGCTCACTACATTAACATGTATTGGAGCAACATGCTCCAGGATAGAAACTCCTACAACCAGAAAAGCACAGCCGTGTTATTTTTTGTTGTAGTATTTATATTTATCTGCATTATTTGAAATCTCTTCCTTTTACTCCAGGTTAACTAGCAGTATTCCAGGCTAACTGGTAGTTCCATTCATAAGGCATTACGTATTCGTATCGCATATATAAGAGATAATAGCAAGATAAAATTCACAAAGCACCTTGAAAATGTTTATCAAAGACAGCAAGCAATCCATTATCACTAAAAATAAAAATGAAGAGCAACACCAAAGTCATAAATAAAATTGGGTCCATCCTAAAAATCAGGAATAACCTCACTGTCTCTCTTTCCAAGTGTGATGTAAAGAATTGAAATTATGCACTTCAGAGCATTTCTCTTACCTGAGCAGTAGGTAGAAAAAGTACTCCAAAAACCAAATGATGCCTGGATAATTGACAGCATTAGTGCAGCCTCGTGTAAATAGAAGATGAGAAGAAGGAAGCAAATATCAGAATTTTTATGTCTTCATCACTTCTCCTTGAGAACCTGGAGGAATAACACTCATGAAACGTTACAGACTCCAAGAGATCTAATGAGCACACTCCTAGCATCATAAAGAGATGACATTTGCATTAGAGTGTTTGGGGTTGTTTTGCTTTATTCTTTTGCTCTGTTCTGTAATTGCATCTCAAATACTGTAGAAGGCAAAATGTAAGAGCTGACAACCTAACTCTAAATCTGAGGGAGGTTATGCTGCAGAAATGTGATAAGCTTGTGTTAGTTGTGCTTCAGTGGTTCCAGGACATGGACGTGGCAAGAGCAACCAGTGGGAGATATTGTAGCCCAGGGAACCTGGCTCATGGTAAATTCTGTAGCAATTCCTCACATAAAATGAAAAGCAAAAGAAACTGTATGATTTACTCGTTTCAGAAGAGAAGGAATCAGTGCCTTCAAGGCAGTAACGTTCAAAATATTTATTCATCAGGCAGTTTTAGATTACAATCTCAAATAGAGAACAAAAGATTCATTTTTTCTGTTGAAGTGTAATCTGTATTGTGAAATGCTGAGGAAGTTCTTTTTTGTGAGAATGGGAAAATTGGGCCTTCTTGGTTTTTTTGTTCTGGAAGAATAGAAGTCTTGCTTGTACTTACAGGTGACATCAGTGATGCATTGGAATTGTACGCATTAGCAAAGTTCATGCCCATGAATAGGAATTTGTGCAGTTGTCTCTATCAAATAATATGCAAAAACTGGGCATTACCTGTAATTCTGCCTATCCAATTAAAACCTTCAGGAAATACAGGATGTGAGAATGTTTTTTCTCACTGTGTAGTTTATAGAAGCTTTTTTCCGCACACTGACAGCATGGACTCTGCGGGTTCAAATCTAGCACTCGAACATTAATTGTTAGCAAGTCATTAGCTGGTATGTCTCTAGCCTGAAGCCTAATCAGGGTGCCGGAACAAACAGACTCCCTGGTGTGAATAACCAAGTTTGTGTTGTGCACATCTCTGTCATCCTGTGGGCTCTCCACAAAACACAGCTTATGTTACTGTTGACAGTCTTGTTATTTTAAAAATCATAATGTTTTTTAACTTAATTTAAATATTTCTCAGACTTTGTTTTAGCTTCTGCTGAAATAGATGATTATCCTGCCAACACTCTTCAGTTTGTTAATTACAATCCTCAGTAGTTACCTTGCAGTCTGTTTTCTGGAAGGAAAAACACCCAAGATTTTTGTTGCCGATTCACTTCTTTTGCTGCTTGCTCGGTGTCTTTGGGCCCTTTTCCTCCTTTTCTTCTCTTGTACTGTTTCACCTTTTATGTGAAGTTTTAACTGGAAGAAAAAGTCCAAAATGCAGTGAAATTTTATACTATTTTTTTCTTTTTTATATCATTTTACATAAAGTTTTTTGGGGGGGAAGTTGTTACTGAAACATAGTAGATTCACTATATTGAAGTGGTAATTTTTTTGTTTTTAAAATGTCTTGAATGCTGCGTGTACACACACAGATGCACATGAGCATTACTTAAGCATACACGGGGGCAGGAATACAGCTTTCTAGGCTGATGAACACCTGTGAAATTGAGAAATTTCCAAGAAACTTCCGTTGTTCTATTTCACTGCACACTTGGGATGTGCTCTTTACCATTAGATGGCAGCAGTGAGCAGCAGCTGCCCACGATCCCTTGATTGTACCATCATACACGTTTTTACTGTGGGCTACAAGGAAGTTAACCAGTGCACCTTACATGCACCTTAACATTAGATGTGGAAAGCAGTGGAGCTCGTACCCAACAAACATGTTAAGCATCATCAGTTAAACTGCATTTTTCACCTAAAAGTAAATGAAGATGAAAGAACTACAGAAAACATCTAAGTGCTAAACAGCAGTTCCAACGTTAGTAAAAGTAAGAGCAGCAACATTGATTAACAATTCTTATATTAGGCCCTATACATTTTTCTCCTTTTCAGTTCTGTGTCACATTTTTAGTATTAGTTCTTTCATGACTTTTTTTTTCTTAAGGCAAAAATAAAAGCCTAAAAGTAATGGTTGAAATAATATGTGGGGAAAAAAAATGCTGTTAAAAAATCATAAAAATAAATAAAATGACTTTAAATTTAATTTTTGATAATGAATTCTGACTGCATTATCAAAATTCATTTGATAATGAATTCTCTAGCTGCTGTTACTATGGTTTTTACTTATTTATTTATTTGTTAGTTTGTGGGTTTAAAATATTTGCCACTGAACATTTGAATTGATTTAGCCTACTTACATGAGGTAAACAGTTATATATGAGGATGCATGCAGTGTTTATATGCATCATATGCTTATAAAAGTGTAGAAATATCATGCATCCAGGGCACATGGTAGTGAAACACCAAAGATTTTGTTTTAATTCACCTGTGTGATAGTGCAAAACTTTGAAATGAAGTTTCAGGCCTATCACCAAGCTTGTCCGTAAGTGCAAGCTGAAATGAACTGCCTCTAAGTTTTTTTAATTTTCTTTTTTTTTTTGCTCAGTGAGAATGATATGAAAAACTTTTATTCCATGCTGCTTTTTGTGCCTGTCAAACTCTGGCTAGCATTTACTTAAGACTTTCGTTTTCTGCTGTTTTCACTGTTAATGAGAATCAGTGTGGTCTCAGATGTTGCTATTAATGTGAAGATTTGCTATTGCTATTTGTTCTCATAATGCCTCCTTTCCTGTTACTTGAGACCTTAAATGTAATAGTGACAATGTCATTTGTGAGTGAGAGCGTGTGACAGAAGGAAGGAAGGATAAATTTAATAGGAAAAAATCCCAGCTTATTGACAAAGCACTGACAGAACAGAATTAACAATGTCTTCTATTCTCTCTACCACTTCATATGCATGTCCTATCAGGGGTACAATATATTTTATACCATTTCCATCATTCTAGCATTTTTCCCTTAGAATATGCATAATGTAACAGGGAAAGGTGGAAGGGATCCACAGTCAATACATGATGCAAATCCAGTAACTCCTGCAGTTATTCCTTCCTTGAAGTTCCTCTATGGGTTTTACAGCATTTCTGGTTCCACTGCCTCAGGGCTTACTGTAGCTTCACAAAAAAAATAAGAGTAGGGATCAGAGTTCCTTGCAGTTTTAGGAGCAGGTGACTGAACTAGGGTGGAGTTGGTTGAATGAGCTGCAGGACAGAACTGCCTTGTAATTTTCTCACTGACAGATCAAGGTTTTAAATTTTGAATTTTTGTTCCATTCGTGAACTTCCTTCAAACTGTTTTTAAGATATTCTTGAAAGTCATCTTGGACAAGATACCTAGAAAATACTGGTACAGCAGTATATTCTTTCTCTATAGTCTTGTTCCTCTGCAGAAAGAATATATTCGAAGCTTGCTTGGTTTCACTTAACAAAAGGATTTGCTGAGGATGAGACTGGGGTGATGTGCTACTTTCAGTCAGAGAAGCAGCAGAATCCATGGGAAGGACAGAATTCAAGTCTGGTGCTGTTGGTTAGTGTGTGAGGACCTCTGTGTTTGGGGGACATCACTATCACTGCTTGCATCCTAGTCAATAAGAATTGTAGTAAATGGTGTTTCTAATTCAGAGCTGCCAGTAATGCCCAGAATTTAATATTTGAGTGAAGTCATACAGATACAAATTACATTTAGGTACTGGGGAGCTGGTGTCTTATCATGTGACACAGAGGACTTCCAGGTCAATAGAACAGACTAATTCAGTTGGAATGGACCTACAGAATCATCGAGTCCAACTGCCAAGACAACAATCCCAGTTATTTTTAAATAATGTTCTTTCCTAAAGAGCACAGAAGACCCAAATCTGTCTTCGCTGTAGCTGGCCTCCCACTGATTTGAGGACAGACTGAGTAACTGCAGGAAACAGTCTTTCATAGCGATTTTTTTATTACTGTTTCATCCTGCTGTGGAATACAAAGATAAGTGCAAGCAGAAATACGCAAAGCGCATAGAGGAAATTACTCAGGTAAATAACTCCACTGTTAAATGCATTTGCTAGATTACATCACTGTTGGAATTCAGTTAGTCCTTGAAGAGTCTCTGATTTGTGTGGTCTTTGTAATACATTAACAGAAGGAACTTCTCGTTGCTCACTTCATGTGACCAGAGAATGTCATTATTCAGCTTGTTAGAAAAGTGCTACTAAAGTTGGAAAGCAACATGACCTGACTTTTTTGCTTTTGTTTTTGCTTTACTTTGGGATTTTTGCCAATAGCATAAGAAAGAAGCAATTAAATTTGTAGTTTATATCCATGAAAGTTAAAATGGAGTATCCTCTCTTAAAATAAAATGGAAAAAAAAAAAAGTACTTTATGCCTCATATCCCTCACTACAAAAGTTTATTGCAAAACCTCTGAGATATTTTGATTACTAAAGGAGGAATTCATCAGTAGGTCTCTAACATTCAAAAAGCATTTCCAAACCATTGATTCAGTGGATAATGCATCATCAAATGTGTAAAATAACCTTGAAAACTAAAATCAGTCTCTGATGGCAAAGTTCTGTGACTGCTATCAACTATCATGCTAAATATCTTAGGAATATGTTTCCAGACAGATTACTTAGTTAAGAAGCATGCTTTCAAATTAATACTGATGATGGGAAGAGATTAACAAAATATACAAGGAAACAGTAAGTTTGAGGTAGCTTTCATCTCTCTGTGTAAATATGGGCTGAGCTTGTAGTGCATTGTATCTTATTAAAACAAACCAACAAAAAATCTAGATCTACTTATTCTGAATTTGTTTTGTAATTTGAATGTGTTTGGAGCAGGAAAGTAGGATGAAGAAAAAGATTCCAAACTTTGTTTTATATTTGCTAATATATGCATTCAATATTCTTGATCAAAACATTGTAAATAAACTCACTGGTGGTCATTAAAATACACAACTAGAAGCTTCCCTTCTTTGTCTTCTTTCTACACGTAATCTATGTTTAAATCGAAAGTCGTAAGAGGATAAATTCTAATAATTTATTCTGACTCTGAAGTAATTATATTTACATCAGTGTAGTTACTTGAAATTGCGTCTAGCAAAATGAGATTAAAGTCTGAGTCTAGTAGTTTTGTTTCACTTCACATTCAGGAAAGTTGAGATAGATGAGGAATTTTGTGCTTTCAGTCAGTCTAGCCTGCAAGAGTTCTTTATTATCACTACAAAAAAAAATGCCTTCTCTGAAGTGTATGCGTAAAAATTAATCATTAAGTAAAAATGCACTGTCCTCCGATAAATCAAGCTGACAACACTGAGAGATTCTACATAGGATTGTTTTTTTGTTCAGTGGTCAGCGTCATTCAAAAATTAGAGACGTTGTAAGTTAAAAATAACAGCTCAGTTCTTAGCTCAGCCATTGAAAAGTTACAGACTGAAAATGTATGATGTATGTCTGGTAACTTTTTTTTTTTTTTTTTTTTTTTCCAGTGAGGATTTGGATAGTGCTATGACCACCTCTATCCACTAAATACCTAGGGAGGCAGAAATAAGTGGCTTCTGTAGGCATAGGTGGCTAATAGCAGTGTATGGGAACTGCTGAATCACATCCTGAACCTCTGATTGATCACCTGGGGCGAGCAATGAGTCAGCCCTGGGAGCACAGGTGAAGGCAATTCACCTGTGCTGCTGGAAGGGGTGGAGCCTGGCTCCACTTCTCCTAGACCCATTTAAGAGCTGACTACCAGTGGGGAAGGATCCCCTTCTGGAGATCCCTCCTTTGGAGTTTTACAGTGAGCCCAGGACAAGGGTGAGCACTCTATTTATTCTCTTTTTTGTATAATAACGTGCTTAGCCAAACTCTCTTGTTTGTTTTGTAATTATAACATCTGTGTATTCATTGATTATACAAGCAGATAGGATGACTCCTGTATATCTTGGTGAATAAATAAAACATGAATGAAAGTATTTGTGTCTCTAAGAGATATTGTGAGGCTTTCTTTAGATTGAGAAAAGAGCTATGTATATAACTGGAATTATTAGTTGCTTCCAAAATAAAAAATAAAACATACTAAATACTCCTCTGAAAACAGTCAAGCTTTACATCATATTCAAAATTATTGCTATTAATAAAAAGGAGGAAGTGAAATAACATCAATGAGCGTACAAAGTACCTGGTGGTGGATATTTTAGATTATATGATACTGTGATCAGGAGTTGTCATTGGTGTTACTTCTGACACAGCTGTTCATCTGAAAAGCCCTTCATGCACTACCATAACACAAGACCCTTTCATGTTCTGATATCAGTCATGACCTGTTTTCCTTTTCAGTGCCATAACTTGTTCAGAAAGTGCTATTTCTAATATTCATAGTTCCGCTGAGCAAAGTGTTGGTCAACATAACTGTCAAAGTCCTGCTCTGTTCCTTCAGGGTTCTGGCATTTAAGTGGCTAAATGCTGGACTTTATTTTCTTTGTCCGCAACTTATTGTTTAGTTGTCAGCATTCTTCCTTTTTGGCCTGGTGTCTTTCATTCATTGATAGAAATCATTTTTGTTCTGCATGTCAGTTTTGGTGTAGGTATATTTTTTGCTGATTTCAGATCATATTTTTTAAAATTACAGAGGTGGACAGCCGTAAGCTCATATTGATAAGCAAAGTAATCATGAGGTACAGCATTGGCAAGTCCCAATTTTTTCCAAATATTGCACTACTTATTTGTTCAGCCTGTAGATGAGGAGACTTTTCGTACTGCCCAAGGCAGCCTATGGACAGTGTGTGATACAGTCCATCTATGAAAGCCTGAAACTAAGTTCTGAATCTTTGCCTAATTATTTAATCTGTATCATTGTGAATAGACTATTTCTGTTGAGGTGAGAGCGAAAAACAGCTTTGAGGGTTTCTGTTGATTTCATAGGTAGTTGTGTGACTAAACACTAATTGAGGTTCTGAGGTTTCATGCTCATTTCCCAATAAACTCCTTATGAAGTTTGTGCTTTGGAATTCAGAGCTTCCGTCTACTTTTCTAAAAGAGCAAACTATGATTCTTTTGGCTTTCAAATTAATTCTTTCCATTTTCTGGCCTCTGATAACAATTTTCTCTGCATTGACTTATGCTCTCATTGGAAAACTGGTATTTGGCAGAAGCTTCACATTTCTATCCAGACTACGACCCAGAACATTTTAGTTTTGTATGAAGAAATAGTTTGTGCCTACAGTGCTGTAAAAGTAATCTGGTCACCTGCCTGTATGACCTGCTGTAGAGAACCTGCTTTAGCAGAGGTTTGGACTCAGTGACTCCAGAGGTCCCTTCCAACCTCTACAGTTCTGTGATTCTGTGGGAGGGGGACAAAAAAAAAAAAGGAAAAAAAAAAAAAAAAAAAAAAAACAGTGCTAGGGAAAAGCTGAATCTGATCGTTTCCTCTGGGCTATGTTTAGTTGTAACAGTGCACAATTGAGGTACCTGAATGCCAGCTCAGATAGGAGTCACCATGGATGTATCCAGATGTATCCAAATTACCCGTGGATGTACCCAGATTACAGATTAGAGGCTTTCTTCTTTGCCACATGAGGGGCAACACATTAACAAAAGAAGCATGTATGTATAGTCTAAATTGTAATCCAGGAACTTTCTCAAATGATGTCTTGTTATGCTATATAATTCAGCAGTGAAAGCAAATTTAGAACTAGAGACCTAAGTCTGTTACACAACCTTCACCATTAATTGTATTCAATTTTTTAGAAAACTTATCTTAAAGTGGTAAAAATTGTAGAACTGAATGAACAGAAAGTCCTCTTTACTCTGCCTTTTTTTTTTTTTTTTTTTTTTTGCCTTGTCTTTGTTCTTTGTTTTATTGTGTACTCTCTTTGTATACATTGAAGTATAGGATCTGTGAAGTGGATGGCATTGTGTGAAGCACAGTGGCATGATTAATTACTACACAGGGTGGCACATAATGGAGGCATCTGGACAGGTTTGAGGATTTGCATCTTCTATGTTTTGTGTTTCAAATGTGATTGCACTTTGTGAAAGGATTCAATCTAGGATGCTTATGTATTGCTGATTCTCTGTAGTAAACATTTTTCCAACATAATTGCAGCTCCCAGAAAAGGTTTTCGTTTGCTTTCCATTGTTTTGTTTCCCAAAAACGTTGTGCAACTAATTCATATTGTTACATATGCAAGTGTAGACATTTGGCATGTTAAGTTTTACTTTTCTGTTCAGAGAAGACCATTGCTGTGTACAGGGATGTACATGGTGTACGTATTGTCTATGAAAATTATTTTAAAAAGCTGTTTGAGAAAATATTGCTGCAAATATTGTAAGGCTTCCCATTTTTGTCTTACCCGTATTCAAGGTAAACCTTAGTGTGTTCTTCATAAGCTATTTAAGTGTGCTTAGAGCGGCATACTTTAGCATGCTATTTCATAAATTATTTTGTCCTACTGAAGTAAGTAGGAATTTTGCAATTGACTTCAAATGGATGGAGACCCCATTCACTGTGCGTTGTAGGGTTTGTTGTTTGATTTTGGTGTTTTTCCTTTTTTTAAAGGCTGAAGGGAATAATAAGCAATTATCTTTATAGGAATCCGGTCGTGGAATCTGAAATATGATTAGCTGGTACTTAGAAACAAGTTCTCCTGATAGTAGAAAATCATTAAAATAGTCATTCAAGTATATGTACTGATTGTGTTTGTGCTACCAGAAAATGCAATGAGCATTTCAAAATATCATTCATCTAACTTCACCTGTCCCTCCTCTGAAGGCATGAATAGGACATGTGGCCTTTACAAAAGTTGAGAAGATTATAAAAAGACCGGACCATAACAAGCTCCAGACAGAGTGACTGTAACCACAAAGAAAGGTCTTTGTGCAACTTATTTGTTTGGTTCACTTAGGGTCTGTAATCCTGCACTGGGCTTTGTAGTTAAAGAGTCACAGCAGGCCAACTTGCTGAACTGGGAGTCTTTACTTAACCGAAAAGAGATGTTGATAAAGAGGTTGTATATTAACCCTTTCCTTCTTAGCATGTTAAGCTCTAGAGTGCAAAGGACCCCATGTAATATATTGGAATTTACAGTTGGTTGCATTTTGTGCAGTAATTGTTTAATGCAAAATGAGCTGTCTGCTCCTTGGAGCAGCAGATGAAATTCAGATTTCTTCTCTGCTAGATTATATTCCCCTTTTAAAAAGAGATGATTCTAATGAAAGCTTACTTCCAGCGGAAGTATAGGCAGTGTCAATCCAAAGACAAAATGGTTTACAGTCAGGTATAGAGATCATTCAGTTAAGATATTTCATTTTAATTTTTTCAGATTATAGGGAACAGTGATTCTAAGTTTTCTGTATCCAGAACACATGCTTTAGCCACTATGAACAGGAAGTGCTCTATGGCTGTATTTTGTATTTAAGTGTGTATAGCATGTGTTTGAAGTGCATCCATATGATTGGACCTCGAATGAGATAGGAGGGTGAGTATTTAGTTTGATGCTTCTGGAATGGTGTAGCCATAAAATAACCACCAGACTATGATGTCTGTCTCCATGAAATGGAAGCAGTTTGAGATGTGGCACAAAAATACGAATTTAATCACAAAGGGAAATCTAAGATACTGCTGTAAATATATACGTGTAAAGGACTGATGGTGATTAGAGATTTACAGTCTTAGATATTGATGCCTTATTCTGCTTTAGTTCTCCCCTCAGCGCTTCAGTCTTTCTGTAGATCTGAGTCTAAGAAATAAAAATAATTGAATGAATGTTTTCAAGTTGTATTTTCAAAGTATGTCAGTTTTTGTTTTTTTTTTTTTTTCAATGGCATGTTCAGAAGTATTTTTTGAAGTAAAAAGGCTATTCTCGATGTAATCCCCCTGTAACAAAGTAGGAGGTTAAGTTGTTAAGATATTGTTAGGCCATTCATGCTAGTTTATCGAAATGTTTGTCTTAAAGGAGGTGTTGCTAAACACTCTTCATAAGAATATGCTGGATTCATACAAGCTGTTGTGGAGCCAGATGGCTGATAATTTGGCAATTATTTCTGTAAGTGCTAGGCAATGAGTACTTAAATTATTAACCACAAGCTATTTAACCATCTTTGAGGTGTGCCGAAAGCTTGCTGAACCACAACAATCACATTCAATACTGTAAAATTAGCACTACAAGCACACTTCTTCTGAACAATCGTACAGCAGCCTGTGGAGAAAGTTCAACGTGAACTGCATCTATAAGGACAGAAAATAAGTTGGGGCTAGCAATGCTTCCTTAAAGAATGCGCTGTTAGGCCATTCTACACAGAAAGCTCTAGTGGGAAGAGTGTCAGAGCAGTTACGCAGGTAGTACAAGCAGAAACTGCCATTAGCACGATCCCGTGGCTGGGAGGTATGGTAGGAATTTGCAGCTTGTGAACACGTTCAATCTGATAGTGTTTCTGTAGTTTCTACATTCTCCCTCTTGTTGATGCAGCATCAAAGTGAAGTAGGAGTTCACAATTAAACCACGATTATGCTTCTATAAATATATTTTTAGAAGTTAATGTTTTGGCAAAATCACACCCAGGAAAAAGGGTTAGTTTTATTCATTTTTGATCTTGCAGGCTCCTGGAGATGTTGTCTAGTGATGAGGTATGAAATCTGCTCTATTTTTCTTGCAGGACTCTACCACAAAATGAGAGGATTTGTATTTGTAGTAGCACATACGTTGGGATATTTCATTTGCAAGTAACTTAAACTTTTGACTTTACATGTACTTACTTTTCACGTTTCAAAGAATGTATTCTGAAGAACAATATAGAAAAAGTTTGAAACATCTGGAGATAATGCTGGCGCTTACATCTATCTTTTATCATTAAAAAGGCCTAATGTCGTCTGTCAGCTGATTGTTTTCTAAAGGAAGAGGCAAATGTAAACACAAGACTCTTTTAGATAAACTCAGAAAATAAAGCTAGAAAACTTCGTATTTTTGTATGTTTGTATGAAACATCATCTTTAATATGATTTGAAGGCAGGACCTGGACAAAATATTGTCAATGAAAATTGTCTTCTAAGGAAAGCTTTTGTATAGGGTTGGGGTTTTGTTTTTGCTTTTCTTTGCTTGCGTTTCTTCATTTTCCATTCCTCCTTTCATAAGCATAAAAACTGAGAATGAAAGATGTTAGATTTCCTGAATAAATCATTTTCTGGACATTTAAAAAATGCAAAAATCAAATTGTATCTGTGACTGAGTGGGGAAAATAATTATAATACCTGAACAGACAAAAATTGCCTGATATCTTCAGCTCTCCAAACACTTCTAAAATTATGTTGAAGGCTATTTAGGTGTTACAGGGGTAGAAAACGATTGATATTTGATCTACTTTGTGCAGTCTGACTGTTTTCAACAAGAACTGAATAATTACTACTTTTGAATCCTTTAGGGATTGAACTCTTATTGGTAACTCATCTTCAGTCATTTTCATTTAGTTGGGAGAAAAGATAGAGATACTACCTGGTTTCATTCTGAATGGAGGAAGCATAGGAAAGTAATCTAGAATTTCTGTAATCTAGAACCTTCCTTAAAATAATGTTACATTAGCTTGATTCAGAAGCATCATTTTTTTTTCCTGCCTGTCCCCTGGTCTTATGCTTTTGAAGACATCTGTAAAGAATTCACTCATTTACACCACTCTCTTGATTTTTCTACTTCTAATAGGAAAGTTTTCTGATTCTAATTTTCCTACAACTGCATTTACTGAATCTTCTTCTTAAAGCTCCGCTCGCAGAATGGTTGCCATTTATGTAGGTAGGAATATCTGGAATTACATCAGTAAACATTAAAGAAGAGCTTTGAGAAGGATGTAAATCATAATGCTTTAGGGCTTGAACTACATGAAACTTTTTTGTTGTGTCATAGCTGTCTAATCCAGAGTTACTGCTAACATTTCTGCCCTTAGCTGCTGGCTGGACAAGTAGATAAGTTACCAGTCTAACAAGTAGCACAAAAAGTTTTTATCCTATTAAATTGAACACTTCACCAACTTTCAATTATTCGTAAGGCCTGGATCCCAGATATTTGCATACCAAATGTTAGCAGTGTTTCTATTGTGGTCTTTAATTCTGATTACTGAAAATGTAACCAGGACTCAACCTTAAAAAAAAAAAAAACATGCGCGCCTAATCTTAAAGTATCAATGACAAACATTTTGCTTTTTCAAGGAGTCATGTATTGTTACTGAATAATACTTACAGATATAGTTACTAAGCTTTTCTAGGCATCAGCAAAGCTTTAAATCATCGTCATTAATCTCATGTTCTTCGCTATTCCACAGAATACATGTTCCAGTTTCTCTCTGGTTGCTCTGAGAAAGGTAGAAGCCACGCAGGCTTCTATGAGATTATTGTTCTGAGGCAGAGTCTACGCAGCTTTTGACCAGTTCCATCCAAGGCCAACTAACAGCAGCACTTAATACAGTCAGTTCGCAAATGTTATAGTCTGACTCATGCAGTGATTTAATTTGGGACCAGCCTTCTCTCTGTTTCTTTACATAGTGGTTTCATGTAGTGTACCTTCCATTTTGAAGTCAATATAGCTCTTTTGTAAGGGAGTCCAGTATAGTCCTTTTTTAAGCAAGTTTCTCATTAAATTTTAATAGTTGCCCTTCTTTCAACCTTTCTTTCACAGAAAGATCATATCAGATTTTTTTAGTTTATTTTCTTAAAAGTAAGTGTTTCACATCTGGAGGAAAGTAAAACTTTGAAGAGCTAAAAGGTACTGTAGCATCTGCTTAGTTTGTAAGTTTTTTCATATTATGCTAACTTCCAAATTCATAGGGAATAATAGCTCAAAAAGGCATGGAAAAATCTATTATAGACAGTGTTATCATATTTTATTTTCTATTAAACCTAACCCCTCTGTTTCATTTTTAATAAATGGTATCTAAAATTATACTATATTTAATTATGCTCTTAAACCTCAAGCTAATGAAAAGCTAACTTGTGATTGTATCAAATTAGCCGTGAGGACTAAGATGCTATTTGGTAATTTGCACTGCATGTCCTACATTAAGTGCTGATTGATTTAGTATATGTGAATATGTATTGTACACTAAATAAAATAGCAACCCAAAATTTATAATGTATGAACAATATATCCTTATAGATTGTATATAATAATTAAAATATTTGTATGCAGGACCATATGAAAAGATATGTAAGCTTTAAAGAATTAGAACTAGTCTGAAGTTCTGACTTGCACCTTTCTGCCATTATTTTGCTCTATATCTTGTGATTTAGTTTCCACTTTCTATAGTGTGTGAGATTTTTGTTGCAGAGTACCTTGATGCTACCAGAAGGACCACATCCTGCTAACTTATATATGCATTACTTGACTAACTCAAGAAAAATTTATGTAAGTAAAATGTATCCTGTATTATATGCACAAAATAGTGGATTTGAATGAGGTCCTGAATTTGATTAGCTTTAAGTGTGTTCAGAAGTCAGCTTCTTTGGAGAGTGCAGAGAGCTAAATAGGAGGTTTTGGGATTTTCTGTGTAAAGATTTACTAAGTTAGTCTAGAAGCAAATAGTTCACTGATTTCAATAAGCTGTTCTGTTTAAAAGGCTGTGACTAAGTACTATCCAATTTTGTTGATGAAAAATATTTTTGTAATTATTACATGGAGTCAGACTACATAAAATTTTTAAAGGGATTTTTGTAGAGTGTTAATAACTGATCTAATTTTGCTTTTCACAAGCATTTCTAGTTTGCCTAATCTATTTGTTGTCTTGAATTTTATCAGTTAGCACAACTGTACCAAGTGTGAGAGGGGGAAAAAAGTTGTGAACTTAGAATATGCTTAATGTATTTCAAAGTGTTCTTAAGAGAAGGTATTAGCAGGTGTTTAGTAAGGAGTGTGTCCAGGCTACCTCTGAACCAGACTGTCACTAAGTACCTATCGAACTGAAGGAGATCAGAGGTTAAGGAGGAAGGCTGAAGGAATTAAAGTCTCTTGAGCTCAACTGAAATATTCAGGCAGGTGTCAAGACTATTTCTGCATCACGTTGTATGCTGGAACAGCAGAATGAAGTTTTGAAGAATAGTCAGCACAGATTTGTCAAGGAAATCTAGTTTCTCCCTTTGTTCAGGTTAGCAGAATGGGTAAACAGGGAAAAGGAAATGAGTTTTGATTTACAAAACCAATTGAAAATTCAGAGAAAAAGGTTGCATCTTTGCCTGCTTGGTCACCAGGACACATCACTGGTTTGTGGCCAACCTGCTGTCCACCAGGACTTTTCAAGCAGGTCATCCCCTAACCTGTACCGGTGCATGCAGTTATTCCTCCCTAAGTGTAGGACTCTTTTTGCCTTTGTTGAATCTCATTAGGTTCCTCTCCACCCAACTCATTTATCATTCATCCCTGGTGGAGCTCAGCACATTCAAATTTTTCTCTCACATAAAGCAACCTCTTCAGGTCATCTTGCTGATCTGTCCTAAAAAGTACGTAGCTATCCTTGACAGCATTCCAGTCATGAGAACTGTCCCTCTATGACTTTGTGATTGCAGTGAGATCATGGTCCTGTGACTGTACACAGATGTCTAATTCTTTTTATTTATTCCCCATGCTGCATGCATTGGCATACAGGCACTTCAGAGAAGAAGAGGGAGCCAAGTGTGATTTTTTTTTTTTTTTTTTTTTTGTTTATGTTTATGGGCTGATTTGGCCCAGTTCTGTGACTAGTGCGGCAGAGAGACCCATGGGTCCGTGCCTCTGGAATGGGTAAAATAAAGGGAGAGAGAGATGAGCCTCAAAAGTAACAGCAGCAACGATCTGATGAGAAACTAATTTACTAAATAAGATATTGGAATGCAAGATAACACACTACAATACAATATAATACAGAATAATTAGAATTGTAGCTAATAAATAAAATGAGAGATCGTCTGAAAGCTGAAGACCTTAATTTAATGCTGCTGACGTGCAGTCAGGATGAGCAGCAGGGATGAAGAGCCTGATGATCAAAAAGGGAGAAAAGGGAAGGTCTCATAACCTTGCTAGGGGTTATATCTCTTCTCTGAATGCAAAGTCCTCTGGAGTATGTAGTTCTTCTCTGGGACAGGTGCCCAGAACTGGAGCATCAACACTTTAACTCCCAGTGCACTACATGATGTCATGATGTGGAATACCGACAACCAAAGATCATAAAACCGTGACACCAGGGATGCAGGTTTCTCTAGAAGGGTGGAAGAGGATCCCACATAGCTCTACACGTCCTTGAGGCCACTGGCAGCTAAGGAATATTTGTTACTGTTCTGGATGGCTTGGCTTATTCCCTAGCTTGTTGCAATGCTGTGAGCACTGCCAGTTTGGACCCCACCCCTCAAGCCCTTCGCTTTAAAGCTCACCACACTAGGCTGGTCAGCCTGCTGCAAAAGATTGCCCTGCCTCTTCTAGATAGTTGGATCCCATCTCTCCCTAACAGATTATAATCTTCATGGACTGTCTCATTGTCGTTAAAAAAATGAAACCCTCACACCAACACAGCCACATAGCCACTGACTGATATGCATTCTACATCTATTTTTGGCTTCCTTCTTTCCTCTTAAAAGGTTTAAAAAAAAGAAAAAAAAGATACTCTAGGAAAAAATAAGTACAGCTAGTATGCGTTAACTGGATTGTTGTATGTACCTTAGTGGAGCTATGTTATATGTTTCTGTAGATTGAAAAGAAAATGCAGCATAATACTATGTGCATACATTAATAGTCAGAAGTAGAAGCCTTGGATGGAGTGCTCTGTCTATGTTAGGGCACTACTGTTGAGGGAAAGATGTCTCCTTAGTTCAGGAAATTAAAAAAAATAAATAAAATAAAAGCGGTAGGGAAATGTAGATGCAATAGTGGTCTTGCAGTATACTTAAAAAGGTTGGTGGAGGGTGCCCTTTTCCTTCAGAGATTAGAGACATTTTTTTTATGCCCCTTGGAGCTATCACAGGAAATAATAGAGAAAAAACAGGGGGAAGTGTCTGACTGCAATATTAGTGAAGCATTGCCCAAGACTGTGATGTCCTTTATTTCAAATTATATTAGACAAACATCTTGGGGGTGGTCAAAATATAATTAATCCTGTCTCAGGGCATGGGTAAATCTTCTTGACAGCCCTTTCAGCTCTACATTTCAGAGATTTTATCACAAGTATTTAAAGACCTAACATGATTATATATTACTGTGTTTCTGAATCTTCCAATATGTTGACTAAAAATAGCTCTCTATCCTTCTACATTAGAATTTGTAAGCAGTTTTCCTTGCCTGCAGCAATTTAGACCAAAGCATTCTTCACAAGCAGCAATATTAAACTACTCTGTGTAGCACAGAAAGATGCATTAAAACAAATACAGTGTATCATTGTCTGTCCACAGAATACATTGAAGAAAAAGGAAATGCTCTAGGCTAGACATGCTTGCTTCAATCCCAGTCTGTCCGAAAAAGACCAAAGAGGAGAAACTTGCTTCTTGCACGTAACTATATTTGAAATGTTTCTAAATGGAATCTTTATGCAGAATCTGTAGCCAGAATGAAAGCAGAGCCATATAAAGGCTTTTCCAAGAGCAATCTTCCAAAAGTCACAGCACATTACAGAAATTTTAAAAAGTCACTGAGCTTGAGTTTAGAGCCCTACAGTTTTCTTGAGGTCTTAAAATTCATGACTTCTTTTTGATGGAAGTGAGAGGAGACATTTCTGTACTTGGCTCCCTTTTCACCAGCCTGAACAGTAACCCATGAATATAATACTTCAATTAGATTTCAAAATATGATCTGAGCTGTCCATTGGGCTACAGCCTGAGATAGATCAATATCTTAATTTAATAGCATAGCTTAGTAAGGAGAGAACCTCATATTATAGCAGACACAAAATCAATCAGGGGGGAGCATCTTATACGGACACAAACAGAATAGAAACACTTCTAACACTTCTTTTTTCATCGTGTTTGTCTCAAAAATGCTGAAACCAGACAACATCCTTAAAATAATCTCTGCAAGGCATTTTAATCACCTTGTGGAACACGAATAACCTCCTACAACAGAATAATCATTTCCTGTAAAGTCTTTATTCCCATGGAAGTGAAATTCAGCTCCTAGACATGATGACAGCATCAAGCCTGTTTTAAGCTTAAAACCATTCAGAAAGCAGATAAGCAGAGCCAAAGGATACTCACGGTGTTCCGCTACTACTTGTTTGTTCAAGAGTGTGTGTTCACAGTGAGTTGCTCATAAAAATGTACAGAAGTTCCCATATGCTAAACAAACCAGATACACCTGTGCATCACTGAACTGTATTTATTTCTTTGCCTCTGCTTTTATTACTGATAAACTTCTGTTTATACTGAAATGTTTATACTTCTGTTATATAATGTCTCTCATTAACGTTCACCATCACAGTGGAATTACTTTTTAAATAGTACAGATTTACTCATAGATTTCTCCTGCTTGCACTCTGAATTATGACAGTTGCTGTTCTGACTCTACGGTTCATGTAGCTTTAAGAAACATATCTTTAGATTATTTTTTTTTCCTTCAGTAATCACTCATGATTGGGGTTGGAACTAGATGATCTTTAAGATCCCCTTCAAGCTATGCTATTCTGTAATAGCCAAACAGCACTATCATTCCCTTTAGACATTTATGTTCCTACTGGAAGAAGTTCAAATATCCTGGTATTCATCACTGAGTTCTCTTAGGAAATGCTGGTTAAAGGAACAGAACTACCCATGTAAATTGGATATTTGAAAAGATTGTGTTGCACAAATCTATCAGGTGTTAGTACTAATTATTGAATATAAAGCACAAACAATTGAGTACTTCATGAAAATAAATGTATGTACAAGTTTCAGTATGTAAAGTACTCACTGTAGTGAGTAGCTGGAGTATTTGAAATCTAATAGAGCAACTGTAAACTGAGACTACTACTACCGTGAATTGAGACCAAGCAGACAAATCCAAAGAAGAAAGAGCTCGTCTCACTCTTTTTTTGCAGTTTGTGTGTGTGGTTTCCACAGAAAAGGCAAGCAATATTGTTATACATCATTTGGAGTTTGGCTAATCAAAACTAAGTAGTGTATAGTAGTAAAAATTCAAGTGGTGCTTAACAAGCTTAAGAAAGTACACAAGTCCTTCAGCATTTCCTTTATTACATACTCCATGTAGAAAATGTCAATGGCCACTTAGAGTGGAAATGAACTTTGAAACATCCAAACAATGTTCGGTTTTCTTCTAGCTGTACATCAGTTAGTGGAGAAGTACGTTATTCTGGAATATAGAGAAGATTGTATCTTCTGGACCGAATGTCCATTAATTTGTCTCAGAGAATCTCTTCATTTTAACTCTAAGATACTATTTCAGGTTTATTTTAGATTTTTACAATTCTGTTTCCCAAAAGAAATTGTTACAACCTCATGAATGGAAAAATAGTCCATGTGTGGTAAAAGGAAGAAGAGTTGGTTTAAAATAAATTCTTTCTCTGTTTCTTTATACATTTTCTTCACATTTGAATGAGCAATAGCTGTAAACACACATTTCATATGCATCAAGAGTTTCTGGAGCTCGTTGCATTCAGAAATCCCAGGTCCTTGATACCATAGGGAAAGCCTCTAGTAAGGAAGACTTACCCTTGTTGGAAGAAAATCAAGTTGGAGGACATGTGAGCAAAGGGGCGTAAGTCTATGTGCCCTGATGTGATACGCACAGGAGTGCTAGGAAAGCTGGCTGATGTCATTGAGTGGCCACTCTTGTAATCTTCAAACAGTTGTGCAGCCAGGCTGAAGAAAAGCAAATGGTACTCTGCCATCAGGATGGAGGAACCAGCAAACCACAGGCTTGTGAGCTCCACCTCCATCAGGGGGAAGGTGGTGGAGCAGCTGAGGTATGCTTTATTTAAAATATCATCTAATTTACCTGAATTAATAGTAGGGACTCAGAACTTTGAGTAGGTCAAATATTGTAGTACAAAGAATAGTGTTTTCTGTTTCTGAGAGACGCATCAGTCTGTAGAGATCTTCTTTAGCATAGAGCGCCTTCAAAATTTCAATAAGGTTATTTTGAATCTTGTTATTTCTGACTCTCTAGAATAGCATATTGACCTTTATCTTAGGTGTACTGTGGCATACTGCAGATGGGAAATAGAAAATATGTCTTTCTCTTGTTCTTTCCATTTTTAGAAGTGAGGCAAAATTAAATGCATTTCTGTAATATATCTCTAGAGTCAGTAATGTGCACCAGATAGCTTTTCTTCTTCCTCCCCTCCAAAGTCTGTACAGAAGTAGGCACTGACAAGATGTAGCAGATGCAGTGCGGCTAGATGCACATCTCCCCAGCTGTGCCTGGTGTTGCTAAGCAGTTGCAGTGGAGGCACGTCGTGGAGCAGCCAGCATTACCTACCTGTTCTAAATCTCTCCCAGGCCATGAGCTTACTTTGGAGAAAGAACTGTCTGTGTTGTTACATTTGCTGTTTGTCAATCTTGTTAGCTAAGCTAATTAAATTATAGATAACACAATTACACCTGATGAAAAATCTTTCATTGCAAATGCCTTATCATCTGCAAGTCACATTAATGTAAAGCCCTTCTCGCTCCCATATTCGGTAATGTCCACAGAGACATTTACCGTGGGATTTTTTCCTTGGTGGTAGATTTCCAGTCAGATTGCCATGCCATCACCATGGCAGGAGACATCCCCACTTCAGAAAAGAGTGTGCCTGAAAAGAATTGGGATGGATTGCTTTTTGGAAGTGCTGTAGCCAGTTTAAAGTCGTAATTTATACCAGGCAGACATAGAATACCATCTTGTCGTGCCAAAACAATTTGAAAGGAAGCACAGAAGTACACATTCGAGTTGGCCATCTGTCCTCATGTCTGTAACATCTTAGAGGGAGGTATTGGCATGTCGAAGGCCAGTAGCTGAGGTTTTGTTATTTTTTTCAGAGAATTGAGAAATAGTATCTGGCATCAACCTGTGATAATAAAGGCCCTTGTAGTATTTTTGGCTTGGTTATGTGATATATAAAGGGAAGAACTCCAGCTAAAGTTGGAGTCATTGACTTAAATTTCCTGTCGAGTGTGTGTGTTTGTGGGTGTCTGTAGGGGATGTGGCAGTGGACATATCCAGCTCTGAAACTGCTTTGTCAGAACTAGCTGCCTTCTCAATTGTTAAAAGAAGTAACACATCATGAACAGTTCAAAGAAGGCTGCTGACTTTCTGTTAAACCACTAGAAATAATAAAATGAAACTGTGACTAGCTTACTGACTACTTCAGAGCTTTGGTGCTTACTCAGCACACCAAGATCTTAAAAGAAGTGATTAAGAGTTTGATGAATGAGCCTCTCTTTATTTCTAAAGAAAATTTTCTCTTACCTCACAACACTATGAATTACTAAAAAACAGATGAATTGGTGAATTCTTTATTAAAAATATAATGCTAGTAATTATACCAGTAAGGCAACTTTAAATGCTTTGTAATGTGGATTTACATACAGTTCTAATGGCTGATCACTGGAATTTAAGGGTGAAAAGACTATTTTTATGAATAATGAATATTCCATATGATATATTAAACATGCTTAGAACTTTTCTGGTATCAAAACTCCAGCAGGAGAACCTCGTAAGTTTTATGGATTTCCAGAAGTCAGCAAGTAAGTAGTTTGATGACCCTTGCCACAATGGCAACAGTTTAATTCATGTGGAGGTTCATTTTAATCAGAGATTCATGTGATACGTAGCTTTCAGCTCCTGTAGAGCTCTGGAAATGTCCATATGCTAAGGAGCAGAAATGATGTACAAAATGAAGCTGTATCTAAGGCTCCTTTTATTTTTTTCTCTGCTTCTATTTTAATCTGCAAATATCCATCATGCAAATGCTCCTCTATGGGAAGGCAGTCTTGATTGAGGTGGTATACTGAGTAATAAAAAAAATGATAAATATTATATTCTTCAAATTCTCTAGCTGTTTGGTCGCATGCAGAACTACTGGTAAAAGAGTGCTAATTTCATAGTCCACTTAAGTACAAAGCATGCTTATGACTGATCACCACAGTAGAGGATTAGGCTACTGCTTACATGCATCTAGCAGATCCTTTAGTCCAGAGGCTCTACAGCCACAGAAACAGCTACCTAAAAGTCACTAACAGTGAAAGGTTCTCCAGAGAACTAGAAGCTGAAAACTTCCCAAGCCCACCCTGCTGAGAATGGAATAGAAAACAGATCTGCTATTTCCTGTGTAATGCTCTAGCCAGGAGATGCCGAAGATGAACCCATTTTATTCCTGTTGTCTTTCTGCCCGGAACTCCAGTGAAATGAGTGCATTGGTTTTGCTGGTATCATAACTAGCAAACTAAGCTTATTAGTATATCTAGGGTTGTGCTTCCACCAAAAATTAGCTGGGAATGTGTACCTGAACAGTTTTTATCTCTGCTGACAATGCCTAGTGATGAACCCTGTGTCATCTAAACAGGCTCATGTGGGGTTTCTCTGATCAGTTTTCCAAGCTTGGTATTTTTAAGACACAAATTTTCTTTGATCTTTTGTTTATTCCTGTATTGACAAAGTAAATATCCATTTGTCAGTGACCTTAGGAGCTGAATCAAACTTTTAGAGAGAATTTAATCGCAGTAACATTAATACGGGTACCCAATTTTAGTGAACAAAAATACTCCAATGTCCCCCATTGAACTATGAATTTCTCTACTCTCTTGTTTAGCAGGGAAAATAAATTACACATTTTTAAAATGGAAAGTATGGAAAGAGGAAAGGAGACACCGCATTTGAATGTGAGAGTGTTTTTTGGATTTTGTATATATGCCAAAAGATGCAAAAAAAAATGGAAAATACGCAATAAAATAGAGAATTCTGAACACTTGGAGTTCAGGACACTGACCTTCCTGTCTTTTTGAAAGCAAACCTTGGGAAATGCAAAGTGCAGATCACAGCAGTTGTTCTCAATGTACTGTTTGGTATGCAGCAAATCCAGTGAGCAAGGCCCTAAGCAGCAGTCTTTGGAATCTATTACATTTGTTCCACAAAGTCACTCTAAACCTATTTCATCTCTTTCATCGCTGTTTCTGACATCCACATCTTATGCACTGAGTAGGCAACTGAAGAGGGAGATTAATAAGGCAGTGCTCTTAATGGATTCTTGAAAGGCCAGTTTTTGTGTTTTAGGAAGGGAAATGTTTCATTTTACATTATTCTTTCACTTCACCTTCTTCCATTTTCTTCTATATTCTCAGGATAACACTATGACTGAGTCTGCAATACTTTCTGTTTTTTTTTTTTTAACTAACCAAAAATTAAGTGTTGATTATCAGTGCCACGTTCCCAGGGATTACCTTGCATAGAAACACGGTCCCTTTTCTCCAAGTAGAACCTGGAAATGCTGAGAGCAGAGAAGTGTTGATGGACTGTGGCTTTTGTGTTTATTCACAGGCTTTTTTTGAACTAGGCATTTAATAGCAGATTGGTCTTTTTTCAAACTTTTTTTTCAGGGCACCAGGGGCACAGAAGCTGTGGCAGAAATCCTGAATACAGCAGAAGGAGCAGCTTGTTTCACACACTTGTGCTGGCATTAGTAAATAGCTGTTGGCAGGGTGGCTGAGTTGAGGAGCTCTGGACTGGGAAGTAAATCAGCAGCTTTCTTTTACTGTGTTTTGTTTTATTTTCTTTTTCTTAAAAGGCCAGCACTAAGGAGAAAAAGACAAGGAACGTTGCAAATTTTCTCTGGAATTTTTTAAGGCATTCAGTATTGATCTGTCACATTGAAGTTACTAAAATTCCCACCTGAAGTCAAAGACAGAAGAGTTCATCCAATGTTTTGTATTTTAAAAGGTCCAACCACTAGAGAATAAACTTTCACCAAATAAGCAAGACTTTTCAGCAGTCAAATTCCCTGTAGTAATAGTGATTAGACTCCCCTGTTAAGGTATGAACTGAATTTGCAAAATCATTATCACATCATTATCTGAGATGTGTTTGTACTTTACATTACCCTGGCATTGCTGAGATGTATCCCTAGTATGCATTTTTTCTTTCAGTACTTTTCACAATTCAGGGGTCAGATGTACAGGAAACTAATAGTCTAAAAATATTAATGTAAAGATAAGCAAAATTAACATAAAGCATAAAGGACATTGAGAAAAAAAAATCCAGAGAGAAATAAAAAAAATACTGAGCACCTACCAGCAAGTAGATATTGCTTAGGTAATTGTTCAAGCCACTTGGTCTCGATTCTCTTTCTTAATTTTATTTTGCTGTGAAATGCAGTATTTCATCAGGTTAATAATAAATGGTGAAGTTACTGTAAAACTACTCAAATACAAAGATGAGAGATAGTTGGGTTTCTTCAGCTGCTATTGCTTCTGATCTGAAGAGTATGGATTTCAGTGGGTAGATACTGTTAAATTTGTTAGTAATTCCCAGGTGCCTTCTCTTACCACCTGACTTTTAAGATACATGCGTAAAAATAGAAAGATCTGGAAGAGATCAGGAAGTATCTCTATCTCAGGCTCTGTGGACATGTACATTTCTGAAAGATGGCATAATGTCTAAAAACTTGCCTATTTACTGTTTTATGCAAATCTTTCTCAATAAAGAGATATTAGTATTTTGGAAATCTCTGACTGTAAGAAATTAAATGTCATCTGCCAAAAGAATGTGGTACTGCTGCTGTGTTCAGTGCCATCCCTTCTGGTTATTGTGTGGAAAACAGAGTGAACGTTCTGAGAAAACAATGAGGTGAGAACTGGTATTCTCTTTATTTTAATGTTTGTTGTGGTCCCAGCGGTAGGCTCCACACAGAGCTCGAAGTTGACAAATAGATCAACTTGCTGTTTCCAGGTAGAGCTGAATTCACAGCAGAGAGAAGTTATGTGACCTCAGCAAGGCAATCAGAGCGTATTTGCATTTCTTCCTTTCCATTATGTTCATCTTTTGTATCATAGAAATATAAGCAGCAGAAATGAGAAATACAGAGAGGAATGAAAGCTGAGAACTGTGGAAAGGGAACAGTGGAAAAGTAACTTACTGTCACAGTGAAGAAGGATCTACGAGGAGAGAGGGCAGAGAGCAGTATGTGTGTCGTGCCATGATGGCATTAAGAGTTTGAAGGAGATGAAATGATAGTGTCAGCTCTGCCAGCTCTGGGTGGAATTACCCACTGTGATAGTCCTGAAGATCTATTACAGCTCTGAAATCCTAGAAGCAGAGAATAAGAGAGAAGATGGAATTTTAGCAGCTGAGAAAATACAAAAAAGTGCTAGTCCGAATTATAAAGATCTTTAGAAAATACAGCTCTCTGGGAATGAAGAAGTCCAGCTCTCTGCTGGATGACTCATTAGTTCTCGTACGGCTTTGTTATTTTTTAGTCTTCTTTTAATTTAGGGAGATCCTGTTCTTGCTTATCAGGTGTAGCAGGGAGCCTGATGGGAATTGTATCTCGAAGAAATGTTTCCTCCACTGGGATGAAATTTGAAAGCACGTGTGAGATCCAACTGATCTCTGTTAGTTCATTATGCTGTTTACAAACAGTAATCTGATAAAATTGTCTTTTGATGACCAACTTTGTGGAGCGCAACGGAAGTAATATTTTTACACATAAGTTTCTTCTAATGAAAACATTTTAAAAGCACTTCTTTCAGTTCCTCTAATGAAAGAGAGTCAGAGAGGTTAGCAATGCAGGGAATGGTAACAAATGATAAAGAAATCTATTTCTTTCATTTCTCAAAATCCTCTAAAATGAATGAATGAAAAATTTTAAGGTTAAAAGAAACACCAAAGCCCTAGAAAGTTTTCTACATGAATAAGTACTTTCTTTGAACAGCCACAGTGCTGCTGTAGACCTGAGCACCATTTTCTGCATTTGGCATCTCTCAGATACTATGACTGTCACTGTACTGAAGATGCTGAGACATTATCTTTTCCTGCTCAGAAAAACCTGGGTGGTTCATGAATGTTCTTTAACTGGAATATAACATAACCCACTGAGCCATGCATTGTGGGGCTTAAAAGGTTGGTTTTTTGGGGTATGCTTTAATTATTTTCCTCTAAGAGGAATGAAGTTATTCACTAGTGTTTTCATTTCTGGTTGATATCTGAACATTCTAGTGTAGAGGTTTGTAATCAAACCAAATGAATGTTTATAGAGAGAAAGATGCTTAAGTTCAAAGCAGTGGTGGCTCATATGCACTGTACTGTTGAAGTTCAATCTTGGGAAAACAAACAAAACAAAAAACCATGACTTCTGTCTTCTATTCAGTTTCAGTTGTGTCATTATTTTCTCTCAATCAAAAAAAAAAAAAAAAAAGGAAGCCAACATAAATGTATGAACGCAAAATTTGCAAGGCATCTAAACCCAAATTATCTGAGGTATGTTTTATACACGAATGCAATCAGTTAACCTAGTTTAATCATTCCCTTTTTGCTGCCAGCAAAAATAAATTTGCAGCGTACAATAGGTCAAGGATCTGGTAGGGAACACAATGTGCAGCTCATAAATCTGAACAAACTGAACAGGGAGCAAAGTTACAGCTGTAAAATACAATGGTGAATCCAACTTTTCCTTGAAGATGACAATTAAACAAATTGTGACTTCTTTCAGAAGAGGTGCTGTTACATTAGGGTAGTTTATTTCCCGTGTGCTTCCACCTGTGCAGAAAAAAAAAGACTTTACTCAAAAAGTTGGCACACTTTCTTGTTATCAGTCCACTAATCTATTCTACTCAGTTGTTATGATGACATTTAGTCACATACATAAAATAAGCAGTTGTTTAAAACGAAGTGCGCAGAAGTTAAGGCTGCTGTCAAACCCTCAGAAGTTGAAGCACAGAATCACAGTTTTGAGCTTCTGAAGTAAATTTGGCACTTCTGTGCATGTAATTTAACAATCTCTTATTTATATCTTCTTATATCAAAATATACATGTTATTTTCTGTATAGTCCTTCTTTTAGGCAGCCTGCAAAGTAAACAGCTATGACTGAATGAGTGGCAATTCAGTTATTATTTTAGTGCTCAATGTCAGCTACACAATTCTATTTACAACACAGAATCCTAATACCACACTGATTACAAATTTATTACTATTCTCATGGGCTTTTCATGGAGCTCATTATCAGAGCATCTGAGTGTTTCACAAATGTTAACAGGTCTATCTTCACAGCTCTTTCTGAGCAGTGTTTTTATTACAGACTCCTCTGAGAATTGCCTTGCTAGTCTTTAATTATTTCCACTGAATATTTGCAAATGGCAGCTTCAGACTTCATAATCCTTTCAAACTTGGACACATATTTGTTGGACATCAGTAAGCATCTCCCTAATACCTGGGCTTTTCCTTTGCTATTAATCTGGCAGTAATCAGTAATCCAGTCCATGTTTCAAAATTATGAAAGCTGGAAAGCTCATTAGCTTAGAAATTATAATTTTGTTTGTTTGCTTTTAATTGTTAAATTTAAGTATTTTCTCTGGGTTTGTTCTTGGAAAAAGCTGTTTGCTGTTTTTTAAGAACTTTCTAAACCAGTTTTTCCGGTGGACTGTAGGCCAAGCTGTTTAAATCCTGCAATGTTAAACAACTGATAATGGGATTTCAGAAAGCATGCCAGAGAAAACCGACCATAAATGATACTGCTTATAAACATAATGCAGCTCACTAGCTTCCATTTGTTATACTCCAGTTGTTAAAATAAATCATAATATATTAATAAGATGCAAAATATGTTGAAGCACTATTAATACATTATACATTAATTCTAATAAATATTTCTAAGCCAATTGCCCACTGCTAAATTAGAAATTTTAATTACTTGAAGAGTTTCTCCCAACTGTAGACAGGAGCCTGTTCTGTTTCCACCAGCCTTCCCATGGTGCTCACTGGAAGTGCCGACATCCAGTCTCCAAAGGCTACTTGCTTTCTGTCTGCGCTGCAAGTAGGTCATCTCCTCACAGCAACACAATAGTAGAAAGGTAAAAACAATAAAAATAAAAAAATAGGAAAGAAAAGTAGCAAAGAAACAAAAGTAGGTCTCCTTGGATTCATAGAACTGACGTATTCTATTAATGAGAAATTCAAAAGCAGTTGTCTTGAAGAAACAGCTGTAACACCGTCTTCTAAAAAGTTGCAAACTCCACAGCAAGAGTGAAATGTTTGCAAGAACAAAGGAGGAAATAAATAAAGCATTAAGGGCTAGGTTTTCATGCTGATGAATCCCTTCTTTTAGTGTGTGTAAAGCAGAGCAGAGAAGTTACTTTAAAAGATAGGAATTACTAGTATTCTCCGTGGATGAACAGCAAGGGCCACATTTATTCCTCTTCCAAAGCCCTGGGTGAGTGGAAGGAAAACTGGCACAAAGTCTTCCCTAGTGCTACATTACCAGCTTTGGAGCACTAGAATAGAAACACTGTCATTGCTCACCGTGTTGCCCTCTACAAATATACTTGTATATATCCAGAATAGGGAACTTCACCCTTAGCATCATCAAGATGAAGTTTCAGAAAGAACATCATTTGGAAAACTAGAAACACAAGAACAGCATTATCTCTGAAGCTGTTCTTTGTGTATGTATTTGTTTCCTCGTCTTTTTTTCTCCATGTAGATTTTGCTAATGCCTTTCCTGCAACTGCAACAGAAACATCCCACATACCTTCACTGCATCCTCACCATTTTATCATTGCAGTGTTCATTGGGTGGGATACTGTGATCTTAATCAAATGACATCAATCAATACAGGAACTAGCCTTTCCAGAGACAGCTATTAGTGTAAATCCAATAGGGTTCATGTGAAATGCATTGCTCTAACGCTTAGTCTGCCAAGTGGTCAGTCCTTTCTGTTAAAGACTTGAAATGGCTTCTGTCTGGCTGAGCCCAGCTAAGTGCTGTGTTAACCAGGGCAAGTGGGGAGAATCTGCTCCTTTCCTATAGCCTCTGGAAGTGAGGAGAGCAAGGAGATTTGGTACTGGGAAACATGAGTTCTCTGCGTTTTTCATCAGGTCTGTAAAATCCTCTCGAGGGAGGGATGCCAGGTTCAGAGCCAGTTTCCAGGGAGATAATGCTGAGTCCTCTGTGACAAGCTAACATATCATTGGGCAGAGATGGGAGAAGGCAAAAAGATGCTCTTCATGTTGGCTTTCAAGCCGACTGAGGCCACAAGGATAAATGCATCTGCTAGGTGGCAGGTTAAAGCGAGAATGCGCTGTTGAAGAGAAACGCAGCATGCTGATTGCCTGCGTATCTGTCCCTGTCTGTTCATGTGCTCAGTCCCATGTCTCTACTCTTTCATTTCACTACAAGATTTGACAGAGAAGGCTGCTAGAGAGGCAGTGGCAGGAATATTCAAGGATCTTGGTCTTTTGTGCCTAAATCCCTCCTATGTGATATGGAGCACAAACAGCTGGGGCTCTCTGAATGTGACTTAATGGTGTGGATGTAGATCTCTGACTTTGGATTCTCTGGATGCAGGTATTTTGGACTCCTCTAGATGTGTCCTAAAAATAAATAGCTATAAAATAGCTAGGAGTGACAGAAAATAGTTTAGAAAAACCTAAGATATATTTGAATGAATGTCTAAAAATACTTAGATATTTGGGTGAAAGTAATTGTGTAATTATAGCATTCTAGACTAGTTTTGCAAAATGATTATTTTTGTTTATAATGCAATTACAAAAACAATAGTAACTACCTCACACAGAGCTCCGGGACACTGTTAGTTTAACAGAATAGTTGAGCTGTCATAGAGAGGGACCAGAAGTATTTATGTGTGGGGACTGGGAAGAAAATCCATACTTGTAAAGCTTCCTGGAGTACAGGGAAGTACAGTGACCTGCTTAATGTCAATAAAATCTGATGTGCAGATGCTGTTGCTATTTTGGCATTCTGCTTATTGAGTTTTCATCAAGCTGTGACACTAAGATAGTTCTCTTAATCTGTACTTTTCCCAAGCTTTACTGTGAAGTTTGTGCAACACATTATCATTGCAGTATTTAAAATTATTCCATTTAAATTGTTTTCCCAACTTTATTACCAATCGCAGTCAAGTGAAAGAGGAGAAACATTTCATGTTATAGAATAAAACTGTTTGAATTGATATAAATTCTATAGCTGTTGATCTGACATTTTATTTTTTCTAAACATTACTGCATTCAGGCAAAAGAATTTTCCAGTTTTAATTGCTACATGAGGCCAATTCATATTCATTGTTGTTCTAATTCATATATTTCCTGTTGACACTTAAATAATACTTACTGCAAAGTGAGATTTTAAAATGACAAGTTAATTTAAAAATGTTGATATTAAAAAATATACTGAGATAATTTAGTTGAGGTCTTGACAATTTCCTAATTGATGCACTGTGGTGCATCAGTATCTAAATGTTCTCTGTGAGACTGTGATCTTTCAGATCTTCTAATGTCTTGCTTCTGCTTGTGATGCCTTAATGCTTTCTATATAGAATGCTTTCTATTCTGAGGAATATGAGCAGCAGAGCTCTAAATCCCAGTGAACAGATGCTTGCCCTGCCAGCATAGTTCCAGGCAGCAGAGTATTTGAGACTATAGGTGGATGATGAGATGATGAGGGAGAAAATCAAGGACAAGGAAGGGACTTGGAGGAACAGCTTATGTAAGGAAATTGCCAGGAATGGTTATGGATCTACTGAGATCTCTTCCGATCTTGAATCAATAAATGTTGTTACCATTTTATTCCCCGTAGAGAATTCTCTGAATATGCCAGAAATTCCAGCTGCTCCCAGCTAGCTGCCAACATGTCCAGCCTGACCCCTGACAGCTCTAATAGCACAGTGACAATTCACAATACAACATCTGCATCCTACTGACATTTTGGAAGCAAGGTAAAGTAGCTTGTGCTGAATATCAAATTAAGGGTTATCACACAGAATATCCAGCAGCTGTGGGAAGGGAAGCTAAAGAAAGCATTTTAAATGAGAAGACAGATAAATATATATCCTATTGGGAAAAAAAAAAGGGTTTATCTCCATTTTTAAAATTTTCCCAAAGATTAACTGTGCTACGTTGTAAGCTATTGAGTCCATTTTGATTGAGAACATTTTTTCTAGACAGGTCTCTCGCTTTAGTTGAGAAAATAAACATTCAAATTATTTGCAACAATTCCTTTGTGTATATACTCCGCTTCTACTATCAGTCATTTCTCTTTCCTTCTCATTACCCTGCCTTGTTTCAGAGTAGATTGTAACTTCTCCCATTATCATCTGCACAGTGCTTTGGAGGCCCAGATTCTGACTGGCACTTTCTAAAGCTAACACAGTTGCAAATAATTTGTAACTACCAAACAGCTGAACTACTTTGAATTGTGGTTTTCAGGTCTCAGAGCTAAAACACATGACTTTGTATGTTATTACAACTATAATAAACCAAACAGATTTTCTGATTCATCAGTGACGTAGATTTCGTATGACTTACAGCAGTTAACATTATAATAGTAGTAGTGTTGCAATCAACTTTTGTGCCTAGCAATTTTAGAAAATACCTTTCTTTTTAGGTATACAGCAGTTTTCAATCTCTACATCCTGGAAACATTTACAAGCATGAATTATTAAATTTCACAATGCTCAAAAAACAAGTTTTTCAGTTTTAATGGTCTCTCATGACTGAAGAAGGAAGCTGATGTCCATATGTATGTTGTGTTTCATCGTCACTCTCTTGCTTTTTTCTCAGTGTACCATTTAGTTCCAACTCAGTGTGCAATTGGCAGGGTTTTTTATTTCCAGAGCCTTCAGCAAATACATGTACCACGTAGGTCTGGGATGGGATTAGGTCTTTAAATATACTGATGGCCTTAGTGATCTTCAGCTTTGAATTTCTCCCATGAGTTAACAGCTTCAGTGTTTGATTTTATTTGGGATTTGCATTTGACAGAAAAATAAGATGGCCAATTATTCGAACTAGTCTTAGCAACATTTTTAGTGCAGCAATACTGCTAAACAGGCCCCTAGTGTATTCATCTTATGGAATATTTTCAGATTTTTAATATTGTTCCATTATCACTGAGTTGACTTAATAGCCCTTCCTAACATATGTGTACACAACCAACGTTTTGAAAAAAACTCTTCTCTATACTTCCCTGTACTGAGCATTTCCTGCTTTAAAAACATTATATGAATAGTAGCAATTTCTGTGAAGTCCAGCCTTTTTTTTTTAAAGCAAAATAAGTCAATTCCAGTTCAAATAGGTAAATGATGAATAAAAAATGAGTTTTAATTTTTTTCAGTTTTTTAAAGCTGTTTCTCACTTCTGGCACAAAGGCAATTTGAAAGCATATGGTTCTGTGTAGTTCTGATTTCAGTTTTGTTCTCAAAAAAAAAAAAAAGAAATTGGAGTAGAAAATTAAGGAGGTGATATTTTTAAAATATTCAGTATTTGTCTCCAAAAGATTTTCTATGAACAAACATGATTAATATACATTATTTCATCTCACAATATTTAGTGGAAGTAATCTATATCCCTGTTGATCCTATCTTAATAACTCACCTTGATTAAGCAAGGCTAACTCTCTCAAAACTGAAAAGGTTGTTCCTAGTTCACATACTACGTACATTACTAAGAGCTGCAACATAAAAGGCTCTCAATTTCCAACAGAAGTTGCCATTCTAGAATATTGTAGCCTAACTTATCTCTCATTAATTAGACGTGTTTTACCTCTGCCACCATTACTGGTTTTCGTACAATTGTATAAAGGCTTGGAAAAGACCTTAAATATCATCTAGTTCTAACCCCCTTGCCTTGGGCAGGATAGCCTCCCACTGGATCAGGCACTAGATGAGGTTGCCCAGAGTCCTATCTAATGTGGCCTTGAACACCTCCAGGGGAGCTTTTGACCTATATTCCTCCAGGCTTACAGGCTTTCCATTTGTTTCATCATTTTTCCAAAATACTTAGAATATTTGGAAAAATTTCCAACTGTTAATCTGGTTATCTTCCATACTTCACACAGCATTTGCTTTTACTAGTCAAGAAAGAAACTTAGCACTTTCTTTTATATGTATATATACATACATTAGTGCAGCAAGAATTGTACAGTTTCTTTACTAATATTTGAATCAGTTAAATTTTATCTACCTCCTTTCTAAATGCTGTCTTGTGAATTCAACATGTCACTGATAATCATTTTGTCACTTTCCCATCATTACAAATCAGTAATCATTGTTAGGATGTCTGTTCAGCATTCTGCTGATGACCACAATCAGATTATAAACTGATAAAGCACTCACTGTAATTTACAGGCTGAAGGAAAGCGTTACTTTGAGGTGTTCACCTGAGTATTAGCAGTACTACATGTGCAATTAAACCAAAATTCTTTTTTAATCACTGTCTTCCTTAAAGCCTCTTGCAGTTCTTTTTTGTTTGTTTCATTGGCTTTTTGGGGGTGTTCTTTTTTTTTTCTCTGTTGTCTGAATTTAGTTGGGTTCTTCTGTGCTTTGTTTGGTCTTTGTGATACTGTGCAAAATTAATTGTGTAAAATTAAGTCCATCAAGGAGCATGTAGCTGATGTGCTAGAATTATTCTGAGAAAATAGAATATGAGTTTCTGGAACACATACTTTAATTTTCTCAAGCATAGTAGTTCAGTTTTCCTACTCCAGTCTATAGCAGGTCCCTGAACAGATTTTTATAGACATAGAATGCACCAACTCCTCCCAGGCTGGCAATTCCATGTTTGTGAGCTCTGTAACTTTGGTCTTGTCTGTCAAGAGTTCAGGCTCTGTCCCAAAGGCTGCAGGAGACAAGTCATCTCATGAACCTAGCACTTCAGAGGAGTGTGCTGCAGAAAAGGAGAAATAAAACCTATAATCTATCTGTGCAACGAAATGCCTTTTTGGGGGGTTTGTCCCTGAAGATAAGTCTTCAAGTCATTATGTAACTGCACCTTTCCTGCTGCTGGCTGACAGATCATACCAAGATTATATGAGGCTTGACTAGCTCTTATCTCAATTCTGAGGAGCATTATTATATATTACAAAGCCTTAGAAATCAAAAAGTGAAGTTACCAACCTCTGTTACTAAAAATTAAATGAGTCTTTTTCAAAAGCAAAACCTTGCTGTAGTTCTTGATCTTTCACATTTACTGTCTCACTGACCTGTTTTGTTTTTTGGGGGGGAGGGGAGG
>JAOWBP010002392.1:31532853-31545000 GCA_028571105.1 Tragopan temminckii | reverse complement strand
GGTTGTGTTGTGTTGTTTTTTTTTTAATATCTAAAAATTTCTATCTGAAGCATCAGAATGCTTTTTAGGGTAGAGAACCACTCCATAAATCATGATTTTTTCTACTCTGAGACTACTGAATTTACATGTACAGTTTCTTGTCTCCCTATATATATTTGTTGTACCTTATTCAACTGGTGAAACATCCCTGTATTTATGTGTGGCTCGTGTATATATTTATCATATCATTATAATTATATCATTATCATCGTATATCATTGTATATCATTAAAGTTAATATGACACTATAGACCTATCAGTACTCCAGGTGACAAAGCAAACTGAATCCTTCCTAAATCCTATCAAAGTATTCTCAAATCCCGGTATTAAATGATCTTCATGTTCCACATCACATGCAGATGACACAAAGCTTTATTGCCTTTTACTTAGGTAAAAACAAAACAAACAAACAAAACCCTTATGCTTTTCTGTTTAAAAGGCAAACATTTTCATTCCAATTATACCTACCTGGCTCTGTCTCTCACAAGAAGTCGTTTATACTTACAACACCATGATTATTGAAGATGCTCCAGGAATGTCAGGAGTACCAGATTTCAAGAGCAATACTCATCTTATAGATGTGGGTTCTAAATCTGCTTATCTGTCACAGAGTTAATTAGATCAATCTAGGCCCATGACAGGGGGGCAGTAGACCCCTGCCTCCCCCCCACCCCACGCCGGCCCCACAAAATGGGAAGGAAGGAAGGGAAAAAAAACAGCGGCAACGATCTATAGAGGAAAATCTATTTTACTAACTATGATATCGGAATGCAAGATAACACAATATAATACAATCTAATTGAAATTGAGACTGATAAATCAAATAAGGTAGGAGAGAGAGAGTGCCTGAGACCGAGTCAAACCTGAAAAGCTTGGAACGGCTAGGAAAGCACTCTCCAGCACCCACTGCAAGGCAGTAAGAGACCGCCCCACCCAGAAGGGCCAGATCCCATGACTTCTGTAATGTACAGGGATAGGTACCCAGAATTGGAGCATTAACACTTTAACTCCCAGTGCACTACATGATGTTATGATGTGGAATACTGAAAACAAAAAAAAAACATAAAACCATGACATTATCTAAAGTCCTCAAAGGTATTTGGGATTGGTAAGAATGCTAACGATGTGTTTTGAGGTTTGGGGAATTCTGTTTGAGAAGTTAGAGAACGATCCAAATCAATTTAAAAGAAAGCTATGAAAATCAGAAATAGACTTTGAGAAACAGCAGAGAATAAAAGTGAAATCTAATTTTACTAGACTTACTAGGTTGTAGTAGTCTTTGAAAACCTTACCTTTTTGTTTCATTGTCATGTTTCAGATATTTTCAGTTTGGATATAGGCCAATATACATTTTCAAGTCCTTTATGAAACATTTCTGAAGATCAGTTAAAAATGAACATCATTTAATTATGAGGATATGATAAAACACTTTTTGATGGACATTTTGCTCTAGATACTGTTCAGATTTGAATTTGAAAGCAGAGCCTAGATGACGATGCTGTTTTGAAAATTTGAGGGAGTTGTCTCTGGCTTCAATTTTAACTAGACTTGGTAGCTTGTTTTCTCACAGAATCTTTTCAAGTATGGAATTATCCATCAGAAATTTTAAAAGGGTTATTTCCTGTCTTTTTCTTTTCTTGCACATGTGTTTCTTCTTCCGTATACTAACCAGCTTCCTCTTCCAACTCGGTAATGCACCAACCTACCTTACCAATACTGAACTGCATTTCTAGACCAGTGAGCCCAGTGCAAGCAGTAAATGGCTCACAGAGTCCCTAGGCACGTGTGAAGTCTGAATACAGCCTGGACAGATCAAGTATATGCAACGTGTAATCACCTGCAGATATTCAAGTTTCGTGCTACAATTGTTATGTATATAAAGTGTGTACAGTTCTAGCACAGCCTCTTTAGGTTACCATAATTTATATTCCCCTAAGGTTATACGTGTGTATGTGTGTAGATATGTGTGTATATGTATGTACATATCCAAAGGCTACTCCAAATGTTATGCCTATTTTATTATGTTGGCCTGTAACAACAGATGCAGGTGTTGGTGGTATGGCAGTAAACACTGACATTCATCAATGCTTGCTGAACATTTTTGGAGACCAAGCAGTGGATGTGAGCACAGTGAGGTGGTGGGAGGTGTGTTTCAGCTGTAGCAACATTTATTGTGTGTCACCTCTGGTGGTGCAGATTTTTACAGGCATGACATGCAGACTTTTGTTCATCACCGACGAAAATGCATAGCTGACTGTGTTCAAAAATAGTGTTTTGTGGCTAAGAATTTACTTTATCAAATAGTATTATTGTGCACTTTTAATCTGTTGTAGTTTCCATGGGAATAAATAGGAGACATTACTTTCAGACTGAGCTATGTATACTAATTACTAAGATCAGCTTGGATTGACTATATGCCTACATGACATAGAGGCAAGACAGTCACCGTCCACAAGTTTAGCAGAAGCTGTCCTATTTGGTCTTTCATTATGTAGCTGGACTATATGCCCAAGCTTCTGACATTCTGACATCTTTTAAGGATATTTTAGGATAAAGCCTTCTCTCTCCACAATGAACCAGAGATTTTTCATTTCACAGTGCCATTTGGATGAGTTTAAAAAGCACGTATATTTAACTATTTTCAGTTACTTGTTTTTTGACACTAACGTTCTAATTTTTTGCTTGCTTTTGATAGTAATTAATTCAGCATTATCACTAATCTTAAAATTACTATTTTAGTAATATTAACAGTAATATGAACTATGAACAAAATTGTGGTAACATTATTATTGCTTTCTGTCAAAAATTCAACACAGCTGTGAATTGTGCTGGTGTAAGGAAGATCAAAAAGCAGTTTAAGTAGACAGTCCTTACAACAATGTAATTATATTTCCTTAAATTTTCTAGCCTAACCAAGGACCATAAATGTAAAGTCAGGCTGTCGTTCAAAGTTTTGTAATAAAAAGAAAACATATTTTTATTTTTATTCTTATTTCATTAAGTTTCCTTTTATAAGAAGCACATTCTGCTTAAATCTTTGGAAGTTTTGCTTCTCTGAAGCAGAGCTCTTTCCAGACCTATCATGTGGTTAACAGAGCAGTCTAACAGAGGGAAATCTTCATAGCAGCAATGTACTGCACAATCTCACATCTCCTACAAATTCCCACAGGTTACCACAGGTTATGTTTTCATAACGTGTTCAAGAAACATATAGATATTGTACTAAGGGACATGGTTTAGTGGGGAAATGGTGGTGGTAGGTGGACAGTTGGACTGGATGATCTTGGAAGTCTTTCCCAAACTTGGTAATTCAGTGATTCAGTTATTCAAATCTGAATCCCACATTTTTCAGATTTTAGAACACCATGCAAAATTACAACTCTAAATTTTTAGATGAAGGTTTTGTTTTATAAAAGAGAATAAGCTAGGTAATTATATGAATCAGTTTTTATCCCCTTCGCTCTCTGGATTTTTTCTTTCAGCAATTTACACCAATGAAATTCTTTCACAGCCATACCAGTAATAAATAAGCCTCAGTAGAACATGGTCTTAAATGTGCAATGTAGTAAGAGTGTAAGGTGGCCTAGCAATTCTTTGTTATCTCTCGCTTTTATGATTCCTTGGGAAAGAAATCTTTTGAGCTGAGTGTATTCATTCTGGCAAAATTACTACAGAAGATTCTCATGGGACACTTGCATAACTGACCATTAAGAAGAAAACTGGCAAAGTCAGGAGAACACAGTAGATACATTTTCGGTTCTCATTATTATCTTTCTCCCAAGTGTAGAACAGTGTTATATAATAGCTGTTAGAATCTGTCTTGCGTTACAGTGCACTGATCAGTGACTGAAGATTTCACCAGGAGTAAAAGATTGCATTCAAATTAACTCATGCTGCAGACGATCTGAAAACTCTGCGTGAACAGAAAACAGCTAGAAATGGGCCCATCTGCAGTAAAGATAAACTTTTTGCAAATATCTCAGAATACACAAAAATTTCAGTCACAACTGTTGTTATAAAAGCAAAAGGTGAAAGGTGTAAAAGCTAGTTTGGGCTACAGCATTTCCTCCTGCAGTTGCTCAAAAATATTGCAATGATTCTATACTACGGTACTGCATTACATATTTCAAAGTTTTGCTTCTAAAAATTTTTGTTTATGTTGAATTGAAGATTATTGGTACTGATGCACCTCACAAGTAGCACAGTTCTTCTCAGGGAATAAAACCTTCAGAAACCAATATGAGGGTTATATTTATTTCCAGTGCAAACTCCTGGGTAGGGTATTGTCTTTGTGGTGCCAGTTATCAGGAACTTTGAAGAAAGCCCTGACCACACTTCTGTCACTGGAATTGGAAACATCTAGGGGTTTATAAATTGTGTGTGACCTGAAAGCTCACTGAAGTCAGTGGAATGACTGCTGTTAATTACTGTAAGTGCTGACGTGGGAGGTTCTCGGCCTGTTTTTTTGAAGCTCTGGGTATTCTGATCCCTCCTCCTCTCTCAGTTTCCTCACAGGAGTTGCTCAGTCCTGTGGATAATTGAGTTCCTTTCCAGAAAGTCTCTCTAGTGACAGTGACTTTGATAGGTCATTTAGGAAATAATTCAATGTCTGCTTGAAAGACAGGTGAAATTATGTGTTCAAATGTATGCCACAAAGCAGTGCAACAAGAAACTGAAACATGGGTTGCTAAAATACCTCCCCTGTCCACCAGACCATTTTGTGTATCACTTTCTATTATTTTTTCTACACCTCTTTAATAGTTTATTATTATACAGAGAGGCTGGTGAAATGACTCTTCCCTGTATGTTCCACAAAATGAGCTCTGAAATAATGCTTCAAACAAATTTAAATCATAAAATCTTATTTTTAAGTATTTCATTATTTCATTTCCTACCCTGATGTCCTATAACGCTGTGTCTCAGATTGTTAGATTTCAGTCGCAGATATCAATCCACCCACAACCAAGTCATTCCCAAAACAGACTGCAACTGAAATTGTTCTGATTTTTCTCTGGTTAGACGGATAAATGAAATAGGAATAAAAAAAACAGGGTGAGATTGCAGGTCCAGAGCTTTTTTATAACAATTTTGAAGATACTGCACCTAGATTATAGATGACTCCTTAACATGAAGGTTTCCTTTTTGCTTAGAATATAGGGTACAATGAGAAGCATCAATAGGCAATAATAAATAATAAGCTGGAAGTTGGTGTAGTCAAACTGTATTGATTTTTGATGTTATGGATTGCAGTCTGTGTCTGTCTCTGTGTGACGCTGCCAGCAGTGTTATAAGCCCTTTGATTTTTCTCTGCTAAAGCACAGAGAGGCCATGACATCAAACACTTCCAAAACACAGAGAATTCATATCAGAAGGTCACGAATACTAAACTAAGAAAAAACTGGCATTTGCAGTCCACTGTGTTCTTTCTTCCATCCTGTTTATCATTTAAAGAGCCTGGTTATTGCTCTAACAGCAGATTCTACATAGCACATGAAACTTACAATAATGTATGGCATGTGCAACTCCGCTCTGTTTCCCTGCGCTAATAGGAAAATGCATAGAAGCCTTTGATTTTCCCTCTCTAGCAGCAGTAAGTTGATGTTCGTATTTGGAAAAACACTAGACCACTATATCCTTCTTGTATGCTGCTGCAAGACTCTCCAGTTAGCTGCAGTGGCTGTACTGCAGTCAGCAACTTGACAGGGGACTTGCATATGGCTGGCACAATGGCCAAAAGGTTTTTGGAAGCTTTTGCTAAGAGAATACTGGAGAACAATAAAGTTTTATGTTTCAGGGAGTAGTGGTCAAACTTTGTTATCCAGGTCTTACCGAATATAGTGGCACATGTATCTTTAGGCTATACTGAGAAAATATATTTCCCTGTATAATGTTTAGTCAAATGTAACTTGAAAACTGTATCATACTTACATGCCAGAAAAGCCAATATATTTTGAGAATAACTGTGGTAATAAGTGCTCATAGGATACAATAATTGTTGTATGTATGTTAAGCAAATATATATATATATATTTACCATGTTCTGTCAAGTATAGCTTCTTTTTTTTTCTATTATTTTACATTATACTGACTGATAACAAAATTTGATATTTGAGTTGTTATTTTTTCAATATGACTTGTACGGGAAAGTGCATGAACTCATGTAGAATTCAGCAGAGAAATATGATGACTAAATGGTCAGCAGCAGGGGATTATTATGAAAAGTAGTAAAGCCCACAGTGAAGGCCACGTTCAGTAGCAGCTTTCTGGCACAGGAACAAACTTGAAAATATTGCTAAGATTTCAAGGTACAATTTAGTTTGGCCTTTAATTAAGCAGCTAACTAAATTACCTTATCCCTAGGGTGGTCACTTAAGATAAAGTGGCACTGTTTGCATAAGATATTTGCACTATAGAGGCTTAAGAAAAGTATTCAAAGAGTAACTTACCACCTTTCTTCCTTTTCATCAGCTGCCAAACCATAACATTGCTGAAGTAATTACACTTCTTTTTGTTGACACATTGTGCTCATTGTGCTTTTGAATGATGTCAATTACTGCTAATACTAAATGATTATATGGAACATCTTGGGAAGCTGGAAGATAGCACAGCCCTCCTATGTTCTGTGTGTCCATTTGTCATCCTCTTATTTGTACTTCCCACTTGTACAGCACCGTGTGCTTTGTGAGCATGTGAAGAGTGAAATGTGCTGAAATACTAAAAAAAAAGAGGTGGAAAAGCATGTATGTAGTGCCATGATGAGGGAAGTCATTAATCTAACTTACGATATTTGAGGAAAGATGAGTCTCAGGTAGATACCAGAAGTTTAACTGAGACTTTGAACATGCTACATCCACATCAGCGTAAACTTTGCAAACCACTGTCCTGACCCTGAGTAAATTGGTAAAGAGCTCGAAGAGAGGAAAAAACAGGTTGGCATATGTTGGTTAGAAGTAGGATTTTTGGAAGTGCTGAACAGGACCAGATCAAAAAGGGAATGCACAACAGGATAGGAAGCCCCGTGCAAGAACAGGCTGAGTGAGCTGGGGCGCTTAAGCCTGGAGAAGACAAGGCTCTGAGGAGACCTTATAGCAGCCTTCCAGTACCTGAATAAGACCTACGGGGAGGCTGGCGAGAAACTTTTTATAAGGGCATGGAGCAACAGGATGAGGGGAAATGGCTTTAAACTGCAAGAAGATAGGTTTAGACTGGTATCAGGAAGAAATTATTTACTGTGAGGGTGGTGAGATGCTGGAGCAGGTTGCCCATTGAGGTTGTGAATACCCCCTCCCTGGAAGCATTCAAGGTCAGGCTGGATGAGGCTCTGAGCAACCTTGTCTAGAGGGAGGTGTCCCTGCCTATAGCAGGGGGCTTGGAATTAGGTGATCTTAAAGGTCCCTTCCAACCCAAATCGTTTTATGATTCTATGATTCTATGATTGCAGGCTGCCGTACCAGATCTACAGTGCCACAGGAAGAAAATTCTAAGGGAGTCATTTATTGAGTTAGCAATTCTTTGCCTTAATTTTCATACATCTGTTGTAGGAAACAGTTTCAGTCAACAAACACCAAATTCTTTGCATAAAATAAAAACAGAAATAAAAGTTTCTCATGAAATTTTACTATTCCTCATGCAACATCTGCATTCAGTTAAACACAGAAGTTAGTTTGGAAATATCCTGCGGGAGATGAACACCAAGCTCATTCATTAACTGAATTGATGCCAAAACAGATTTGCAATTGACAAGATTTCTCCTCCAGAATATTCAAGATCTAATAGAGACTGTTGACTTAGTTCATGGTATCAACTACTGAGTCCTTTGCAGATCAAACATTACCCAGTGGTGTTGGCACACACTTCTTTTATTCAGTGACTAAGGAGGTGTGCATGTCTGATTGACAGCTGCATACTGATTAGGCTGGTGCTGACTATCTCTGGGCAGCAAAGGTGATCAGCATTCACTGGGTGCACAGTGCTTACAGTCTGGAGCAGCCTGACTTTCCCTATTCTGAATTTGGAAATGGTTCTACTAACAAAGAATTAAAACTAACACATCAGAGGAAGGCTTGCAAAAGTTGTGTGAGCAAGAACCTCTAAAAGAATAAAGGAATAAATCTACTTTTGGGTATTATTCTGATTGAGAAAATCTGAATTATTTATGCACAATCAATTTAATTTTCCGTTAGAGTCCAGATTTTCACAATATCTACTTTTTTCTCTGAATTTGCAGGTGATATAATTTATTTTTCTGAAAGGGCTTTCCCAGTATTCTAGAAGGCATGGATTTTGTACTAGGTTTTTCCACAGGGGTGAGCTCCAAAGTGTATCAAAAACATACCTGCTCTGCGCAGGATTACTTCTTTGCACTCAGACCTGTCACTCACAACCAAATCCCTGCCCTCCTCCCCTCCAGTGCTTGGCATTCTGCTCTGATTTCCATTAGGATTCAAAATATTGCCTTCTCTGGATCTCTTTCTTGTTTGAACTGCTTTCAGGAAGTAATAATAAAATGGCTCTTCATTAACTGTTTTTGGGGGGACGTTTTGAGGGGGTGGGGGTTATTGTGTTTGTTTTTGTTTTTTGATAAAATGAACAGATGTACTTGAAACCAACGTGTAGCCTTAGTATTCACCGAAGGATTTTTCTTTTCTTTTCTTTTCTTTTCTTTTCTTTTCTTTTCTTTTCTTTTCTTTTCTTTTCTTTTCTTTTCTTTTCTTTTTTTAAATGTGCTCATACAAATTGTATTGGGGAAAATTATTGAAGAGTAACTTTTTTTTTTCCCTTGCTGGAGAAATTTGATTCCCAAGATAGAAAATGAGAAAAGCCAGGAGAAACATTTCTTAGCTGGTGTTCATCAACAGAAATATTAGTGTAGGTAATGCTTTAAGAAGTTATGTTTCATCACTTTCTTTTTCATCTGAATCAGTTCATGATATTAAATTGATTTTAGTGATTTTGAAATGAGAGAGTCTTACAAACAACGATGGGGATGAACGAGAGCCCCAGTTGGAATTCTGTGAAGAAAATACATTGAAATACCAAAGTCTGTAGTCTGCTGATAAAATATATCTGAATATCAAAGGAAACATCTTCTTACTACTTTTTCAAAGGCAGAAGAGTAATAAGAGGAAAAAAAAAATTGCTAATTCTCTTCCTCAAAATTGTGGATAAATAAAACATTCAATTAAGAAGATCCACATTTATGTCACATAGTTTTCTTTATTAAATATCACCCTTTACATTTTGTGCAATTAGCCAACTCAGTTTCCTCAAATAAATGCAATGTTAAGAACAACGTGTTCATTATGGATTGTATCTCCTCAGTGAGGAAGAATTGGCATGTTTCTTTTCAGCAGTGGGTTTTTGGTTTTTTGTTTGTTTGTATGTATGTATGTATTGCTGACAGCATTCAACATTTTAAAAGGCAGCTGTGATTTTAGCTGGTAGGTTATGTTCCTTGAAGGAACGTAGGAGAAATAGTCATGAAGTGGAACTGTTCTGCTCTGTGGGAAATGGAGATCTGTGTATCAGCTAACAGCACAGAGAACGGTCTGTTCTGGCCAAGAAGTAGCCAGTCAGTGGTGTTGTAAGCGCAGTGTTGTTGCAGTTACGCAGTTTAGAGTGTTTACTATTTTATATATCTCTCGTGGATTGTAATATTCTAATTCATTAAAACTAATGAATAAAAATGTTTTACATCAACATTGGCTTATCTAGCACGTCAGCTGCTGATTTGACAAATTCTTTTGAGCTTGATTGTGTAGCACATTAATTTTTCATGGAATTGTCCCTTTTTGAAATGGTTTCTGATGATACATTGACAAGCTACAGAAAATAAACCTTTTTGTGCCATTTTTACAGCAAGATTACTCACAGTAGCAGAACACTTGCACACGAAGTTCATCCAGACAAATTTTCTTCTGTAAAACTGAATGTTGGGTTGTATTTATAGAACTGCTCTTAAGCTAGAAAATTACAATCATCTACTTTTCAAATATGTGTGGGTAGCAAGCTGCAGAATCCAAATAAGAGCTTCATTTCTGTAGAGAGAAAATCAATGACATGTTGAGATTGACAGCAAGCCTTTCCCTAGGGATTCAAATTCTGACAAACAAGCACCCTGAGCTTATGAACTTATCAAGCTTCACTTCAAATTATTTTGAAAGACAGTTTCAAATTTTACTATTTAGTTCCCAAAGGATAATAACAATTTTGGACGTTCTCAGAGATAGGTTGGAAGTACTGACTGCAACGGCTGGATCCCTGGCAGAGATATAGCAGGGAGGAAATAATAATACAGTCCATTGTTTTATTATGTTTTTAGGAGCAGACTGAAAAAATAATAAATAAAAATAAAAGGATGAAGAGTTGATGCTGGCAACTTGCTTAAAGACCTTTCTATTAAAACTATAAAAATGGGCAAACTTTTCAACAGGCTGTACTTGATGGGATTTTCATCATTACAACAGTGAATCACCTGAAATCATTGGAGAAACCAAGCAGAAATAAATCAACAAAAGTCTACTGATTTCTGTATTGTAGTAGGGTCTCAAGAAAATGATCGGCAGCTTCTACAAATATAGACCTATTTCTGATTCGTAGAATATGTTTGTAAGAACAGCACCATGGGAAAAGTTGTTACGCTCATCAGTGCAGAATACAAAGGAGAATCTTGTCCCTTTGGTTAATATCCTCTTGGGTTCTGTTGCACTTTGAAAGTGTGAAAACTGAAACAAGAATTCTGAGAGTTCTAGAACAAAAAGTGCATTTCCTCTCAGCTTCCTTTTCTTCTGTTATGAATCTGTTTCATTCTTGATCTTCACTTGTAGGCAAAAAACACAACTGGAATGTTAGCAAAAACAGGAGAGTATTTCTGTGACAAAGATTTTCTTTTCCATGCTAAAACATGGTTATTCAATACATATCATAGAGTTGTTCTTTTTTATCTAATGTACAGCCTATTAAATTTGACAAAATCCTCATAAAATTGTTTGGAAATGTCATCTGAACCTAGTTTTCAAAAATACTGAGATTAAATGTCATACGTTACTCTTTTAAATCATAATAATGAGTTCCTCAGAACCCAGGGCAATATGTCAGGTATCGTCAGGCTGTAGAGAAGACTATTAGTTCTTTCTGGTTGATATAATAAGTATGTCTGTGCAACACAAAATTACATTAGCCTTTCAGACTTACGCATTGCATTGCGAATAGAGGTATAATTAGCTTTCCACTGTCACGCCTAGGTTTGTTTCAAAATTATTGATTTCTGAATTTTCACCTCTCCTGAATGGCAGCGTTTGTTTTGGGTTTTCATTCTTTTAACTTGCATTTATTTCAGTCTGAATCTTATTTTTCTGAGGGGCCTGCTGTTTTGTTTCTTTTTGTTTTGTTTTGAAATCCAAACTAGTATTTCAGTTTCTTTGAAACTTAATATTCCAAGTAGATTTATTGGAATTATATTGCTTCTTTTTTCGAGCTATCCCGTGACAAAATTAAGCAGGACTAGTTCTGCTGGCAGTTTAAAGTACTCTGTCCTTGTTCCCCTCCTGTTATTTAACCATAGTCTTTGTTTATGGCCTTTAACCTGTTTTTAATCTGAATCTTCATTAACTTTTTTTTGCAATTAAAATTATTTTATTTTGAATACATAAAAAGTTTGCTCCAACATCCAGTTCTAATTTTACATCAAAGTAAACCATGAAATATGAAAGTGGTTTAAATATTAAAGCAAAAAATCTTGATTATTCAACCTCTTTGGAAACTTTTTACAGAATTAAAATGCGATTCAACTGCTCAGATGTAGCTACGTACTTTGTCTGTATCTGTGCTTGTAATTTATGTTCCCTTTATAGTAAATGGAGATGAACAGTAATCAATACCATCCTAAAGAGAGGTCGCAAGTTATAAAGCAGAATCATGCTCAAGAAATACCAGTTTCCTTGTGTATCCCACTCACTGGACAGAGATCAAATGTGCTCTCTGTATCACACAGAATCACAGAATCACAGAATTGTAGGGGTTGGAAGGGACCCCAGAGATCATCGAGTCCAACCCCCCTGCCAAAGCAGGTTCCCTACATCAGGTCGCACAAGTAGGCATCCAGGCGGG
>JAOWBP010002392.1:31487714-31532753 GCA_028571105.1 Tragopan temminckii | reverse complement strand
CTCACCGTAAAGAAGTTCTTGCGCACATTTGTGCGGAACTTCCTATGCTCCAGTTTTCGGCCATTTCCCCTTGTCCTATCTCCACATACCGCTGAAAAGAGTCCAAAAAATCAAATGTTATCAAATGTTAAGTGAGATGAATTTAATATTACAGGCATCTCATCTGTAATAGATTAGGCTTCTAAGATCTTGCATTATCTTCAGTAGTATTTTACACTTGAATCCAAAGCAATATTATTGCTTAATGTAAAATTTTAGAGTATCTTATTTCTCTTTAATTTTAAGCACTCTAGTTCAAGAAGCTGGTACTGTTATACACAATTTTCCCACTTGGTCACTTTTGGGATTTTTTTCTTAATTTTTATTTATTTATTTATTTATTTATTGAGATTCTTTTCCTAGGAATTGGAAAAAAAATAGTTACAACAGAAAAGTGGGCTTTTTTTTTTTTTTTTTTTTTAATAGAAATAATCCTGATTTATACTGCATTAGTAAGAACTCTTGTCCAAAAAGTTGGTGCTATTTGTGCATTCACATACCAAGCTAGCTGCAAGTATTTGCAAACTCGTTTGAGGGGTAATGCTTTCACAAGAGACTGAAAAGGCTGCTAATAGCATTGAAAGCAAAAACGCTGTCAAAGCTGTCATCCCAAAAATACAGAAGTGTTTGTATTGGTGCTGAAGTAGACAAAGTCAACTCCTCCATTTTGACACTTGAAAACTGACATCCATAGGATCACGAAATATCTTGAGTTGGTAGGGACCCACAAGGGCCACCAAGTCCAACTCCTGGTTCCATGCAGGACCACCCAAAATTCAAACCCTGTCAGAGCATTATCCAAACTCTCCATGAGCTCCAGCAGCTCACTGCCCTAGGCAGCCTGTTCCATTCCCACCACCCTCTGTTGAAGGACCTTTTCCTAACACCCGACCTGTCTTTTCCCTGATGCAACTCCATGCCGTTCCCTCAGGGCTTGCTGTTGTCACCAGAGAGCAGAGCTTGGCAATGCCCCTCCACTCCCTGTGAGGAGTTGTAGGCTGCCATAGAGCATTCCTTCAGCTTCCTTTGGCTGAACAAACTCAGTGACATCAGGCACCCCTAGTACATCTTGTTCTCTTCCCCATCTTCGTAGCCTTTCTTTGGAAACTCTCTAACCGTTTTATGTCTGACTTATCTTGTGATGCCCAAAACTGCACACAATGCTCAAGGTGAGGCTGCAGCAGTGCAGAGCAGAGCGGAACAATTCCTTCCTTTGACTGGCTGGCAGAGCTGGGCCTGATGCATCCCAGTGTATGATTGGCCCTTCTTGCTGCCAGGGCACACTGCTGACTCAGATTCAACTTGCTTTTGTCCAGAACCCCCGGATTTCCTTTTGCAGGGCTGGTCTCCAGCTTCCAGTCTCCTAGTCTGTACCCATATCCACGTTTGCCCAGTCTCATCTGCAGAGTCTGACACTTCCTCTTGTTAAAGTTCGTGTAGATGGTGATTGCCCAGCTCTCCAATTTGTCGGGAGCTCTCTGCGAGGCCTCTCCGCCTTAGAGGTACTCAGCAGTTCCTCCTTGCTAAGTGTGATCTCCAAACTTAATGTGCATTAAAATCCTGCAAAAAAAAACATTTGTAACAATGCTGAAGAGAGCTGGTCCAGTTAATCACCAGCAGCCTGATGTAACCCCATTTACTGTAACTCTTAAGACTCTTGATACCAACTCATGTGACAGTTGTTCACCCATTAAATTATGGCTCTGTCAAGCTGTATGCTGGAAATTTTGTCCAGGAAGAATCTGTGAGAAATAGTATTGAATGCTTTGCTGAAATCCAAGAAGATCACATCAACTCTAGAAAGATCACATCTTCACACATGACTTGTGCCCTTAGCTTACATTTGTAAATAATCCATCAGAGGAATCTCTCATAATGACCAGTAACACTGGAATAGAGCCATAGTTTCTCTGTGTATATGAATGATGAATATTTACTGGAAACAATCAGTAATACTGCAAATCCGTTCTCATGTTAGAATCTTAATTTTAATCTACTAGATTTCATACAGAGAACAGGTGCTTTTCAATGGCAGCAGCTTCTGGGCTTCATTTTAGTTATTCAGTATAAGTAAGCTCTGCTGCTTTTCATTAAAACTTGTTAGCAAGTTGTTCTACAGGGAAAATAAAAGAAGTAACATGATTTTTAAAAGTACTGTCTTCAACTGAAAGCGCTTGACTCTGATTCTTACAGCAAATGGGAAAAGCAGCTGATCTGTGGTGTTCTTTTTCACCAGCATAGACTCAATAATTCAGCAGGTCTTTTTCAGAGAAGAATTGCCTTCAGCAATTAGCTTCAGGGCAAAATGTTGAAAAATCTGTAAAAAGCATATTAGGGCACTCAGTTCACACAGAAAATAACTAATATTGTTATTGTAGGGTATCAAATCCAGGTATCAGCACTGAGGATAGGTATCCTAATAGCTATGCATATGTTTTCTTTTGCAATTTTCCTGTTTTTAATATTTTTCTCATATCCTGGGTTGTTATTTTTTTAAATGAAGTTTTAAGGTGTTTTGTTGCATGCTGACTGGTTTGTGTGCTGAGTTGGAAAGGGATTGATTTCAGCCTAATGCAGATAAAAACATAGAGCCAAAATGCTGTGTATGTATGTAATTTTTCCTTGTAGAATATAGTTCTTGTTTTTCAGCAGTATATATCACATATCTTATAATTTATTTTCTATTTATACCATATGAAAATGGATTTGCTTGCTAGGTGAGTGTTGTGTTCATTTTGTTGAGTATAGCATAGAACATTAGAATAAAGCATTTATCATTAATGTTAAAATCTTATTTCTTCAGCTTACTGACATTGTGCAAAGTTGTTAGTGTATAAAGAGAATTTTTCAGTGGTATTGAACTTTTCTTACATCTCTTTATTACCCTTGCTGCAGCCTTTGAAGAACAGCAGGGAACAGTCTCAAATGGCTTCTGCTGCGCTGCCTGCACTGACACACATGACAGACCATTGCAATCCTCTTTATTAGCGTCTGGTTTGCTCAAAACATGTGGGAGCCATGATCAGTGCTCTGAGAGGTCCCTTACCTGCTTTGCAACATGTACATTCAGCAAATTAGAATCTCTTCCTAGAAGATTACTGTACCTAAATGTCTTTTATTCGTTCCTAACTGTGAATAGAAAATTGTATATTTCCATTTATCAGAAAGTCTGTCCTTGTATTTCATGTACAACAATAAAGGATTTTATTTTTTCCTTTGGAAAAGGGAATGCTAGTGACAAAGAAATGAACACTTAGTCATTTTAACTTAACTTTCATCAATGTGCAAACAAGTGGTAGACAGAAAGGATGGAAGAAGCCTATAGGAGAGAGGCAAGGCTACGTAGGGGGTAACTATAAAAAACAATTAAGATAGAGATGAAAGAATCTGGAAAAAAACATGGAATTTTCACTTATCATTTTTCCAAAACTGATGAGATTCTTCAGGTGATGAATAGGAATACAATGTTAGAAAATGGTCTGTGTGCTCTTGCTCATTCCATATTGAGGAGCGTCACCAGTGATGTTGGTAGAATTTCAGAAATGCACGCTGTCTGAGTATGTGGTTCCATGTAAATCTGAGGGTTCAGATTCAGATTATGATGAGAATGTACCCCAGCAGCTCTAAGGCTGAGAAGAATCTTCTGTAATAAATTCTTGTCCCATTGCTTATGGTTGTTTGTTCCCAGGCACAGAGCTGCAGAGACCTATTCAAGCAGCTTACTCTCACGTGAGGTGCTGAAAAGCAGGAGATACAAATCATCTGAGGCTGCCATAAAGGATAGCAGACTACAAAAGGCAGCTGCATCAGACTGCTTTTGTGTCCCCGTAAAACTGTAAAAAGCCTTGCAGCAAGCCTGCCTGCTTGTAACTACTCTAAGAAATGCAAACTGCATTTTTTGTTATGTCTTCTCACGTTTAATAACATTATTTTATCTGATTTTCCTTCTGCACATCCTTGATGAGCAACTTCAGAGCATACTCCACCAAAACCAATCCTCACTAATGTCTTCTGGAGTCATTACACTAGTCTTAAGTCTGGAGATACTGTGTAAGTAACTTTTATTTGAAGAAAACACTCTGCAAAAGGGCAAGAAGCATTCCTCATTCCCTTTTTCTCATTCACAATGGATATGTGTACGTGTCTTTGGCTTACATGATAAAAGGGTAACATAGTACATAACACATTTTTGTCTTTTAACTGGGCACCATACAGCCTTTTGCTCACTTCCTCCCTTTCCCAGTGAGACTGGGGAGAGAATCAGGGAAAAAAAGGTAGAGCTCGTGGCTTGAGATAAAAACGTGGACTGAAAATGGAGACAAAAATGATAGTAATGACTATATATATATATATTTACAAAACAGGTGGTACAGAACACAGTTGCTCACCGCCAAAAGATGCCCAGCCAGTCCCTGAGCAGTGGCTGCCCCCTCAGCCAACTCCCCTCAGTTTTGTAGTTTTCCACATGATGTCATGTGGTATAGAAAATCCCTTTGGCCAGCTGGAGCTTTGTCAGGGAAGGGTCAGTTTGGGTGTTAGGAAAAGGTTCTTCACTAGAGGGTGGTGGGCATGGAACAGGCTGCCCACCTTAAGCTGGCAGAATTCGAGAAGTGTTTGGACACTGCCCTCAGACATAGGGTTTGAATTTTGAGTGGTCCTCCGTGAAGCACTGAGTTGATATTTATAATCCTTGTGAGTCCCTTCTAATTTGAGATACTCTGTGATCGTATGATACTGTCCACTTCTTTTGGGTACTTCCTTTACACAGACTTTGCCACTTAACACACACCTTTGTGAGCCTGCTCCACACACTAACATGGCAACAAGTTAAAATAACAGCAGTAATGCAGTTTTCTTTGGACTTAGAAAATTGAGACCACTCAACAAAGAATTTGGTATTTCAAACACCAAGCAGGTGCGAGGGGATGTATGTGGGCTGCAAGGAACAGGACGAGATCATATATCATATGGCCAAGGAGCAAATAAAAGAAAGGCAGAACAGCAGGGAAGGAATGGAGTGAATATACATTTTTCACCAAAGCTTAACTATAGTGTCAAACTGCCCTGCTTTCCTGCTTGTCAAGGGGGGATGTACATGACTTGCAGGATTACTGTCTCAATGAATGAGTTTTTCCAAGTTCATTTAGGGCTCAGTGGAATAAAATGACTTAAGAACACATCTGTATTTAAAATAAATGACCTTTCTAGAATTCCTGACCCGAACAATTTTCAGCATTTAAATACTAGTTATGTTTGCTACAGTGTCTGCAACAACCCCTTATTTCTCATATAGGTGAGATAGTAAACTAGGTAAGAGAAAAAATATCGTAGCTGTGTACAAATCAGATCTTTAACAGTGTTCTGTGCATCCTGTTCTTTTTAGATAACCCTGTCAGAATCTTTTGTTTATTTAGTAGTTCATGTAGCTGTTGACAAAAGCCATTTTTGACCAAAGGGATATGAATTTTTTGAGGAATAAGTATATATTTCCTGTCATATATATGCCCTGGAGTTTGTTACGCTATTAGTCAGAAGTATGAATTTGTAAAGATAAATCTTCAGCCAGTGTAAATGTACATAACTTCAGTGAGCTCAGACAAAGTTGACTTGTGATATTTTATCCTCGAGTAGAGCTGTGTATTGTGGCTGAGCCTATTGCATTATTCACTGCCACTGAAAGGAGTATTTCCACTGCTGGCCTGTAGTTCTCCACCCTTCCTTGTGTTACTCCAGTGTTCTTTGCACTTTGCTGAACCACTTCAGTTGGCTTATTGTGGAAAAGATATGTTCAGCTGTAGAATGTGACTTTAGCCTGGGCTGGAAGTGTTTCCACCATAACAGTGTGAAATAGTTCATTCAACTGAAGGAGAAAAAAAATCAGGAAAAAAAAGTGTTGCTCACAGTTTAAAACCAACCCAGTTCTCAGTCAGAGATGTGGAACAAATACAGAAGTGAATATGTTAGAAAACAATAGTCCCAATAGTATGGTTTAGTTCTATAGCTTATATTTCAAAACCCTTTAAAGACACAGTTACTTTTATATTCTATTAGAAATGTGGGAATGTAGTTTCCCAAAAGATATCTGGTGATGCTGAAAAGAAATAATCTAATTTAGTATGTAAGTATCCTTGCAGGCTCTGTATGCCTTTAATATGAAGATTTCTGATAGCAAGATCTAAATTTAAAACAGTTCACTCAGTGTCCTCGTCTTATTTAGTAAGGAGTAAGGATTTTTCCATTTACACTTGTTACAACTGCATAATGAGAGCTAATGATATAGCCAACAGAAAGTAATTTCATTCCTGCTATGCTGTGCTGTAGAATAAAGTTTGAAATTCATGGAGTTGCTATTAGCTTGATTCAAGCCTATTTTCTTCTCTAAATAAAGCTTCTTGTATGTTGGGAGTTGAAACTGAGAACTGGGTCTGTGGTCTGATTCTTAATTACTGCTTAAAGTCATTATTTGAATCAATTACTGTTATTATGTTAACCAGGCTAATTTTATTTATTTGTTTGTTTGTTTGTTTATTTCAAAACAACAGTAGAAATTAGGAGAATTCAACTCCATGTAAAGTTTGGAATTCCCTAGAGTTATAGGACATCTTAATATCATTCTGTAAGTCTTTCGTAACATACAGACATAGGCAGATACTACAAAATGTTACTTTCTGCTCTAAATATTAAATTTGTTTTGAATAAAAAATAAATCACAACATAGAAGTTTCCTTCAGCAAAATAAGTTAATATGTAATTCCTGCTGGTATGAGGTGTTTCACTAGACTTCTGGGTTTTTTTGGCTTGACAGCTAACCTGTTTAGAAAGTTTTTTAGAAGCAGATTATAATTTAAACCATGCAACTTAATATGTAAAATAACTAGCTATTTGTTGGAACTAAGTAAAAATTTTTCTGAATTAATAACTAGGCAGTGGGTAATGCATATCGTTTTCTCTCTTTTTAAGGACTGAGAAAATAACTTGCAAGTTCAACTGCTATGGACAGCGGAGTTATAATGCAGAACACCTCAAGGATGGATGCCCAGGTTAGTACAACAAATATTTGTTTGAGTTGTGTCATTAGAATGGTACTGTAATTCTCTGATAGCCCTGTCATGAATCTGGAAACCACAGGTGATGGATATCATTATTTTATCTAACTGTTACATTATTGAGAGAGCAAATCATCCACCATGCAGGGCATTTTCAACTCCAGATAATCAGACTTCAAAAATGCCAATGTGTAGTTGGTGGAAGAAGAAGTTAGGCTTTGCAACAAAGTATAGTGGGCTGTATTTCTTCCTATGAAGTACAGGAGGGGCAGTGTAGTCACTTTCAATTCATTTGTATTCTATCATAACCATTAGATTAGTTTCAGTCATTCTGAAGTGAAAGAATTTGATAATACATTTATTTACCTCTCAGGCTTGTAATAGAGTCTCTGTCTACTGTAGATTCTGTAGGAATCTGTCTGTAGTTGTGTGTATATATACACGTGCATTCCTGTTTGTGTGATCTAAAGCTGCACACTAATCACTTTTAAAGTGCATTAATTTCCATTCAATTTGTGCAAGTGTGGAATACGTATCATCCTTTTCTGACAGAACTTCAGCTAATCTTTGATAAAAGTGTTACTGCTGTTCAGACCATCACAAAATGTATTTTTTTAGACTGTACAGCAGATAATCAGAGAAACAAAGCTCACACAGTCCAGTATTCTCTGCCATACCTGTGAAAAGGTTAATTCACAAAGGCTTCTGCTTTTAAGTGTTAGCTGCTAAAAAGAGCTTCAAGGTTTTGGATCAAGAGTTTGATCTAGTGATTTAGTGCTCTCAGGTCAGAGATGAATTTCTACATCATGTTGCAGACTTTGTCAGTTTCTGCTAAACCCATTTATTAGTAGAGATGGCCTGAGCATTGAAGTTCAGGGTGATTGCCTGCTGTGAAGACTAATAGGCAGACTAATAGGTGGCTCAGTCAGAAGCCTAGCCTACTTCCCACTTTTAATGTTCAGCTCAGCTGCCAGCCCTTGTTTGATGGTGGAGAACATTTTGCTGCCCATGACATGAAAGAATTCAGACAGAATTCACTCCAAGTAATAATAAATGAGATTTATCAGCAAAACTTTCCTGCAACAGCAAACAAAAAAATATCCTGAGTGCTTTTCCAGCGTCTTTTTTTTTTTTTTTTTTTTTTTTTTTGGCTCTCAGGAAGCATACAACCCGTTTGTTGAAAATTTTTTCCCATCTTAAGCCCTGTCTGTTGGTATATTATGCCCTCTAACCAACAGCCTAGACAAAAACCTTCACAAAACATCTAACCTTCTTGTCCAGTGAGGCTTGTAATTTGCTGCTTACTCACTGGACTATTAAGACTCAGAGAAGGAATGGCTGAGTTTTTTACACTGATAACTATGCAAATTAGCATCAACACTTTCTCCAGACTCCATTCATAAAGGTCCCAAGTTATCTCATTTAACTACCAAAAAAAAGTAAATTGTGGAAGTTTTCAGCATCACTTTCATGATGAACAAAACAATAGAAAAAAAAAAAAGTATTTAATCTCTTCCAGTCAGATTTATGCTGCTCCTAACCAGCCTTATTCCTGGAGAGCAGAAATTACAGCATTTCTAGAAATGCAAGTGATATCATGTGCAGATATAAATATCTGGAATTACTAAGTTAAGAGTAAGTTAGTTTTACTTTGCCAAGGATTTTCAGTCTTCGATCTCAGACTTGCAGTTACAAACCCCGTGGTTCCTGGTCCTGCTCTTAATCATCTGTGGTCTGTTCTCTGCCATGAGAAGTGACCTTGTTGTCTATAGCTACACTCAGTTCTACACCTCCACTGGAAAAACAGGTGGGAGTGAACCTCAGAAACAAGCTGAAAAAAATTGAGAATTGCTACAATAAGCACTTCAAACATTTTTCATGTCTCTACTGTCTTTGGAGGTTATTGCTTACATATGCAAGTGCAGCTTTCCTTCTTTGCTGCTATCTTGTAAAATCTGCCTCAGAGAAGTACTTTTTCTGTTTGGAGCTCTTAATGCAGCAGAGTGTGGCAATGAGCACCAAGTGGAGATTCTGCGAGACAAATTATAAGGAGTTGGCTTTTGCAACATCTTCGGTGTAAATTCACAAAATAATCACTTTCAGTGGAGAAATCAATCATTAATGAGTTACGTTAAAATATCACGTTAATACTGGACAAATACATTTTAATGGTTTTGATTATCTATTTCATTGTTTCAGTAAAGTGTATAGTTTTACATATGAGGAATTTAATGGTGTAGAAGTCTTGATTTCATGACATTATAAGTGTCTGTTTTTATTGCATTTAATGACTTTATAAATTAGCTGATTAAATTGTTCAAGAGATTTAGGTTTAGTATATAATGTAGCCTATTCTAATCTGAGATTTAATTGAATGTGTGTTGTTTGTCCTTCGTATCTTCCATATGAAAACTTGATATTATTTGATACTATTTTTTTCTAAGTAAAACAGCATAATTAGGAAATTCTTAATTAGATGAAGAATGTGTTGGGTTTCATTTTTCTTCAGTTCCTCACATAATTCTCTTTGTGATCTGCTAGGGGAATTGCTCCCAAACTATTAGCATAATATTGGAAAGCCCATTTCAATTGTACATACTTCTTATGTAGATTTAAGCAAAGAAAATGCTTACTGAGGTAATGCAACATATTGTACGAAAGCTCTGGCATCTCTGATAAATACAGAAGTTATTATGAGTCAACAGTGGTATCAATTGTGGATTGCATTAGTTTTAACTGATGTCTGAAAAGGAAGAATCATATGTGAAAATACCTCGAATTCAGAAGTGTTCTTGAAACCAAGTACTTTGGTCCATGAAAATTCCTAAGAAAGTTTTTGTAGATATAAGCAGAAAATGGCATTTATGCTGTACTAAAGCCTATATGATCAGAATAGTTATTGTCAGGGCAGTTGGTTGGTTATAGGAGAATACATCTTTTCTGTTTTGTAATACTGCTTTATATTTGGAATTTACATTAGTGTCTTTGCTGAACCAAAATGAGAGTTCTTTTCTCCTACTTGTGTTGTAATCACAAAGGAACTTTGATATTCTCATCTTCCATGTAGATATAGGCTTACTGGCTGTAGTTTAAGTACATACATGTCTTCAGATCCAAAAAAGCTGCTCCATAGTCAGCTTAAGATATCTTACTTAAGATACTTGATATTGTCAGCCATGATTCATATGTCCTCACTACAAGCTTGACTCACAGTTGTTTATTTAATACTTTTAACCCTCCAACTCTGTCTCTGAATGGACATATCACTCCAGTAGTTGGCAGTATTTTCAGCCAAATGTACCTGGCTCAACTTGACTGTAGGATCGTGACCAGAGTTCAAATCTCTGCTTTCATTTGGATGGGTAATGTGCTTATCCATCATATAAATCCTGATCAGATAGCCAATAGTAGGTAACATCTAAATTGGAAAGTGCTCTTAGAATATAAACTGTTACTGCTAGCTGTTTTGGCACATGAGCACCAGGAAGTATTTCCTATATTCAAGGTTATTTATTTTAATATATACATTTAATTATAAGAAACAACCCTGCATAGATCCCTTCCTCTGCAAATATTTCAAGAAAAGCTCATACTTCATTAAAGTACTGCAGTGCTGAAAGATTCATTGTGTCTTACTTAAAAATACAGGTACTATTCTTCTGAGAGTTAAAGAAATGTAAAATAATGCTTCTCTGAAGTTTTGATGAAAGAATGAATAGACCTCCCACAAAGAGTTCGCAAGTTTCTCGGTATCCTTGCAAGTGAGAGAGCTCCTTCATTAAAAAAAAAAAAAAAAAAAAAAAAAAAAAAAAAAGCATGAGCTTGCCAAGTAGATGAGTTAAGAGGCATTACCTTGCCAACAATTTTTTGTTTTGTGTAAGTCAAGCAAGAAATAGATGAATATTAATTTATGTCATATTAACTTACGTCAGTCTTTTCCTTGGCTTTTTAAGAGCATAACTTGCAAAATTAACTTCACTACATTGAGATCTGTGGAAACATCAGCTGGAAATGATGATCACTGAGTATGTATCACATTTTTCTGCGGAGAGGGGCTTTAGTCGTCCTAAATGCAACAGGAAATGTACAAATTTAGGCACAAAATAGCACTCTGCATTTTAAGGTTCATGACGTTTTCATTTCAGTTGTATATTTTTAGTCACTGTTTGGCCAGTATTGCATTTCATCTAAATAGCATTTAACATTTCCTCTTCTTCAAGAGTGGTAATATAAAACTAAGTGAATGGATCAATTTCTATGATTACACTATAACAAATTAAATTGTCAAATATTATTACCTTTAAATTTTGAACATAAGAATGATTTTATGTGAAAAGAAAATTGTGATGTCTTCATGTATAATTAATGCAAATAGAAGAACTAGAGATATAGGGGTACATTTACTTTAAAGGACAAAGATAGTGAAGAAAAATACAAAATCAGAAATGAGAGAGACTCGTGGAAAAAAAGCATATAGCAATCTCTGTAACTTTGAGTGTTCTGAAGATGAGAGTTTCTTACACAAATATAGATGAAGTTATGCATCTGTGATGCAGTTTAGGAAATACTTTGCAATACTACTGAAATGGTTTTGAGGGTAAATTTGCAAATAGTGATATTAACCTCAGAATGGGCTTCAGGGAGCTTTTTGACTTCTAATGTACCTCACATTTTCATGAAACTGAGAGAAAGAGAGCTTATGGAAGACAGTGGTTGCAATAAGGGTCAGAAACAAATTTCTTTTTCCACAAGAAATTATCATTAAGGAGTTGTTGAAGTCTTAATTATTCATGGAATCCTATGTAAAAATGGCAACTAGAAATCTTAGTGAAAGCATGAAGAATAAATGGGTAATTGTAAATAAATTCCTTGACTCAAGCTGGATCTTCTGAAAAAATCTTCCACTTTACTTTAAACTTCAACTCCTCCTTCTCTCCCTCAAAAATCTCACTTACCATTAAAGCTAATGGGCTAGCATGAGAACAATTACTTTTCTAAGCAAGCCAGTTTTTCATTTTTAAATCTTTATTTTTCTTTATGTTCTATCTTGTCATTTCTTGTTATGCATGATTTTATATAGATTGCAGTAATTATAGAAAAATACTCAACAAGGTCCTCTTACAAATTGAAGTTATAAAGTCTTGAAAACGTTACTTCTGGTACGTTTCTCAGTGGGATCTATTTCATTATTATGAAACTGTGTGAGAAACTAGAGGTTTTTGTATGTAAGTACAGACAATTATATGTGATGAACACTCATAAAACAGAAGAACAGTTGAGAGCCAAGTATGAGCAAAATCTGCAGCTGGAGAAAACAAGCTTTATAGCACAATAAATAGCACAATTTCTCTGAGCTTTCAACATATCCAGTTAGAATAACATGCAGTATGGCAAATACAGAACAAAGTAAAGAATCAGATTAAACCTAAGAATACTAGAGTGCTTGGGATGCCAAAGGGTGCACAGGGTGATAATTCATTTTTTGATTGCTTGATTTAAAAGATACTTCATATCAGAAACTTCCATGTGTAATGAAAAATTGCACCATCCTCAAAGCAGAAAAAATGGGAAGGAAAAGCAGGTGTTGCTTAGTTGAAGATATAAAAGATGATATAAAAGAAGACCGATGGGAAAGCAAAACAAGCTTTTATCCAAGAAAAAATTTATTTCCTTATCTAGCATTCAGGCCTCCATTCACAAGTGAAGGGTTGGTTTCGATTTCTTCATTGGAAAGAAGAAAGAAAGAAAGAGATACAGAAGAACAAAAAAAAGTGATAAAGAGGAGAATTCATGATCTTCCTTCATTTGTGTTTTCGTTGCATATAAGTTCAGATGGAGACAAGTCTGTCTGAACACAGATCTCTGTACAAACCAAGTTGATATTTTTGTAGAGGGTAATACAAGGCAGAGGGCTGCTGGGATGAACTCCAAGCATAGTTTATTAAAATAGTTTCTTCTCTGGGTTTGTTTGTTTGTTTGTTTGTTTGTTTTTCTCAACAGAAAGGTTGATAAAAGCTACTAAAATACCAAAGGCAGTGCTGGTACCAGCTACATTTTCTTTGAAAACCAAAGGTGGGATTTTTATTCATTTGATTGATTTTTCTGTCCCTAGAAGTGCTATGTCAGAAGGAATTTTTCTCCAAAATCCATCCTTCATGTTTTCCTCTAGTCAGATGTCAGTGTTTTTTTCATTCGCTTTTGTCCATGCAATTGGCAGTTTACTTGCTACTCTTTTCCCATATAGAAAGCCAGTAGATCATGTGGTGGCAAGGTCTGATTCCAAATAATGTGTTTAATTTTTGAAACAATAAAAAGCAGTTCTTTAAAAGAACAAATGAACTTTTCATCTAGCAGGATTATTTATTGTTGTATCAATAAAACATTTATTTTTATCCCAGTCTTTGAGAAAAAAGAGTTCATAATTTGATTTTTATTCATTTTGTGATCCCTTTGTCTTCAGAAAAACTGCATCTGTTTCTTATCACCTGGATTCTCATCTTTATTTCTTCTTTGGTATTTGGAGGTTCAATACTTTAAAAGCAAGAATAAGGAGTAGACATTATTGTCTACATCCAGTAGTTTCTGTGCTGCCACGATACCCAGTTGCACAAGCCGGGTTTTGTTTTTCTGTAGAGTATCTTGAAACACTGTTTCACAAATCCTTTGTTCCAGAAAGTTTCCTTTTTAGAAGAGTTTAGGCCTTCTTCAAGCTTCTTTCTGGTGATGACCCTGGCAGAAGAACTGATAAAATCTCATTGAAGCTCATGTGCCAGTCCCTGCATCTTCCTGTACTAAGATATTGTCACTAGAAAACATTCCATTACAAATGCAACTGTTACTACTCTAATATATAATCAGTTATAAAATGTATGTGTATTATCATTGGCACACAGGGATTATGTATATGTGTGCATATAAATACACAGATGTGTTTGTATATGTCTGCTGAGAAGGCCAATGGCATCTTGGCCAGCATCAGAAGCAGCGTGAGCAGCAAGACTGGGAAAGTGACTGTCCCCCTGTATGTGGCACTGAAGGGAAGTTGCAGTGAGGAAGGTATCGATCTCTGCTTTCAAGTGATAAATGATAGGACTTGAGGAAACAGTCACAAGTTGTTACAAGGGTGGTTTAGATTGGACATTACAAAGAACTTTGCAGATGGTCAAGCGTTGGGATGAGCTGCCCACAGAGATGATGCTGTCTCCACCCCGAAGATATTTAAGAGACGTGGATGTGGCATTAAGTGACAAAGTTTACTGATGGGACTTAGTAGGTCAGGTCAGCAGTTGAGCTTGATGATCTTGAAGATATTTTCCAACAAAATGATTCCATGTACAACACCAGATGTACAACAGCCAGATGCCAAATTACATTTTATTTCATGTGGTAATAAGATTGATAGTCCTCACTCAATCTTAAATAAGTAGTGTTTAGTTAGATATACTAATCCAAAAATTAAGTACAGGAAAATTAAGTATTGTATCTGTGTACAGTATACAGTATTAGTACAGTGAACTCTGTACAGTCCAGTCTGTTTCCGGTTATGAAAGTGCCTCCTTATTTTCCTCCCCTGTATCAGATTGTATTAATTACATGCAAGTTAAAATTAAAATCCAGCTTGGCAATTCAGAATCTGAATGTTCTTACTGTTAACTCAGATCCACGAAGAAGTTCCCAAGTTAGCTGTAAGTCAGCTAGCTCAGGCACTGATGGAAATGTTTTCAGTGCAGCACGAGACTCATTGTGGTCTGTTAAAACTCTTCCAGCACTTCAGGGAAATGGCAAGGCAGATAGCCTATGGATTGTAATTATGTGTTCCTCTAGTTAAAAGTCAATTCAGTATGACTTCAGCGTGTGCTCCCTAACACTGAGACATACAAGGAAAATTAGGGATGCAAAAATAACACTTTCCCATCAAATTGCAAATAATCAATATCTTAGGGATTATGTAGCAGGCAGGCATTGTGATGGAAACAAAACAGAACAAGATAGTAAACTTTACACTTTTTCTCAGGAAGCTAGGGAAAAGAACTAGTGCCCCAAAAAATTGAGGTTAATTATGTACTTTTTTTAGTGGTCTGAAATACCATGTTAAAAATGCATTCACACACTTGATTTGATCTTTATGTAGGTACTTTTTATTCATTAGCAGTTGTCTGTGTACAAAATGTAGTAGAATTTTTGCTTCAAGAATACATTGCCCCATAAATAGCTTCATGAGCATTTCATCCAGTTTCTCAGTGTATAGGATTTCAGCTAGATTAAGTTCAATTTCATGTCACCTTTCCCCACATAAAAGAAAAATAACAGACACTTTCCTTCCTAGTCCATTTGGAAGCTGGATGGTACTTTTCACAACTCTCCAGTTTGGTGACTTTTTGAAAATGCAGCAGACCATCTTGGATGCAGAAAATCTAGCAAAATGACAAGAAGGCTAGCAAAGCCAAGAAGAAATTTGTTTAGGGGTCCAGGATTGTCTTTCTTTCTATTATTTTCCCAAATAATTCACTGTAAGAGATAAATCTTGTATATTCATATTTGATACTGTTCCTTTAAGGAGGGCTTTCTCCTAGGAAATATATTGAAAAATTTTGATTATTGAATGTATGTCAATTTATGAGTTGCTGAGATATCTTGTTTCAGAATGTTTAGAATTTTGAGAAACTTAGATGACTTTTTATTGAACACAGTTTTATTCAACAGAGATAATTTAAATATGCTGTTCTTTTCAACATGATCAAGAATATAATTAGTCTTCACATCACATCAGTGTTAGTATTAAGGTGGACTTGGGCAGAATATAACAGAAATAAAAATATTTCTGTTGTGCTTTAACATAGGTGGAAAGCCTTTAAGAGAAATGTATTGTTTATTTTAACTATTTTGAGTTGAAAGAGGAATGTATGTAAATTTTCCTGTTTCATCATGAAATTCAATGTAGATTAATGTTACACAAATATTAGGATGAAAGACTCCAAGTTTCAGTAAAAAATATTTAAGATTATTATTACCTCTCAGGAATGAGAATTATGGTAACTGGTTCTGTGAAAAATACCTGCTCAATTCTTATTAATCATCAAAAGTTAATGTTGGAAATTACAGAAAAAGATGAAGAAAGCAAAACATAGGAGATTACTACATACATCTAAGTTGTGCCTGCATCTTGAACTTCATACACATACAGAACAGCTCTTAACTCACATAGATGTGGGTTATACCATAGCCCTTCCATCTGGAAAGCAGACTAGGGCAGCCCAAGGACAGCACAGAGGGGGTGAAAATGAAATAAGCATTCCTTGTTTCTTCCAGTACAATAACTTAAACAACCACAAATGAGACCAGTAGCTAAGGTGATTCCTCACAGGCCAATTAATGAAGGTTTTTTTTCAAAACATGACAAATTTATGAACAAGAAATGTGTGTAAGGCTGTCAAGAGCAAATGTAAAAAGTCCATGATGTGATTTGCTCAAACAAGGAAACAATCCCAAAAAACTTTCCTGCATGCCATGTATCATCTTAATACCCTTTCCCAAGCATTCATTGTTACTGTTACTGGAGATCTAGTTGGTATGGCTATTCTTTCCATTTTTTCAGTGAAAAACAGTGTACAACACTGAAAGGAACTACACTTCTCTAGATACAAAATTTATAAACCCAGTTATCACATTTTTAACTAACCTTTTTTATATGAAAGAAAAAAAACAACAAAAAACAACACCTGAAGTCCCCAGCTGGTTGTTGTGTCCTCAGCATCTTAAGTACTTCTTCATAGAATGTAAAGAGGTTAGGACTTCAGTGGCGTAAGAATTTTGAGAGCCAGAGGGATGGATTTTCCTTCTTGTGTTCAATGAAATGTATGACCTGTTTGTTTAACCTCCCACATTATACTTCCTTTGGTAAACTAGAATGAATTCACCCCATTTTCATTTGTAAACGCTTTGCATCTCATGTCTTGAATGTCTCTGTCAGTCTTTTATCCATCTCTGCTACTGTATTTTGACATATATCTGTTAAGATTTTGATGTATGTTTTGGTCTAACTGCATGTTTGTTAATAGGTGACCTTTTGATTTGATTGTATGGCTGACTTCAGTGCTAATAAGCTGAAGGATGAGATGTCTAATGAGTCCTGTGTATAGAAATAATGATAGATGACTTATTTGGAATTCTACAGACACAGCATGGTCAAGCATGCTGAGGAGTCCCTGGAAATGAGCCAGTCTTAGAGTGGGAAGCTTTATTGATTGCACAGAGATAGGGTATGTTTTAATCATTTTTACAACACTGTACTGTCTTAGGTACTAAAATCCATTAAATAAGGAGTATAAACTCTGTTTTAAACTGGATCCCAAATTGTTTCTTGATGTACTATCAACAAGCAGCTCTGTAAGATCAATCACAGTTACCAAGGCATATTAAAATCAACTTGTTTAATTTTAATTGTTCATATTCCTGACCCTCTGTGAGTAGCTGTTCATAAAGCTAAATCGCTTTTCTCTCAGACAGGGGTTTCATTTCACTTTGTGGTAGTTCTCTTTCCTTTTACACTAACCAGCATTTTGCTTTCCTTTCTCCCTCCTTCCTCCTGGTCCAGACTTCTCATTTTTCTTAGAGAATTTTTTCTCTTTGTGACTTCCATCCTCGTTAACAGAAGCTGAAGCCTTGTAAATGACTCAACTTTAATAAAGAAGGTGGATCACTTGAATTATTAGATGATGTAAAGTTACAGATCTCAATCTCTTTTCAGGAGTCTCTGTCAACCTATGCTACATGAGTGATTATGCTTTCAGACTTGTAATCAAATTATAACATTTGCTGGCTGTATTGTGAGCAGGTACATTCATTTTAAACTTGTACTTTCTGTTTAGCTCAATTTATTTTAGTGTTCTCTGTTCTTTATTTTCTTAGGAGAGTTCTGTGTGACTAATTACTAATTTCATTCCTACTGTCATATCTGTTCTTCTGAGAATGGAAGACCCCAGTTCAGTTTGTATCAATTTATTTCCTTCCTCCAATATCTGAAGTTAATAGTAGACTAGTGGACTTAGTTACAGAAAAGAGTAACGAGTTTGAATCTCATACAAAATATTTATTACTGTTACCTTAAACTTCTATCATACTATCTATACTTACTGCCTGGACTGGACACAAGGTTATCCTACTCTCTTCTGAAGAGAGTGTGTGCTTTCAAATTTCCAGTCAGTTTGGGTATTTTCTGTATCCTTAATCTAAAGATCAAAGAGTGTTGTACATGATATTTAAAACCGTGTAATTTTAGCAAGCACAATTACAGGAGCACACAGCACCAAGGGACTGTTTTTAGTAAAATTTTACAAATTTTACTAAAAATTTTATGTTGGTTGTAGTATTAGATCCTTCAGATTTTAGGGCAGCCTGTGGATTTTCGTATAGTTTCATTCATGTTAAATAAAGAAGGGTCTTTTTGTATGGATGATTTCCATAATTTGACAACTTTATTTCATATGTGACTTAGTCTATTTCTCCTTTAGTTCTCATTTTTCATGTACTTGTACTATTCTCTACTACTTTTGTTGCGAATTTTAAATGCCAGCTCACATGCTTCAGCAGGTGCAGGGGGCAGAGGGACAGCATATGCTACAGCCTTGCTGTGGAAATGGAGAGCTTGACAAAATGGAACTCTTCAAAATGCACATTTCTTCTTGGTAGCATATTGTGATTTGTGCAGACTTTGTTTTCTGGAGGCTTTCTGAGCCAATAATTAATGCTGGAAAAAGGAATTATATGAGTACAGCTAACTTGAGGATCTCTAGAGATTCTGGAGAGCGCCATTCACTGAGCTTCAGTGAAGTGTGTATATAGCCCGTCCTTTGCAACTGACTTGGCTTCTCTTCACACTTCCTCCATCAAGAGTTGCATGAAAGGAGACAAAGCTCACAGTCCTGCCCTGTGGTCTTTCGTCTCTTAAAGACTGACAAAACCGCGCTTAACTGCTGGCTATTACTATGTCAGTTTTCTAGGGACTCATCACTAAGAAATAGTATGCCTTAGTTTATTTTCTTTGTTTGGTATGCCTGCTGAACAGTTTTTTCAGTTTTTGCATGTCTTCAAATACAAAGAGGTTTTGCAAAATTCATCATGACATTAAAGGAGAATGTACAGATTGCAGAAATTGTTCTGTGTTCATCGTTTAGGATGCACTCCTGTGTTGATCTTAAATAACTTGATTTTGTTTAGATATATTTGGAGTAAACCTTAGTGCAACTTTGATCTTAACTAGCCAGAAGGGCAAAATTTTAAACTAAAATTCTGCCCAGTTGAACTTATCCTCTAAAAAAAGTACAGATTCTCTTGTTTTAAAAAGGCTTGACAAATTACCAGTTTTATTCAAGTAGATCTCTACATAGAGCTGCTAGATAGTAAAACAAATATATGATTTTGCTTTTTCCTCTCCCTAGGCCAAATTCAAGAAAAGATGTTTTTGCTTTAAGGAAAAGGCAAGGTTTGCTTTTATATGCATATAATCTTGCAGAATCATTATTATGAATAATGGGCCATAAGAATTGGAAGAGCCCCATGGCTCATATTTATCAACCAACTGCCATAATGATGGACATAGTATAAACATCTCACTAAAATAGAACTCTGGGATATTCTCCCTAGTTTTTCTCATCAGTCCCCAGCAAGTATTCTCAGAAATGAAAAACCTCAAGGCAGTGTTAAATGTAACTCAATTTCGAATTGCAGGAATTCATCTTCAGAATGGAAAGGTTGTGTGTCTCTGTGTCCAATTAATTCTTGGCTTTCATTTGAAACTGCCAGCAAATTTGCCAACCCAATCTGATGGGTTTTATTTATGTGATATAAATCTTTGTCAACTGATAATTGGTCTCATATATATTGGAAGGCGATTTTTTTATTCACCAGAAACCTGGATCAAAATGTACACAAAACGTACCTGAAAATGTAATAATCTGTTTCACCTCACAGAGCCAATCACTCTCTTTAAGTAGCCTTCAATCTAGCACGCCCTGTGCAAACAGCAGATAAATCAATGAAACTTTGATTATTAATGGATAGCAGAATATGTATATTGTCATCTTCCTGCTGAAAACCCCTGATAAAATACTTTTCCTGAATTCTTCTGACTTGCTTTATGTGAGAAACAAAGGTCATTCATTATCTGTACTTGCAAGATAGAATCTTAGAACCACCAAGGTTGGAAAAGCCCTCCATGATCATCTAGTCCAACCAACCACTTACTACTTAAACCATGTCCTTTTGTATAACATCTAAATTTGTCTTGAATACCTCCAGGGGTGATGACTCCATCACCTCCAAGGGCATCCTGTTCTAGTGCCTAAGAACTCTTTCAAAGAAGAATTTTTCCTAATATCCAATGTGAACCTCCCCTGATACAACTTGAGGCCATTCTTTCTTGTCCTATCACTAGATACATGGGAGAACAGGTCGACCTTCACCTTACCACAACCTCCTTTTGGTGAGTTGTAGAGATCAATGAGGTCCCCCCTGAGTTTTGTTCAGACTGAACAATCCCAGTTCCCCCAGCCACTCCAGATCTTGTGCTCCAGATCCCAAATCTGAACTCAAGATGCTTCCTCACCAGAGCCAAGTACAGGGGGATGATCACCTCCCTGCTCCTGCTGGCAATGCTATTTCTGATACAAACCAGAATGCTGTTGGCCTTCTTGGCTACCTGGACACACTGCTGGATTATGTTTAGCCGAGTGTTGAACAACGCTCTCAGGTCTATTTCTTTCACATAGACTTAGAGCTGCTCTGCCAGAAGCCTGTCACATTTCCTGGAGTTGTTGTGGCCAAACTGAAGCGCCTAGCACTTGTTCTTGTTGAACTTCATCCCATTAGCCTCAGCCCAGCAATTCAGCCTGTCCAAATCGCTCTGAAGACCCTTCCTACCCTCAGGCAGTTCAACACTTCTTCCCAGTATTCTGCAAACTTACTGAGGGGGCACTCAATCCCCTTGTCCTGGTCATCAGTAAAGGCATTAAACAGGACAGGCCCCAGTACTGACCTGCGGAGAGCACCACTTGTGACTGATCATCAGCTGAATTTAACTCCATTTACCACCACTCTCTGGGCCCAGCCCTCCAGCCAGTTGTTTACCCAGCAAAAAACGTACCTGTCCTGGCCACAGTCTGCCAGCTTCTCGAAGTGAATACTGTGGGAGGCAGACTTAAAGACTTTGCTGAAGGCTAGGTAGACTACATCAACAGCCTTTCCGTGATCCACCAGGCAAGTCACTCAATCATAGAAAGAGATCAGGTTGGTCAACAGGACCTGTCTTTCATGCTGGCTGGGCCTGATCCCCTGGTTGTCCCACATGTGCTGTGTGATTTCTCTCAAGGTGATCTGTTCCATTACCTTCCCTGGAACCGAGATCAGGCTGACAGGCCTGTAGTTCCCTGGATCTTCTTTACAACCCTCCTTTTAGATGAGAATCACGTTGGCAAGCCTCCAGTCTTCTGGCACCTCTCCTAGTTGACCAGGACCACTGATAGATGGTGGAAAGTGGCTTGGAAATCACCTCTGCCAGCTCCCTCAGCATCCTTGGAATCCCATCTGGCCCCATGGACTTGTGACAGTCCAGGTGGAGTAGTGGTTCTCTAAATGTTTCTACCCTGAATAGTGAGGAATTTATCCCAGACTTTCAGGGTCAGAGCATAGAGTACCCCAAGGATAACTGATATGACTTTTAAAGACAGATGTAAAGACGGAATTAAGAACCTCAGCCTTTTCCTTATCCTCTGTGGCCACGTTCCCCTTGCTTTGTGGGGAGGAGACAGCCCAGGTAGTGGGACTCTGCTGGAGAGGATCTGGAGCTTTTCCTCCAGCTTCCTGCTCCTGGCTTGCAGCACCTTTTTTTTTTTCAGTGGAATCCAGCAAGTAGCAATTGCCTCTGAACTGCCATCAAGATCTGAACTTTGTGGCCCCAAGGAAAAGAGTAGACCAACTTCGGAAGGGTTTTTTTTTATCAAATACTCAAAGTCTTAGAAAATTTTATGTTTGCTAAAATTAGAAGGAGATGCATAAGCAAGTCCCAGTAAAAACAGGGAAAGTCAGGAGTGTGAGGAGCCTCCATCACTTAACTGTCATTCTGGAGCTGTCACTGGTCATGTCCTGAAGTAGAGAGATGGATTGCATGGCCTCTTAATGCCCCTTCCGTTACTCCTTTTCTCACCTGTTTCTGTAGTGAAAACTCTTTTAGAATGGGACTGATGAAAAATGCTTCTGTTGGAAACATCTTGTGGATGAAATGGCACTATGAAAAAATCCAGAGATGGAAGGTGATTAGCTAATTTAGAATGTTATTTTTTAGGGTATTCATTACTCCTCTCAGTATGTTCCTGCAAAGATTAGACTTAACAAATTTGTTAACAAATTAACAAATATTAGACTTTTTAATACATTTTAAAATTCTATTAGAATATTTCCGTGTTAAATATGTATGTGGAGTGCATGAGGAATGCCATTAGAGTTCCCAAGAGTTGAGACTGTCACTACAGGTTATCCTTAAAATGAATTTTTTCATCTCTTGATTGATTTCCCATTGGTTTCCTAAAGGATGAATCATTGTTATCCCCAAGTAGTTTTTCATGGCCAAATTATGTGTTGGAATAATTCCAGTGAAGAAAATAAAATAACACAACTGTATAATTTGTCATTACACAGATTGTAGGAGCATGTAAGATACCTGGTGGTCTGAGATCATAGAATCATAGAATCATAGAATCACTCAGGTTAGAAAAGACCTTAAAGATCATCAGGTCCAACCACAACCTGACCATGCTACCCTAACAACCCTCTGCTAAATCATGTCCCTGAGCACCACATACAAACAGTTTGTAAACACATCCAGGGATGGTGACTCAACCACCTCCCTGCCTATTCCAGTGCTTAACAAACCTTTCTGTAAAGAAATGTTTCCTAATATCCAACTTAAACTTACCCTGGTGCAACTTGAGGCCATTTCTTCTTGTCCTGTCACCTGTCACCAGTGAGAAGAGACCAACCCTGCTCTCGCTGTAAGCACCTTTCAGATATTGGAAGAAAGCAATAAGGTCTCCCCTCAGCCTCCTTTTCCCCAGACTGAACAGCCCCAGTTCTTTCAGTCTCTCCTCATAGGGCATATTCTGCAAGCCCTTCGCAAGCCTTGTTGCCCATCTCTGGACCTGCACCTCAGTGTCCTTTCTGTACTGAGGTGCCCAAAGCTGAACACAGTACTCGAGGTGAGGCCTCACCAATGCCGAGTACGAGACATTCCCAAGTAGTTGATATTGGGCTGGTAAGATTTGTTTTGCACAGATAGCTGTATGGGTATTTAGTGGAGAACTGAAATAGGATTACTGAAAATAATTGATTTTCAAACTATAATTTTTTCCCATTTAAAATTATCCTGAGGCACTTAAAATCTGTAATCTAAAACTGTGTTGGAAATCCAAGGAAGTCTTCACTTACAGTGATTTTTAGATATAGTAGCCATTTTGAGCTATGTGAGCAGTAAATAACTGCCATTTTATTGCAAATTATTTAATTTTACACTTTTAAAATGTGTGTTACTATTAATTTTGGTTTGATTTTCAGGTTTTTTCCAAAAGGAAATTGGGGATCATTTTTCATACCGGAGAAATAATGGATAAAAATGAACTGCAACTTTACTATTGGCTTTGATGAAACCAAATGTTACCCTTTGCCCTAAAGCTGAGATTTCGCTAGAGAACAACAGGAACAAAATCAACCTTGCTAACAAAAAATGCATAAACTTAATGTGGACTACTGGTCCAATCACTTCAGTTCCCCAGTGTTTTGAACAGACGTACTCTGTCTGTAAAGGTACAAGGAAACAGTATTTCGAATACAGAATTTTAGAGCTTGTAACATAAGAATTACCTCTTAAAACAAAGCTGTTCTAAAACAGCAATATCCATAATATGCATGTGCTGGTAAAGTAAGGGTGAAAATTAACTGAAGCTCTCTTACCCTCTGTAGCCCTTCCACATTCTTCTTGCTTTTTTTCCCCACACTTTTCACTCATTAGTCTGATCAGTAACATCTCCTTTTTCCAGCCTTGCCTTTGATTTGGTGCAAAAATTTCTGTGTGTTCATTTTCATTAAATGGAATTTCTAAAAGAGATGTAATTATTTGAGATTAGAGCTTAAAAAGAATATTTGATACACTCGGGAAATTGTTTACATAAGGTCACATACAGTGTGAATTACTCTCAGTTGAAGGAAATGCAAATATCTTCTATTTCTAATTCAGTTTTGTCCGATTCACTTAATAAACCATATTTTTTGGTGACGGAGATAAATTCTTGTCCAAGAAGTCTCACACCCCAACCTTTGCTTGTAGGCTCTATTAATAGAGTAACTTCACTGTCATTATGTCTTCTCAGTGCTTTGACTTTGCCAGAAAATATTGATCTGTAGCATGATCTGTCCAAGGGCAACAGCATCATTAATTGCTAAGTGATCTGCAAAACAATTAGAGACCTCCTGGCTGTTGTACAAATAGATGAATGGAGCTGTCTACCTAATCAGATACGGTTGTATCTATCTATGGGCCCAATTGTGTTGTTCAAAAATGTCTTCAACATCTGTCACTTTCCCACTTCTCTCAATAACATATGCCCTGCTTTGCTCAGCAGGGTTCCTGCTCAAAAGCCTTGGAGGGAAGAGGGAGTTTCATGCAGTTTCCTAAGAAGATTTTTATCCTGTATCTGCGTTCTCAGATTTACTTAAGAGACAAGCAGGATTAATCTAAAGTTCATAAGCATACAAGAGGCTGTATTTCACATTTGCATTAGCACATGAAGGCAGAACAAATATATTAAAAATTAATACAAAGCCTGGATGCAGGGAATTTAATGTTTAAGAAAATGGAAGGAACTGATGATTTTCTAGGCTAGTCGGTTATTCAGCACCCACTACAGTGGAAATCTGTCTTTAACAAGAGTCTCTGAGGACCAAAAGGTAAATGGTAAGAATAAGACTGTGTTTGTCACTGACATATTTCTGTGTGAAAGAAACCTATTTGGAAGGAAATAAAGAATTAGTGCTCTTAAAGTCCCCTTAAAGTTAGCTTGTACAGATGTTGCATAAATATCCTCTGCTGAAAATGCTTGTATTGAGATCCAGGTGATTGTTGGGGGGAAAAAAAACAGACTGACAATGTGCAATGTGCGCTTTCAGTTAGGTACCCATGAACTGAATTTGTGATGCAACAGAGTGACCCAGGTAAAAAGTGTTCCTATTGACACACGAATGTTTTCCTAAATATTACTATTGTATGTTTCCAGCGCCTTTGAAGGGGTTAGTCCTGTTTTGAGAAGGGTTTGTGTTCTGTTCAACAAAAATGATATTTTTAGTAGTGTCTTGAAGAGTAAGCACAAGCACTGCATTGATGCTGTTTGTATATGTGTATATGACAGTTTAGTGGTTCTAGATAATTTAGTATTGAAGATCAGATACTAAGGTCTGACTCCCTTCACATTCTTTGGTTACATATTCTGGTGTTTTAAAGTTCTTTTATCTTTTTATCTGGCTATGAGGTTTGTTACCAAATTTCTGTAACTGTCACTGTATCATTCTGTGTTGAATTTTTAGTTGCTTTTTAGTAGACTTTAAGATATCATTCCCCTCTGTGAAGTATTAGTTATATTCTGTTTGGCACTGAGCAATGAGAAATATACCCAGTCAGTAATTCCCAGTATTCTCACTGCTCTGTCTGACTCTATTTTAGTCATTAGGGTTTTAAAGAAAAGCTGTTCCTTTTTCTAGTTCTGGTCTCGCTGCACTTGGTACAAGGACCAGAAGATGTGCACAAGCAGGAGAGCATGTACTTGAAGATAGATTTGATTTAGCTCCTGCCTCTTTTAAGGGCTGCATAATCTTCATAATGTAGCTGCAGATCCACTGACTATCTTTTCAGTCTCTCAGGAGGAAAAGGCATGAGTGATTCCCTGTAGGAAGAGATTGAGTGCTATCCCCATTACTCTGTTTCTGGGAAGGACACTGGGAAAGATCCAAGAAGATATATCTGGCAGTCTATCTAGGTTGCAGGCAGAAACTGATACTTTTATAACAATAAGAAAACATTATTTATGTTCCTCTAAGAAGCAGTTTCAAAAAATCTGTACTTTTCATTAAAAAACTGCTGTGTGGATCCTACCCTTGTTTTGTCTCTAAGCATCCATAATGTACACATGGATACAAAACATCCTGTTTTTACAGAAACAATCCCTGTTTGAGTAGAATGCTTTTCATCAGGGGTTAGGTGGTGCAATGGAATAATAAACTAGCTTTCCACCTTGTGCAGACAGCTGGTCAGATGCACTGTAGATCACATGTGAAAATGAGGCTGGCGGTCCTGTCCCTACTGCTGTTTTATAGCCCAAAAGAGAGAAAGCAAAACATGAAAAATACTTAGTTCTTGGCAACCTCCCAATTTAATTTTCATCTGTATATTCCTCTGCCCTCCATTCAAATAAAAGCAAACGCAAATCATAATGCAGGTCATAAGAAAGGTAACAGAAAAGCAATAGCCTAAACAGTCACGGTCAAATTTTCTAACAGCACAGCACTGCAAAGGGTAGATGTTTATAGCAGGAAAGATTTGGTCTTTACTCCGACAACTCAGCTATGCTTTTCCTAGCACTGCTCTCATATTATTGGCAATTGCATTTTGGAGCTACAGCAGTGCTGTTTCACTTGCGTAAACAAAAAGCTTTCCTGGGAAAGTGACATTATACTGACTTAGTTACAGATAATATAATATTTTTTTTGGAGTGTAAGATGTAAGAGTGATGGATTTGGGGCTACAAATATTTTATGCAATGAAAATAATTTTCTCTTATCCTGAAGAAAATGGTTTGATATTTTCTAAGCAAAAACAAAAAACAAACAAATTAAAAAAAAAAACTTAAATACTTATAAATCTTTTGTTTAATAACAAAAATACATAATTGAGATGGGTTCTCATGGTGCTGCGTGGGGATGTCTGTAGATCAGGGTCTATATCCAGCCTGTATCTAATGCAAAGCACCATAAATATTCATCTTCCCTCTTCTCCAGCAAAAGCAACGTGAATGTCTGTCCCACCAATCCACAGCACTGCTTCTTCTTGAGATCCCAACCCAGGAGCTCAAGAGGAGTATCTGTAATGCTGTATGCAGTTGCATCTTGATGGAGAAAATCAGCCTTTCCAGAAAAATTGAAAATTACATGTTTTCAGTTAAAGAACCCACATGCTTGTCCCAGGCTAGATTCTGCCACCCTTGTGGATAATCAGTAGTCATTTCCTATTTAAGTATGCTCACAATAGTCTGATGGTCTGTCTGCACGGTAAAATGATGCTTACTCAGAAGCTGAGTTAAACTCAGTAGTCATTGTGCAGTCATGCTAGCCACCAAGAGCAGCCTTTGAAACTGTACGGCCATGAAATGTACTTCGTATGTGTTACTAGCCAGCAAACCATAAAGAAACACTTGATTAAAACAGTTACCTAATTAAAGTATTTTGTATCTGTAATTAAGCTGCGTGTAATGCTTAGGGTAGAAACTGAACCATGGTAAGGGCTGCCATTGCATTCCAGTGCACTTTAACCAGGGTGCTCATTGAGGCATTGACAAAAGAAATGATCATGGAATCATGGAACGTTAAGTGCTTTCTCTATGGTTGTTACCATTGCTGTGTGGGCAGCACACGTATGTTGCCAGTCTATGCTTTTTTTTTTTTTTTTTTTTTTTTTTGGATGGGGGGGGGGTGATATGGGTGGGGGGTTGTTTTTCTTTTGTTTGCCCCCCCCCCCAAAAAAAAAAAAAAAAAGCCTGTTTCTGTTTTTTTTTCCTCCATTATGGTTGGGTTTTTTCTGTTTCCATGTTTTCTTTTTTAGCCACATGCCAAGATCATATTGTTTAGTGACTGTATATTTTCCTTTTAAAGGGTTACGATACAACAAATAAAAGAAACAGAGGAAGATGAGTGTTTTAAGTTTTAAGAAAGGAAGCAATTAAACTAATGTAAATTCTTTGAAAAATCTGTCAAACTTTTGCATCTCTTTTACACAGACTTCTTAAAAAGAAATTGGAAAATATGTACATAAAAAAAAAATCTGAGGAATTTATAAACTCCTTTTGAGACTTTGCAAATCTTTCCTAAGATCAAAGAAGTTCCTTACTGTTTGTATCTTTTTTCAGACTTCACCGTTTCTGAATTCCTACCAAGATCTCATAAAATTCTGGCTTCCTGTGTAAGGTTTATAATGCACCTCTTGGATGCCATATTCTAAATTACGTTTAAAAAAAAATCAGATTTCTTGCAAAAATTAATCTCTTCAGTTAAAACTCTATTTAAAAAAATCATTTACTCTTCTCTTAACAAATAAATGCCAACTGTCATGAATAGCAAAGTGTAACAGCAAGCTGTTTAGCTTTTCATTGTCCTTTCCTGTACTCAGGAAAAACTTCTGCTGGTTGAAAATGCTTCTAAAATCTTACCTGGAAGAGATTCGTACTAATTTTAGTGGCCTTTACTTCAAAACAGACTGTCCTATACAGAAGTTCACCTGAGTCAGATAGCTAAAAGTCAAGTTCTTCAAACTGATTCTTTCCAAACTGGCCAGGAGCAGTAATGCCCTTTGAATGTTCAGTACTTCCACTTTCAGTTTTTCTTGTAAGCATATTTAATCTGTTAATGAATACACAGGAAGAAAAGACAGTATATTTTAGCATTCATTGCAGCATCAAGCTTTAGCAAAAGGGGAGCTTCTTTCTGAGGCACACTGCAGCAGTTTGTTATTCAGTTAATTCATCCATACATTGCAGAGCAACTGGGGGCTGAGTTGTGAGTTCTTCAGGTAAGTTCATCTGTCATTTGCTAAGAGCAAATCCAGGATGGGTCCAATAGGATTGTTCTAAATTTACTTGTGTGACAAAATTCCCAGAGTGCATGAGGCACCATGTAAAGGCAGATGTACATTCAGAAATGAGAGTATTAAAGTTCTGTATGCAAATCTAATCTCAAAACAGTGGCAGCTAATTTGGTAAGGGAATAGCAGTGTCTGGAAGTTCTGTACCATGAAATAGCACTAACATATTTATAGTCAGCATTCCCAGAATAAGACATTCAGCAGCATCTTCACAGACAGGTAAGAAAGCCTACTCCTGTTTACAAGACTCTGGTAATGAACCATGAAGGATAGTGTTTTGGGGCCATCTGTCATGTAGCTCACTTTTTTTGGTAATTGAAAGTGATTTAGTATATCGTGGAAAAGAAAGGTCTAACCGTGTGCTGTAAGCCTTACCCCTTGCTGTACAGAACGGGGAATGCAGCAGCTTCGTGAAGACACTGAGAAAAGACACACTCTGTGCATGTCCAAAAAGTGCAAATGAATCCCCTGTCCTACATGGCACTAACTTAATTTCTCAGTACAAAGGTTACTGTAAAAGTAAGGGTTAATTTCTTTACAGATTTTACCATCTCATGTGAATAGGTGTTTATTCTCTAGCATTAGCAAGGCTATGATGTGCAGGTTTTGTAGAAGTGAATTTCACCCAGATCAGTTTCACTTTGTGAAAAAGAAGTTTTCTTTTTCCTCTTTTCCAGTAATTACCCCTCTGTTGATGATAGCTATTTTTATTGAAAGCTTAACATATCCAAATGTGATTATATCATGTGTGCATTTGATTTCTTTTTCTACTACCATACAATGGGTTTTCATTCTCTTGGGTAGAATGGAGCTTCTCCAACTCCTTGTAGAGCTCTGGAGATTATAATTGTGGTGGGGGAAGTATGTAATTGCCTGGGAGATACAGTTAAATCACCCATCCCAGGAAAGAAAGGATAGTTTAGCTGCCAGTAAAGATGGAAATTTCATTGGACAAGTCTAATGAAATGCAAGATTGTTAGCAAGGGAACTGGGTATCATACTTGTCCATTAAAAGTGACAGATAACCCTGAGCCACTTCCATGAGTGATGTTACACAATAGAGGAAAAATAAATATCTCCAAGTTGTTCTCTCAGTCTAAATAAATTATGTACCATTTTAGACAGAAAGCAGTGGTCGTGAAGTCTAATTGAATTATTTTAGTTGCCTAATTTGAGAGAAAAACAAAAATTGAAGAGTGAAAAGAGCAATGAATAAGTGGTATTGGAAGAGGCCAGTAAAACAAACCCCATAAGGAATAAGATTCTTTCATCATTACATTATTTTTCTGGACAAAGATTGATACTGCTTTTTTTTTTTTTTTTTTCTCCACAACATATTCCATTCTGTCCCTGGCTCTCTTGTGCTAATTTATATGACCCCAACATGTACAAAATTAAACACTGGGATTTCAGGGAGGCAGACCAAAGCATGCTTATTCCCATGGTGACGAGCGCAGTGAATAATCCTTGTAAGATGCAGAAAATGAAGTAATTACTATTTCTATTTTATTTGTGAAAGTGTTTACAGTGTAGAGCTTTATTCAATTTCCCCAGTGTAAAAAGCTTTTGTGTGGAAGATTCTCAATGCTCTTTCACTTCTGGGAAAGCAGAAATTGGCTGCTGCAGGTTAGTGCACTTCTTTCCACTGTTAGTAAAGTGCAGGAGTTTCTTGAAGACAGGCTTTAGCTTATATGCTTAAAAAGGAAACAGAAATGTATAGAAGGACAGCTTCCAGTTCTCATTTAGACTTCATAATTTCTTTCCTGGAAAAACTTGGGCAATGCTTGCAATTTGCCTGCCAGCACCTGTCTGAAAAGAAGCCTCATTCCTGAGAAGTGACCACAATAGCCTCAATCTTACACTGAATAAATTGTTCAGAACTTGTTCATTGGAGTGCTGATGGTAGTCCCACCTAGATTTTGATTAAGCAGTGATGTATCAGTGGATTACAGAGTAAGAGAAGACTGTGTACAAGAAGTTTACCTCCATTCCTCTTTATCACTAAGTGTGTGTGTGGCATCAGTGGACTTTAAGTCTGGACTAAACTATGCATTTTCCCTCTCTCACTAAGATGTAAGGATTCTGACATTTTGTGGGTCTTCATCTGCTTTCCAGTGTTTGGTCTCACCATTGGCATAAACCTGCTGGAATCTTTTGAGTCTCTTTCCTTAAAAATATAGATGATATTGAGTTATTTAATGAGATTAGTGTGAAAAATAAACATTCATCAAAGGTTGTGGGTATTCTATGCACTGTGAAAAATCAGTGTTATCAAAGTAGCTGATTTACTAAATCACTCCATTAATTCAGTGATTACATCAAACCTAGATGAACAGTCATTTTTTTACTTTGTAACTCCATTTATAAAATGATTGCCCAGTACACTATGTATTTTAGAAGCACATTTCTTGACCTCAGGCCTTTCTTGAGAAGCCGGAGTGGCTTTCTGCATCACCATTCTTAAATGGAACATATTGCCTCTCATTTAACACACGGCATCCTGACTGTGGCAGTTAACTAGGGTACATGTAATTAACATATATCTAAGTGCAAATACACACATTTATCTAATTATTTACAAGCCTGGGATGTATGTGGATCTTAGCATTTCTTTTCCTGACATAATTTGTACTTCAAAAGAAAAAACTTGATGCTTTTCTATGTAGAACAAACAAACAAACAAAACGAACAATTTAAATGAGCTAAAACGTGTTTCTTCCATCTTTATCTAGAAAACAGATAAAAAGTTTAAAACTAACTTAAAAATTATATCAAAGACTGCTTATATGCCAAGTTTCAGCCAAAAATACTTTTCACAGCTAAATTATCAAATCCTCTGAAAGAGTGTTTATAATGGAGTTGCTGATGCAACCTTTATTATAGAGATATGAATGGCTATAATGAAGGCTTCCGTTGATGCTCTGGCAAGCCTACTGCTAAAAATTATTCTGAATTTATCTGGCATTCAGAAAATGCTTGAAGTGGCCAAAATGTTTACACCATCATTATCACTTTGACAATGTCTCTTTTATCCCAAAGGAAGTCAGTGATGAACAAATTCAAGCAATGTGCAAGACGTGCATATTTAGCATCTGTTAGGCATTCTCATGGCAGCATTGTTTCATATGAGAAATCCAAGCCAAGAGTTCAGCCACCAGCTTTGAAGCAGTATATTTGAATCAAATGTTGCCTATTGTGTAATTTGAAAATATATTAGTTTCATGCATTATGATTTTTTCCAATGATTTGCTTTTGGTTTATGATCAAGAGACTCCTGAGTCCGAGCAAGAGTGTAAAATTCAGAGTGATACTATTTTGGAGTTCCATGTCTTTCCTTTGGTTCTTTCACACCATTTGTACAGTTTTGAAAGACCATTAGCATATGTATTTTTTTCAGAAAAAACATACAAATTGTTCTTAATCTTGGACTAATTACAGACATGCTACTTTCCTGATTTTAGATTCCTGAAGCAGATTCAGGTGGCTATCTGATGACAGGAATTCATGATCAGCTTTTGGTACATCGTAATACAGAATGCATATGTGCAATTGCATCTTGTAGTAATATCGTTTTGATAGGGTTTTCTTTTTTCTAGTAGTATATTTTTAGACAATAAAATGGTACCTCTTCTTGAACTTCGGATGGTTTGGCTGCGTACAAGATTGCACTGATTAATCAAGTTTGGGTGCTAAACTGATTTTATTAAGCTCCTCTGCAGGGAGCTATCAAGTGAATTCAGTTGTTCCTGTGTTGACGTACCTTAACTTGAGAAAGACTTAACTTACGCTAAATCAATATACATCAGATTTGAAATTATATAAGTTATAAATTTATAAAGTTATAAAGTTATATAAATTATATAAGCTGCACAGTAGTGTTTGAACTAATCTAATAAAATAAATTCTAACGCATAGTTTAAACAAGTTCAGTGTGATCTTGTTCAGTCTTCTGACTGTATTTTCAAGGATTTTAATTCTGAGTAAAAAAAAAAATAATGCCTTTACAGAAAAACCTGCACAAGAAATTTCATAGAGGGTGCATGATTTAAGAAACAGGAGTTTTGTAAATAGAATTTTCATACAGCAAATGCTACAAATTCTGGTGGAAATTTTTTGCATCATTTTGGAGATATTAGAAAAAAAGTAGCACAGCCTCATTTTCAAATTAATTTGAAATGAAGTACTAATGTTTTTCTTGAATGTCAGTGCCAATGCTGTTGTGTGTCACATCACTGAAAAATACATTTCTGTAAATTTTTTGAATTCTTCATCCATTCCTTTTGGCTTTCAAAAAATAAAGTACAGAAAAGGAAGCTGAGAATGAAACCAAAATGTATTACTTTAGAATGAAGGTTTTAAATTGGGTTTAATTTGAGGAGTCTTGCAACCAACTAAATATGCTGATAATCCAGTTTTAAACAAAAACTCTCCCTGTCACACTCTATAGCCACGCACATGCGACTCTACAACAGGAATATCTTCTGCTCTTCCTTGGATTCAAAGCAGAAGTCTTTCTGTACCAAATCATTTGTAATGAGATGGAAATATATTTGAGGTTTGTCTTGCACAATCTCTCAATATTGAACAACAATTAAAAAAAAAAAAAATGGTTCTTAACAATGGTACTTGGCAAAGGTACAGCTCATTGCAAGCTTACCTGATAGTGGGCCCTTCTCAGTGTGAGATTTAATTTTCTTTTAGATAGCTAGCTGTGCTTGGTGTCATTACATATAAACCATCTTGTCAGCGCTTGGTTGCATGCTGAGATGGGAAAGTGCCCCACGGGAAGGAAGAAGAAAACCACTTCTTAGCATGATATCATCTGTAGGACTCTGTGCAGTGCCTTCAAGGATGAGCTTTTATATTATGGATATTGGATATCTCACCATTTGAATCAAAGAAAATGAGGTACACTGGGAGAGGGGAAGAGGAAATACTGAGCAGTGTCATATTAACAAGACCAAAGTACATACTGTTAATTGAAACACCTATGACACAACCCAGTCCATAAAATATCCAAAAGATAACAGCTTAAGTCTGCTTTCCATATATATGTATGTATATATGGCATGGATATTTTTTTGAGTGATTAGCTACAGTACTGTGATTTCCATCACATTCAATGGAGAACAGAAAAATTGCATGAGATAACTGTAGGTCAAAGCAGAAGCCACCTGAAGAACTGACGATATCATGAATGAGCTGGTTTTCAACTTTACTTACTTATGTCTACTAAATAATTAAAAAGCAAGCCATGATTCTGATTTATGAAAAGTTCATTTGGTACTCACAAAGGTAAATACACACATACATATTTATATATATATACGCACACACACATACATGTATATTATTGATGTAAAATGAAGATACCCGATAAAATAACTGGTGCCAAAAACAGTCATGATGACAGAAGAGACTGAGTACTTCATTACTTCCCTAACTCAAATACTCCTTCATTTTTTAGTCTCAGCTCCTACCTGCTGAGCTTGCTCCTCAGTTAGTGTGAGTTACATGAATGCCCTGAATGTGTTGATTTTTCAATTCTTAATGTGCAAGGAGAAGAGTTCAGTGGTGTGAATGCCTTTCTTTTCAAACTTTTCTGGTGTTGTTGTCTTTGCAGTTTGGAGAACAAATCACATGAGCATTTTTTTCAAAGAATCATAACCCTAATCAGTCCAAGTTATTCAAGCTAGCCTTTTGGAATAAAAGATAAATTTGGGGCCTACGAGAACTCAGAGAAGCTACATGTTTAATTTCCCAGTTCACAAAAGAGTTGTGATTTGCTGGTTTTTATTAACAAGCCTTATCTGGTTCTAAAAATTCTTTCTTTTGGAAACAGACTAAAAATGCAATAGCTTGTTCAGCATTGTATTTGCATTAACAAATGTCCAATAAATTTTTGAAACTTTCTTGCATGTAGTAACTGGAGGACCTACATATTTTACCTACATGTTTTTGTACTTTCTGGAGATAACTAAAAGAGAGTAATCTTCACTTTTTGAGGGCCACTTTCTCCAGAGTAACTTGTAAGAATGAACTCCAAATAATTCATAGACTTCTAGCATTCAGTCTTGCCCAGATCAAATTTAAACTTCTCCTGGCACCCAAAGTGGCACTCTTCTTGACACTGCTAAGATAAAAAAACATATATCTAAACTACAGAAATACTCCTGCTTATGTAGATTCAGTACATAAACATACTTGGATAATGTACACACAAATGTACACATCCACAAAACTACCAGCTGGCACCTGTGTGGAAGTCAGAATTTAATTAGTAATAAATGGAAGATCAGCACAGCCTATCTTTGATTAAAGACTACTGTGAGTGTAGAACAGACACGTATAAAAATGCTATAAAAAAGCTAATCTTTCCAATTGAAACTATCAACTCAACCAAACTTCAGGGTATGGTAAGTAATAAAACTGGTAGATCTTTTAGATGAAGATATGCATGAGAGAGTGATGGGAAGGTGGCTAGTCAAGGGGAGTGAGATTGTCTCATTATCCTGTCCTGGCAGATGGAAATCTCTGAAGAGTAAGAAGTATTGCCTAGGGCAGCTGAATATGTTCAGGTGAGAAAATCTCAACCACAAGGAAGGTTGGAAAAGCAGCTTGTGGCAGAATTGTAAACTGAGATATTTCTTAAAGAAGGAGAGTGCCTGCATGAAGTCAGGAGTGAAGACAAGATCAGGGTTTAGAGATGACAATAAGATCAAGAGTTTCCTAGAAATCCAAATGGAACTGTCTTAAGCATAAGGGAAGACATTAAAAGGTATTGGCTAGAAGACAGCTCAGAGGGTTTGGCATTTTTTATTAGAAGAATTCTTCTAAAATGATTTCAGGCTCCCAGAGAAATGTATCCTTAGACGCTGCAAGCTGCTCTAGATAATCGATATACATTGCAGAAAGTTCTGTATTTTAACAGAAGTTATAATAATATCATTAAGAAGTCATAAATACGCATTTTAGCATTTTGTACGAGTTAATTCAGAACCATGGTTATTTCAGAACATTTTTTTTTCAAGGCTTAATTTCAGCTACTTTGTTGTTGACTAATTTCCAAATTGCTTGTTATTAAGACTGCTACATGTATTGTACATGCTATTCTGTGATGTAAATTCTCAGTTAAGTAATGCCAAATGGAATGTTCTTCCAGAGGACAACTAGAATGAAAAGCCAGGCAATGTTTCTTTCCTGTATTTGTTTGGGTTTTTCTTTTCTTTTCTTTTTTTTTTTTTTTTTTTTTTTTTGTTGTTGTTGTTGTTTTGTCTTGTTTTGTGTTTTTTTTTTAAATGTATTTAGTGATGTTCCCAGAAGAAGAAAGAAAGAAGAGAAAAAAAAAAGAATCTGAATCAGATGAATAGATATTCCCCTACAGAAAAAGCTGAAAATAAAGTTCAAAACTCATTTTGTAAATATTTCACTTTTTTAACCTGCAGAGGGACACAATTATTAAGCAAAGGTTTGATCAGAAATAACTTCTTTGGTTTTTTGTTTTGTTTTTTATTTTCCCCATGAAAAAATGAAAGAGCTTTTAACTGACCTCAAATGATCTTTCTTTTAATTATGGACGGTGTATATAGTTACATAATTCAGGCTACTACTCAGATGGAATGACAAAGATCACAAGTTCAGACAAACAAAATCTAGGTCATCTCTCAAATCCAGGTTAGGTTTCTGTCATTTTTCTGGTTAATGTATATTGACAGTAAGAACACAGCTCAGAGGCAATTGAAAACCTTGTAAATACTTAACATTGTTTAATTTGTTTTCTGTATTGGTATTCTAACAGGCTTTTCATGGAAGAGGGGGGAAAAAAAAATATTCTTTTTCTAGGCCTGAACTGGAAACATTACACTGGCAAGAATGAATTGGAGTGTAGTACCTTGTGACTTGAAACTCCAGAGTAATCACAATATAGTGCCAATCCAGAAATATTTATTGAACATTGAATCCATATGTTCCATACACTTCAAGGTGCAAAAATTCCTGCAATACTTCCCAATTAACTAAGGACTATTAGTAAACTATTAATGCAGAATGCTTCTCGAGTAAATGGAGATACGACATACCTCTCTGAGAAGAAAAGTTGTTGTGCTTTAAAACTTTGTTCTTACTAGCCCCATTTAGATTTGCTGTTCCTTGAGTGAAAACTTTGCGTTTGAGAAAAATCCTTTACTAGAATTCATTTCACATTACTTTGTGTAATTGTCTTATTAAATTGACTGTGCTTCTTTCTACAATAGTTTTTCTACAGATTGACTCAATTTTGAAAGTTTTCAAAATTATTGGAATTGATTTTTCAAAAAGCATAGCAAAAATACTTCACATGGATGAAATATTCCACTAATATACCTCCTCTCATATGATTCACAGCAGTGGACTTACACAGGTGTAATTTATGGCAAAATTGTGCCCTCAGAGAGCAGGTAGACATAAACCTAACTTTAGAAGAAAGATGCATTCAACCAGCAAATGCTGTAGCTCATTATATTATCTGAAACATGTCACATGAGGTATTTCACTTAAATGATTCTACTACTACTGATAGACAGAAGCAAGGAGGATGGCCTCAAATATTAATAATTCCATTATTCTTTATACTGTCAGTCATTAGCTAGCCTTCTATTATGCAGGGGGAGGTTAAATGGCACTGCTGAAACAGTGTCTTCTCCCTTGTTAATAATAATGCTCACATAATTCTGTTCTGAATAATAGATTAACGATTCTCACCACCAGCAGGCAGGCCAATGGGTAACTGCAATTTGAAAAGCAGGTCAGTAAAACTATATTTAGAGAGTAATAAAAACAGTTGAAATAGAGCTTGAGATGGATTCAGATGCCTTATTAGGCAAGGGACAACAATCAGTAACAGTACTTGATCTTTGCTATAGACCTGTAGCTTTGAGATTATAAATTTTATAAAAACTTGTTTAACATTTGATTCATTTAGAGAGTGGTGCAAGGATAAAGAAATAAGAATTTAATACCGCTTTTTATTTTCCTTTCTACCAGTATCCATCTTTGAAAGGAACATTACAGACTTGCCAAATAAGAGAAGATAGTGAGATTCTTGGAGGAACAGCTTCCTGAGAGAGGATAATTCAGTGATACAGTAGATGATTGCTATGTAAGTGAAATTTTGAATTTATTTATGCACGCATGCATTGTGGTATAATTGTAATAGCAATCAAGAATTCCACATCAAAGTTATTTCCTACCTGTCACGAGAAAACTGCTCCAAAAATTGACTGTCATAAGATAGTTAAGTACAGAGCCAGTTCTACTGATTTCCTTACAGCTGCCCTCTACCTGAACTTGTGTGTTCATCCTCAAAAGCTGAAACGCTTCTAGGATAGCAGGCACTTCAGACAGTTTATTAGAAGAACAAAATTTGTGGAAAATGTTCTGCTTTCTGATGGAGATGGATGGACATGGAAATAAGAAAAGGTTTCAGGTTTTAATGGGTGTTAATAGAGGAAAACTTGGTTGTGCTGTTTAACATTTTATGTTACATATAGATGAGACATCAGCTTGCTTTTATTCCTTTGCACAATCGTTAATACAAATACTTATGTATCAACTATTCCTTGAGAGGCTGTAGCTGAGTTTTGCTGAATTTTGAAACTTGATGAAGTGAAATGTATAAACTGGGGGAAAAAGCTGTTTCTTGTTTTGAGTTTTATTTTTATCACTGTGAATTCCACATAAATTGAATCTAATAAGGTCTGTTACAGGAGACAGTGATTCTCCTAAAACATGACAATTTTAAAATGATAGCAAATGCTCTCTGAAAGTACTATTACTGAGCCTAGAGAAAAATGTCTTCTTATGCAAGATAATCGTAGTAGTAAAGATAATCATCATTGCTCTTTAAGCATGAAGTAATAGGGCAAATTCATTTACAAAGGATTGCTAGCATTCCTTAAGAGTAAGTGAAGATTGAGCTTTGGACAGAAGCTGTGAATTGCGTAAAATTGACTCTGCTAAATACATACTAATTGACATTTGAATTAGATTTTGTTAATCTTCTACTTAAATAAGTAAGCACATAGAGGAGCTTGGAACAAATTCCTACTTCTTCCTCTGAAAAAGTAGACTTAATGTCATAATCAAATTTATTAGCAAGTAACATGTAAAAATGTATTTTCATATATCGTAAAAAGTTAGGAAGTGTTATTTGCAAACAATACATCACAATAACCAATTTTTTTTTCAAGCATTTCTGAGGATTGAAATTGACAGAAAATCACTCAAATTATATGGATAAAGGCACAGAATGCAATTTTGAGTTCCCCTGGTTTCTTCTGCTGGAAGGGAAAATTATCTAGGAAATCCTGTATTCTGTTAGATGGTATACAATTAAACAGAATTTGTGTTCTTGTCTGGACTTCTACATGCTTTTTGTCTCAACTCAGTCAACAAACTTGGAGTGCTTAGATTTGCATAAATTATGCAATTTTTGAAGAGTTTATATTCTTCCCATTGTTTTTTCCATAGAGTATACACAACTAAAATTTTAACACTGGGACAAGACAGCTAGAGAGTTTACTATAAGATACACTGGATATTGACTTCAGCAACAAGCTCTAGGTTTAATTCTGAAATATAAACACCAAAATAATTGGAAAGGATAATTGGAAGTATTGCTTTTTGTATCTTGCTTTAGTTTTGTAGGAGAAACAAATGTCTATTTGGAATCTCAGCTGCTTCTTAAATCACACTTTTCTTTCTTACCATGGCAATAACCCGGTTAGTAGTCTGTTTTCTGTTCTGTTGTAGCGTAGCTATTCCAAAAATAAGAAAAATACCTAGTCACTGATCAGAACAATTAATAGTAAAATATGTCTTACTTAACACTTAGTGGAGGAAATATTTTGCTGCACTATCTAGGTTTTTCAGCTTCTACCTTACTCATAAATATAAAAGTAACATTGTATTAAGCCCTGCATTAGAACTTACTCAGAATTCTAACAAGGGTGTCTATAAATGGTACTTTATAAATGGTACGTTACACTGGGGACAAAACTCTGCTTCTTTCGGGCGCTTAGCCCCATGAGCATGTAATATTTATTATCTTGAAAATGAAAAGTGATTTGCTTTCTCACAGTAATACAGCACATAAAAAAGCTGAAGTTCAGAGCATTCACATGTGCATGTGCAAGGACATTGGCTATTATGAGCTGAGCCTTTGGCCTGCCTGTAGAATGGCAGACTGAATCCCTGTGGATTTGAGCCTTGTTGATTTCTTGCCTTTAAAGACAATATTTTGCATTGGTTGGTGATTACCAACAAACATATTATCAAGGCAGCAGTTCTGACCTCTTGTGAAAGCAATTTCCTAACAATCTGTTTGCAAGAACAGAGAAAGGCCTAATGACAAGAACTCCAACATTTTGTTCATCATTAAAACCCTTGATTTTTGAAAGTTGTCATGTCTTCTACCATCAGATTCAATACCATTATATTTTTTTTTAAATGGCTTCTCTTTCGTAGTGAAAGAAATAGCAATACCCTGGGGGGTGGGTGAACAAACAAAAACAGCACTAAGCTCCTGAGGAAAAATAGGGAAAACTATGCACCTATGTATTTTTATATAATGCACACTCCTCTGAAATATATGATGTGTGTATATATATGTATATATATTTGTATGTATAATACGGGCTCCTCAGAAAGTAATACCTCCTATGTTGTTATGTTAGCCCACAATGTCAGAGGCAGATGTTGGTGGTATGGCAGTAGAGGCTGAACCTTCCCAATGACAGTCCATTACATTTTGTTGCTGTGTGACAGATGGCAGCAGAGGGGCAATCTGACAAAATGGCATTTGACATGGAAGTGCGTATGAAACAAAGGTGTGTTACTGAATTCCTCCATGCAGAAAAAATGGCTCTTGTTGACATTCGTCAGAGTTTGCTGAATGTTTGTGGGTTCTTGCTGTGCTTGTAGACTAAGTAGTATTAAACATTAGAAAAGTTTAAGTCAGGAAAAGCAAATTCTAGAATGTTTCATTGAGAGTCAATCACCTCAGAATTGCAATTCAGTGTTACAAGGATATTCTGTTTTTCTTCACAGTGAATACAACTTGTCTACCATTAGAAAGAAATCAGTAGTACTTCACACTGCTTCTAAATTTTTTAGCATACCTAAGGCAAAATGCCATTAATTATGTCACAACATTACCTGTGTGTAACTTCAAAGACACCATATGTTGTCAAAAAATGTTTAATGTATGAACATTCAATATAGTGGTCTTTCTCTTATTAACACTGTGCTCAGTAAAAATAAAAAAATACATATAGACTTTCTCTCTCTCTACACATTTACAGCCAATACTGTTCTTTTATAGTAGTAAGCATCAAAACCATTCATACCCTCACAACAAATGTGCTCCTCAAAGTAACTTATTTTTTCTCTATGAAGTAGAACAAATTGAAGAACAGCTCATTAACTGCGGAGTACAAGTCATTAAGTAATCACAGTGGCCCTTTCTGCCAACTTCACACAAGCATTGGCAATATTCACACTCCCTCACCTTGGCCTTCTCCAGTTCTAAGAATGAAAATGTTACTAAGTGTGACATTGATTGTAGGATAGTAAAGTCTGTTTGCTCTTATTTATTTCTAGGTTATTTCAAAAGAACAAGACAAAACTTTTACTCAGATGGACTCAGAACTTCATTCTTTGGTTAAACCACTGTATGTTGTCTTCTCTCTGTCTAGCAGAGAAATTTGAGTCCCGGAAAATAAATTTCATTCAATAGCATTTATTTGTTGTAAAAGCTTCCCATTCTGCAGGGCAGGTGAAGTACTAAGTATCTAAACATGCTAGGGATCTTCACAGAGATGCTGAGCTGTCCTCTGCGCTTCTCATGCATGACAGGGCATGGAAGTAGTCCATTACAGCATAATTAATTTTTTTTTTTTAATTGTCTGGGCTCAATCTTATATAAGTGTTAGTATCTTCTATGAAAGACCATGATTCCTTTCTTTCTTTCTTCATATGGAATACATGAAGTGTCTCCTCTTAGCAGGTTGAGTTAGAAATAGAATAGCTTCTAGGGTCTGTGTTTTTCAATCCATCTGTTAAGATGTAGCCATTAATAGGGAAAAATAGTTTTGATTCCATCTTCATATGTTATTTACTTCTCTTTGGAAATGATGTCAGTACTGAGACGGCAAAGTACAGTAAAATATTTGTAAATAAATCTTTGCTAGTTGCATTGGCTTGAATTTCATTAGGGATCAGTTTTTCTTGTGTTCTCACAAAAATAGGAGTGCTAAATGTGGATCTACATGAGATGACTTTTGACAGTCCTACAAAGACTTGGCACTCCTGGAATTCTGGTGGCGTGAGAGGTCAAGGTGTTTGGTGTAGAGGGTACAATCAGTAGTATTAGTACTGGACAGTTCATACAATCTCAGAGATAACTGGGTACCAGTTGGAAAGGTAGGTGCTACTCTCATAGAGCAAGAGGATGAAAATGTCATTCATACCAAATTCATGCATAGTGAAACAATATATTTGAATATATCAATAGAAATCTAATGGAAATTAAAACAGGAATCAGTACAAGTGAAAAAAAACACAAAACATTAGTAGAAAGCAATAGTAACTGGATATGAAGCAATCAAAATAATTTTACCCCTGTTAGGACAGTATTCTTCTCATACTGAACTTCACAGCTGCTACTTAAGAAATTGACTTGAAACAAACTTCACAAACAAAAATTGCATCTTAATGAAACCAAACAATAAAAATGTTCAAGGAGATAGGTAAATCTTTTCCCTAAGAAGAGTAGCTAATGAAGGCAAATACCATAGGAAAAAAAATAGCACAGAATATATTTCAAAAAGAAAATTGGAGAGACAACAATTCTCCTTTTTTTTTAACTATGTAAGAATGTAGATAAAAAGCCATTTGCTTGATTCGTATTAAAATGTTCCAGCAGCAGGCTTTAGAATCAAGGAAATGATAGAAGCAACAAACATTAGCCTTGTTGAGCAGGGCTCTGTGTCTTCAGAGAGAGACAGTTTCAACAGTTATGCCATGGGCTGCTCTTCAAAGCAATTGTAAATTAGAAAGAGAATAATGAAAAGGATTTTTTCAGGTTGAAGTAGAATCTGAGGGCTTTAGACTCTTTCTTTCAAAAAATCATAGAATCATAGAATGGCCTGGTTTGAAAAGGACCACAATGATCATCTAGTTTCAACTCCCCTGCTATGTGCAGGGTTGCCAACCACCAGACCATGCTGCCCAGAGCCACATCCTGCCTGGCCTTGAATGCCTCCAGGGATGGGGCATCCACAACCTCCTTGGGCAACCTGTTCCAGTGCTTCACCACCCTCTGTGTGAAAAACTCCTAGTATCTAACCTAAACCTCCCCTGTCTAAGTATAAACCCATTCTCCCTAGTCCTGTCACTATCCACCCATGTAAAGTCAAGTCATTCCCCCTCCTGTTTATATGTTCCCTTCAAGTACTGGAAGGCCACAATGAGGTCTCCCCAGAGCCTTCAGTTCTCCAAGCTAAACAATCCCAGTTCCCTCAACCTTTCTTCACAGGAGAGGTGCTCCAGCCCTCTGATCATCTTAGTGGCCCTCCTCTGGACCTGATCCAAGGGCTCCACATCCTTCTTGTGCTGGAGGCCCTAGGCCTAGATACAGTCCTCCAGATGGGGCTTCACAAGAGCCGAGTAGAGGGAGACAATCACTTCCCTCTCCCTGCTGACCACTTCTCTTTTAAGAGCCCAGAACACAGTTGGGCTTCTGGGATGCAAGTGCACACTGCTGGCTCATGTCCAGCTTCTTGTCCACCAGGACCCCCAAGTCCTTCTCCACAGGGCTGCTCTCAAGTACATCTCATGCTAAATGGAAGTGTGGTGTTACACCCAAGATGCTTATGCATGTGTTTATTTAGTCCATCTTCTTATTGTTCATTCTTGCATTGTGAGAGCAAGCTCATGTCTGAACATACATTCTCAAACCAATTAGTTACCCACCATATTTTTATAACTGTGCTGTCCTACTTGTAATTGAACTATATATATTTGGTAATACACTGTTGTGTATATCTTATGCTCCCACCTGTGAGTTGTATAACAAATAGCTCCAACTCATTTTAAAACCAGGGAATGACTAATAAGTTCCTTCATGTATGAAATCAGATCTGTAACTTACAGAGTGTTGAGGCTGCACAGACCTTCTGTTGATAAATTAGCAGATTTTCCAAGAATGAGGGCAGACAGGAGATGCTAAGTACTAATAGACTACAAAAAGGACTGTACTCAGCAATGAAATTTTTTTCTGTCATTCCAGACAGGAAACGGTATTAGTAATGCTAGTGTAATATAGTATTTGTGATTGCCTTGACACCATCCATTTAAACATTCAGGAAGCTACATCTTCCACAAATTCATGTGCAAGTACATCATGCTGGGTTAGCGCTAGTCAATTAAGCAGTATGTTGTCAGCTTTAGTTAAAACAAATGGCATAGGCTCCTGCATCACTGAGCGACCTGCATTATACAAAAGTAGTTTTTATAAACAGCTCTTCATTGAGATTGTCTTCAGGGTTACAACCAGTCGTTGTATTCTGGATCTGCTCAGACACCTTCAAAATCTTGTGCTCATTTAATTTAAACCAACCAATCCATGTAGGTGCTAGGAACTGCCATTTTCCTTTCTGGCACCAAGTCTGCAGTGCTAATGTCACTTGTTTGTCAGGCAAACACAAGATCAATAAATTCACAGGAAACTGAGAGCACACCTGAAGTTGCACTTTCTGGGGAAGATAAGCCAAAATGAAATGTCTGGCAGTTCTGTGTTAGCTTTCCACATTGCGAAATGAATCATTACAGAATCACAGAATCACAGAATGGCTGGGGTTGGAAGGCACCTCAAGGATCATGAATCTCCAACCCCCCCTGCCACATGAAGGGCCACCAACCTCCCCATTTAATACTTGACCAGGCTGCCCAAGGCCCCATCCAATCTGGCCT
>JAOWBP010002392.1:31448288-31487614 GCA_028571105.1 Tragopan temminckii | reverse complement strand
GAGGTCACCCCGCAGCCTTCTTTTCTCCAGGCTGAACAAGCCCAGCTCCCTCAGCCTGTCTTCGTAGGGGAGGTGCTTCAGCCCCCTGATCATCTTTGTGGCTCTCCTCTGGACCCTCTCCAGCAGCTCCGTCTTTTTTGTACTGGGGACCCCAGACCTGGACACAGTACTCCAGATGGGGCCTCACATCATCCCTATTCCTTTTGAGTATCTGAAGGGAATGAAAGATATATTAAACTGTCAGTCACTTAGATCTTGGCCGTTTGTTAAGCAAGAAGAATTAGATGAAGTCAGTAGACCAATCATCTCTAACCCCAAGCCTTCCTATGTATAGCATTTCTTAAGCTATTACCTGCCAGGGTTTTATGAAGTTGTTTGATCTGGAAGGGCCAGAAACTTCTAGACATTATTTCTTGTTCTTTGGAGTTCAAATAACTAAAATATTTATTACAAATTTCCTTGTCAACAAGAGTATGTATCTAGGTCTTGTACATGTTTAAATCATTTTAATTTTTTAACTACTCCATCGTGTATGTGTTCAAAATAGTTGTTTCAAAGAATGCAAAGAGAACTGAGGTTTCCCTAGAAGCCAGGAGAATGATATAAACAAGAATTTTGCTGAAGTTTGATCATAAGGTCTTCCATCCCTCTTGTCAAAATTCAAAACATTAATGAAAAACTAAGATAAATAAACATTGACAAACAAATAACAGATTTGTTATATTTTTATTATTTCATTGTAAGATAAATTCATAGCATGCAGCAGACTCTGCCATTTGCAAAAGTATTCTCCCGTTGCACAGCCTTGCTTTATCATTGTGTTGCTTTTTCCTACCAGTTGTTGGCTTGGAACAGAGTGTGCTTTGGTAGAAATAACAGCCCTCCAGTATTTTAAATGGAACAGTGAGCATGAAGCTGTATGTAACTTCCTTCAACAGTGCCAGTGACCCTTCCTTCCTTCATATGTGCTTTTCCTCAACACAGCTATGCAGCCACTCTGGGCCAAGACTGTAGAGTTGTATGGAGTTGTTGGGACCAAAGTGCAGGATTCAACCCTTGGTCTTGTTGAACGTCTTTCCATTGGCCTCAGCCCATTGATCTAGTCTGTCCAGAATCTGCTGTAGGGCCTTCTTACTCTAAGGCAAATTGACATTTCCCCTCAACTTGGTGTTGTCTACAAACATACTGAAGGTGCACTGAATCCCCTTATCCACATAATCAATAAAGATATTACACAGGAAATGCACCAGTACTAGCTCTTGGGGAACACCACTCATGACCAACTGCCAGCTGTAAGTATGTTCACCACTACTCTCTGGGCCCAGCTATCAAGACAGTTTTTTACCCAGCAGAGCGTACAAAGATTGTTTCTGGAGAACTCCATGCTCTCTGTCTCTCTCTCTCTTTTTTTTTTTAAAGAATTTCTACATATTTTAGCACTGAATAGGTCTTTAATTCTGTAAGTGATGGAAAAGCATGTTAGAAAGTGAAAGAACATTCCATATTTGTTAGAGATGACTTGCTAGAAAATTTTATCCAGTTTTTATAAAGTTTCCCTAGAAAGTGGTTTGTTTTTCCTAGAGATACTATTTTTCTGACTTGAAAATATTTTTTTCCTAGAAATTAGCCCAGCATCACTTCTTCTTCTTCTTCCCTCTGTTATGTATGTTTCACATAATGTTTTTTAAACATCACCAGAATTTCTGTACCACCTATTGTTGCTAACTTGTATATTTTTTGGCAAGTTATTTGGCCTCTGCTTCAGTAATCTATATTCTGACTGGGGACACGGTGCTTCCTCAAGAAGGAAAAGCATCACACAGAGCATTAACTGTGCTTTGAAGAAATTGGAAGCAGCATCTTTTTGTTGTCTTTATTTTGTTTTTCTTAAATGTTCTTATTTAGGAAAATTGAACCAGGAAAAATATAGAAAAAAGAGCCTGTAGTACTATTTGACAGAAGTGTTCACTATTGAATTAAAATGTGAAAACCAAAATGAAAGAAAATATGTGTTATTTAGATATCTGAACTTTTAACTTAGGTTTGAATTCTTGAATTCATTCCTGAAATAGAGATGGCTTAGAAATACTTGTAACATTAGCCTAGCATCATGTGGAAGGACAGATTGTTCCCATAGCACAGGATTATCTACATTAATGCAACTTTAACTGAAGTTAGAAGAAATATCCTAACAACTTGTAGCCACATTATTCTCTGATTACCTTTTTTATACAGTCTGAGCTTGCTTTGATCAGTACAACTATAGAGTATACATACATCCCCATAGATAGTGAAATAGAGGAAAGACTTAAGTTACTAATACTTGCTTACATGATTTAAATCCAACTTTATAAGATTCATTAGAATCTCGAATTACTAATATTACAGGAAGTTTATTGTAATTAATGGTGACCAAAGGTGGATCCTACCTACTGTTGTACTGGTTCAGATCAGCAGTTACTCATTTCTAAGGGGGCATGGGAGTTAGAGAATGACATAAGAAGACTCTGAAAGTGCTAGGAATGCTTGTCGCCAAGGACTGGGTGTAAAGAAAACAGGATAGTTGTAACAGTTTGTAAAAAGTATGTAAAAGGCTGCTGTAAGCAAGAAGTGTACTTCATATCCTTGGGAAATTGAACTGGAACTGATGACCTACAGTTGCAGGAAGTTTACTTAGGGTAAATTACTGAAAACCTTTCTAGTGGTATAGATATTGAGGCAGTGAAATAGATTGCTTAGGAAAATTGAGTAGGCTATAGATACTTGAAAGCACATTAAGGACTGATATTCCTATTATTATTTATTTGTTAGGGCAAGGAGATAGCAGATGACTTCTTGAGATCTCTCCTAAATACAAATTTTCCCTCAGTCTGTTGATGCTCTTCAGAGTATTTTTATTTACGCACCAGATATAAAAGATTTCTTACATTATTTAGTGCCTTAAGTTCTCCTTAGAATAGATAGAACCATGGCAGTGTCTTAACTGACTTGATAGTACAATCTTATAAATATAATAAATTAATATCTCAGCGTGACTTCTTTGACAAATATGTGGAGTTCCAACTCTGCTTTCTGGTTGTGAATGCAAATCTGAAGCAAAAAGCATAGAAACCATTAATCATATACAGCTTTTTCTAGTAAAAATTCTTAAATATTTAGATTGCTGTAACCATAAAGTTCTTCTGAAAAATTTTGCTAGCCAAGATCATGATATCTTTCCAAGATTTCTCAGTTCTGGTAACCTGACACTCACTATATCTCTTCTGTTTTGTGACCAAAAGAAAAACTTGGAAAAACAGTTCTAATTTTTATTGTTATAAGAAAATGAGAGAAACCTATGTAAAGACATTTCATATTTTTGGTTTTGTCTTTTTGTTCATCTTATCTTTTGATGATAATTTTATTTTTTATCTCTGCTAGTACATATGCAAGTTAAAGCCTATTTGTACATAAAAAAGCATTCAAGAGTATGTTTTTCATCACTTGTATTACATTAGTTGGAAATAGAGAATTTCTTACTAATAAGTATAATGACAGTTGAAGAATGTCGTACTGTAACAAGTGCTTGCTCCCTGTTTGATGGGAGGGCTCAAAAAACAGCTGTGCATGGTTTCACAAGTGCAGTGTTTTTGGACACTGTTTTTGTTATTGTGACTTTCTTCTGGTTTCTTCTCTGTTTATCTTACTCTTGTCACTTATACCAGAAGTGAAGAAGAAGAAACCTGTCTTTCTTTCCTTCTATTTCAAGCAAGTCAATCCTGAATTCTAAGCCTTTTCCCTCCATACTGAGCTTGAACTCTTTGGGCTCAGGGCCAATTTTCATCTTTGTTTTCTGTGATTTGCCTTGAACACTGTCAACAAGTGGTATATCTGTCACCTTTCTATTACATCCTCAGGTGTGAAACACTTTCTCTTCTGTGTACCATTTTTACAAGAAACTCCAACAGTGATCATCTTCAGGGTTAGATCTGTAACATGCATAAATATGTATTTTTGTCAATGAACATGACTTTTTGCACATGACAATTCCAGCACTTAGTTCTTTCTTCTGTGGCTCTTTTCTGTAAAAATTGCCTTTTTACAAGATCAATTTTTGCATCCCTTATTTACAGGAAAGGTCCCGTGATATTAACAATAATTACTTTAATTTGCAATTTTTTATTTATTTTTTTTTTAAAGCATTTCTACACCTTTTGGTATGCTTTTCATCTCTCTATTGTCTTGTATTTATAAGGAAACTTACAGTTGTAAAGCACAGTTTTCTAAAACTGCTCTCCATTTATGAAATACTAGCTGCTACAGAAATAGCTATGAGATCCAAAGAACAAGTTGAAGTTATTCCCATTCATCAGATATTAATGCATAAATGATATCTTCATTTGTTTTCATTTGTAAGCATTTTAAATCTCAAGGATAAATACTTTTAATCCATGTTCTGTTCACTATTTGAAAAATATCTGACTTATCTGACTATAGCAAAGCAAACTCTAAGAGAAAAAACTGATTAATAAAAGACAGGTCAAATAAGTGGGGAGAAAAAAAAAAAAAAAACCACAAAAAAAGAGGAAAACTGAGCTGACCGTGGTTTAGGTCATGTTCCCCAAAGCTGAAGAAGACTTAATCACCTAGGATCCTCAAGGCAGATCATAGAGGGTGCTTGCAGGACTGATAGAGTCTGATAGGGTCCCAGCCAGACTCACCCAGGTGTGGGTAGCTCCTAATGCTGTTAAAGAGCAGGTGATCATATGTAAAGAAAGAGGATATGATCTTGCTGTGGATTGCAGCTGCTGATGAGGATCGTTTGGGGTCTATACTGAAAAACAAATTTGCAAAAGCTTTTTAGTACTCTACTTTGAGATATTTAAAATCTAACTTAGGTTTGGAGTCACCTTTCATGCAGGCTTTCTACCAGCGTAGAGAAGCCAACAGAATAAATTTACTTACTCTTACCATTGGAAGTGTAACAATCATTACAAATCTTTCCTCCCATTAACATTCTATTTTCTGTGATAGACACTCTGCTTTGAGATGGGAACTAAATTTTTGAGGACTATCTTCTATAAAAATCACCCTCCCTGAGAAAAATTCTTCTTAAGAGTAAGGAAGGCTTTAGTTTGCAGGATTTTTGAGTTGTTTGCCTTGTGCTCTTTCCTTAAGAAACTGAGATTTAACAAGCAAATGTGATTTTGAGAGGAATCCAAAGTTTCTTGAAGCTTGCATTGGCAGGAGTGTGGTTATAAGCACTTATTTGTGCATGTTTCCTTTTGTTTATGCAGAGCATTCTGTGTAATGATCTCTCATTTGAGGAATTGTGCCTATCGTAAGGTAATACAGAGTTTCTAAAAGAAAGCCTGGAGGAAGAGCCTGAGTAAGGTTTGAAAAGATGGGTTTCTTTTTGCAAGTTTCTTTGCAGCCGAAAATGTTTTTGGTTTTTTTTCTTCTTTATTTTTCTTTTTTTTCCTCTTAAGTAAAGGTTTGGAGGTGATGACAGTCTGGTTTATTTAGGTGAGGTTTCTTGTATTGTTACATTTACCTCTCGTCTACTCTCAGCCAGGTAGCCTCTGAAGAATGGAAATGAGGCAGCAACAAACAACAGGTAGTCAGTGTCCTCACTGATATAAATTATTTAAACACAAAAACTGGTAAGTCCTTTACTGTAATGATTGTTAAAAGTTGAGGGCATTAAAACTTCAGAATGCAGAGTAAGTAGCTAGATTATTACTGACTGAAATGATTATTTAGTTTGGGTATAATAAAATAATCTAGAACCCAAATGAGGTCTTACTACCTCCAATTTTTCTATGCTTAACATATTTTTTTAAAATAATTTGAGAAGCTTTCAGTAGCCCAAAACCTGTGCTTCTTCTGTGTTGTAGTTGTAAATGTCTCAGATCAGACCTTAGCCCCAAAGTGCTGTGCAGTTACTGTCTTCTGGAGTGGAAATGGTGCTGCTGCCTTTCATTTTAGGACAAAAGCAAACTTTTCTTTTTTGATCATCGTCATCCTTAGTTCATTTCAATGAAGTGAGCAATGCAAAGCTTTACTTCATCACTTTGTTATTGTATTTTTTTTTAACTAATTTCAGTTTCTACTACTTAGATTACATGCAACGCCATTAACAAAGATTCATTTAAACAATAGTTTATTTTTCTTCACTGACAGAGGATACCTTGAAAAATAAAATTAGAATGTAGGCTATTAAGTTTCTTTTTTTGTTTGTTTTGCTTTTTGTCTTTCCTGTTGGGTTTTTCTGTTGTCTATATTTTTCATGCACAAGAGACATAGTAGGCTTGAAAGAAGTCTTGAAGCAGAATACATGGCACAAGATTGTTTCATTTTCACTGTGGAAAAAGTTTATCGTGCCATTTTGTTGATCTCTACAGATTAATTTTGTGGAGAGAGGCAGCCAAAATGTCAGTCAAAGCTTAAGGCAAAGCCGAAAGCAATCCTGATGCACTAAAAATATAAAAAATAAATAATGCAGATGATAACCCTTTCAAGCTCGGATTCACTGCTCATTGAATTACTATAAAGAGTTCAGTTTCATTCACGTTATACTGTTGTACCGGATGTGGCTGGGATGGAATTAACTTTCTCCACAAGGATGTGAATGGTGCTGTGCTTTAGATTAGTGAGTAAGACAGTGTTAGTAACACGTTATGTTTTGGCTATTCACGTCTACACAGATCCTTCTAACATCTATGACATCCATACAGTAATGTATCTCATAAACATTTTCCCTATAAGAATGTAGAAATAATTTCTTCCTGTTGGTGGTGTGACTATACCTACTTTCTCTTTGAAAAGGCAATTATGATGTGCTGTTTGACAGAGTATTTCAAGTCATACATCAAATCCATGAACCTTTTCCTAACCTAAAATCTATGTTTAGCTTTAGGGAAAGAAAACTTGTATGATAGATGTGTTCATTCATTCACTACTTTTGCTACTTCATTCCACAACACTGAGCTCATCAAGACCTCATTACCTTGTGTTGTTGGGCTATACCGTCCATCCCTTTTCTAAGATAACTTAGGTTGCCACAGACGACTCAGCAGTAGAGATTTGAGGCCATGTCTTTCATACCGTAATAGGTTCTTGTCCAGTTCTCTTTGTCACAGTGTCCTTTGTCACACTGTCCCCCAGAAAGAACATGCTAGCTTCAGTGCAACACTGTGATCTGATGATTATTATCTTCTCCACAAGTCACAGACTCCCCTAATGCTTAGATGTTGAAAAGTGCTGTCAAAAATTGATGGCTCTAGTAAATGCAGATCTGCTGTAAAAATTATTGGGTTCTCAATGAACATTTCCTAGTGTTTTATTTTTCATAAATTAAAAAAATTCCCTGAAAGTGAGATGAGAATTGGAATTGTACACCTCTGTCTAGCCAACTCTGCTAATAATTAACATGCCAGTAGCTTCTCACAAATTGTTCTGTTAGCCATTAGCAGAGTATCAGGAGCCCATCTCCCTAGACTGATACGAAAAGGAAAAAAAGTATTTTTCATATCACTTCATTTTATGTGTGTGTGTAAAAGAGGTTTACCTCTGATTTGGAATTGATTTCGATCTTTTCAGTTTCAAGGGTAACCAGATGGTATCTCTGTAAAAGCAGAGACTTATCTGATAAAATGCGAATAAGAATCTGCACGTCTAGATTGCATAGCTATTACCTAGGTGATTGCACTGCCATTAGCAGTTCATAAGCTTAGGTGGCCTTTCTGTCTCTGGTTGATCTGGGCTCACAATGTGTGTGCAAGCAAATACATTCACCTTGCCTGACAACTCTTGTTGCAACTGAAGGTGCTCTCGCTGATCTCCGTTAGCTCTCTGCTTGCTGATATATCGAACATCTTTAAAAATTCATTTATTTTCAACTACTGACCCAAACTCTTTTTTTCTTCCAATTTCTTGGGAATTCAAGCTGATCAGCAAAGAAATAGACATCTGATTTCTAAACAGTTATTCAATTTTTTGCAAAAATAAATTGGAAAAAGTGTGGTTGCATTAAATTTCTTTGAGATGGAAAAGCTTACTTTAATAAATTACTCTGTATACTGATTAAGGATGATTGATGTGTTCTACTTGTGTTCTGACTTTCTGATGGTATCAGCAGTAAGAAGCATGGAGAGCCTATTTTAATCATAAGAATTGCAGAAGTATGTCAGAATGCTCAAGTAATGCAGATCCTGTAAGTAAGTGCAATAGTTACGTCAGTGTTTTCAAAGTAAGAACATTTTTACAGATGTATCATTAAAACAACAAAACATCAGTAGTGCAGCAAAAAAAATTTCAGCCTTAAAAATAACTCAATTCAATTACAGATACAATGTAACTTGTATTTCTAGTTTTCTGGCTGTATAATTACATTCTCTGTGTTGTTATTATAAAATTTTGATTGTAACACCTATCTGTCAGGTAGATGAGTTAAAGCAGCAAGAACTTCTTTCTTCTTGCTTTTATTAACTACGTATAGAGAACAATGAACTACAATAGATATTTTATGATTTTTAATTTAATTTCTCAAGAATTAACTTAGTTCTCCTGGCAGTGAATTAAAAAACCATTGCTACCTGTTTTGTGGGCTGACTAATTAACCAAGTAGATTTAAAAAAATGCACATATTTATGTAGTAGTTAAAGATATTTTTCAGTCTGATTTATATAGTAGTTAAAGGTATTTTTCAGTCTGACGGCAGTGATTGTAACCTCAGTGCACATGCACAGGGGCTCTCCCTTTTACAAAAGGTTTCCAAAGGACTAGAGAGCGGTGATGAAGATATATGTGATGTGAACAAAGCTGGCTGCACGGAAATTATTGTGGATTTTATGTATTTGTTTTTTAAAATCTCTGAGGGAATTTAAATTCTTTACTATTAGACATTTGCTTCAGAACTGAAAAATTTCACTAGGGTCATTAGTTTCTCTAACGACCATTTGAGTGCAGTTGTAACAAGAAAGGAAAAACCCGAATCAGAAGCTTAACTGAAGGTGAGGAGATCAAGTTCTTTGATTCATTGGCAATCCCCTTCAAATCTACCATGCACTGCAAAGACTGGGGATTTGATGCTTTTTGTTTACAGGTGAATGTGAAAACCAGTGTCTAGACAAAATACGAATAGAAGTGAAGCCACACAGATAAATTCACAGAGTGTTAACTTGCTGACAAACCCCAATGGGGCTGCAGGCATATCTTGCCAAGTAGGCTGATAACAGGGATACAAGATCTTGACTAGGAAGTGGAAAGAGACCAGATGTTAAATAAGCAAGGGCTGAAATTCTGGCCAAAATGTGCAATTTGGAAGCAGCTGGGGAAAAAAAAAAACAAAAACTACAGGAAATGAACTGAGCCAGTTTTACCCTTTAATACTGTTTATAGTTAATAACTTATTGTGAGTTTAAAGTGTTGCTTGTGTTGGATTATTTGAAGTAAATCTATATCTTCAGAGTTCATAAGTGTGTTGAAAATTGTGATGGAGCATTTCTGGATGTAGATTTCTCAGTGGATTACAATCAGAAAGAGAGTGTAGAAACACCTGGTTGCTGTTAGCCTTGTAAGTAAACCAAGCAATTATTTCCAGAGGAATTCTGAATCTCATTTGTAAAACAAAAAACAAACAAACAAAAAGAGGTGAGTTTATCTTGCCTCTTGCTATTAAGACATGCTACAGGTAGCATTAAAGTATAGTTGAGATCATTCTTTAGCGCCAAGCTCCTACAAGTGCTGGATCACATCTGGAGTAGAATCTCCTGTATCCATTGCAGAGCTAAGCAGTCTGAGATTGTCCAGTCTAGAAGAGTCAGTGAGAAAGATCTCAGTATCATGTCTTGAATGATAATTCAGAAAAAATAATATTACTATTTTCAGTATGTGAGTACCAAAGCTGGAACACTCTGCAGGCACTGAAGAGTGGATCAGTGGTGGAATGAGTGATGGATAAATAGTTCCTTTCAATTCTCACTCAGTTTGCATCCAGCATTAGCCTACGAAGGGAACACGTTCTCTCAGCTGTGAATTTATAGCCACTGTTTGGGGCATTTTTTCTACCTTTATAATGCTAATTTGGGATTCAGAGTATCCGGAAGGCTTTCTCGAGGTTTGTGCAGGAGTTCTTCAGTCATAAGGTGACACTCCCATGACAGAACACACCAATGAAACCTCCAATAAAGCATATTCTCTGATGCAGTTTCCCAGCCTGACTGCTGCCTCAGTGCTTACGTGAAGTTTATAACATCTGTTACCTTTCCTTTGGCAGTAATCAATACTGTGAAATGTGTGGAGGTCAGGATTAACTTTGCTATTTTGCTGTCCTTAGGCTGTGAAGGGGGTATTCATGACATCCTTCCTGGTACTTTCAGTTTACACTAATAATGAGAAATGAATTAATCCTAAAAAAAATCTAGAATTATAATAAAAATCAAATATGATACTTTCTGGGGCAGAAATTAGCAGTGGTATTTTCTGTTCCCATGATACATCCTAAGCAATAACATTGAGCCTTTGTATATAGATAGATGGGAAACTTCCTGTGTATGATAGAGGAAAATATGTGGTTGCTCCGAAAGTATTTTCATCTTACCAAGAGGAACCAAAGGAGAAACATCGTTCAAGCAAAGATATTCAGTCAGACTTTATCTTCTCTGTGGAAGATGCAGTTTTTCTGTCTGAGGGATAATTGGACACCAGATGACAAAGCAAGTGAATTTTATCAAAGGGGTGAGGAAGAAACACTTTGGTCTGCAACTATGTCCAATTCTGTTCTGTTTTCAGTAAAAAAGAACAATGTCTTACCTTTGACATGACCATTTTAACATTTATGTTGCAGATTACTAGCATAGCAGTGTGATAGAATAAGGCATAAAGATTCTTTCTGTGTACAGCCATTTTGATCAGGAGATAAAAATGACCAAATTGTGAAATAATAATATCTGGGTCACTGAACCAATTTTGCAACAGTTTGTGACTGCTCAGGAAAATGAAAACGGAAAACAGACAAACAGTATTTAAGTCTTGTTAACAAATTATACTCCTCATTCACTCTCAACTTCAATATCAGGCATATTGAATACGTAAGAAGTGAACACGGCTCTAATCTCATAAATAAGTTCTGAAACAAAAATTTGTTGGGGTCTGCAGGGTTTATTTACGTAACTGCTGTATAAACCAGCAGTACAGATGAAGATTAAATGTTGTATCTATAACCTCAGACTTTGGAGAGTTTGGAGAAGGACGTTATCATTTTCATGGACTGTCAAAGGCAAACACGCAATTTGGTATCTCCCTCATTAGTCCTTCAGATTCTAAAAAGTTTAAGTGCTGGTAAATTTCATCAAGGAGCTGAAGTGCTAATCAAATTAAATGAACCTGCACATGAGAAGCAGTGATGGGTATTTTATTAGAAAATCTGCATGCATGGTGGATAGTGGTTTCAGAATCTTTCTGAATTGCAAAGAAATTCCAGCTTATAGAAGCTCGATGCATTCTTGTTACTGCCTGCTCATCTGTTAAAGGAAAGAACGAATGAAACCATCCACTGATAGGGTAGTTGCTGAGATATTTTGAATTAATGTTTACTTATACACAGTAAAGAGATGTCAGGTGTAAAACGTTATCACGTTTCCCTATTTATTTGTTATTTTGTTTATTGAGTCACTGCCTCCATAGACCCTGTGAATAGTGTTCCTGATAAACACATAAAGCAAAAGCCGGTTGACGTATTTCTTTCTGCGGGTGCACTTTGTTATTCTGCTAGATGCGCTGCCTGCAGCTCTACCTGAGAAATATCATCTTGGCCTGTGTTTGTAATTTGAGACATACAGAGTGTTTTGCAAAGTGATGTTGGCACTTTCAGTAGCTATGCTCTGTGGATCATCATTGAAACAAGTACTTAACAATGCTAGGTGGCTCTGTGCCAGCTGGGAGCTGTGAGGGGACCTGTTTCTCATGTGTCCTGAAAACATTCAAGCTGAAAGAGTTTTGCTAACTGTGGAGTTAATTTCTGATTATTTATAAAATTTCATGGAGAACACATAGTATGCTTTTTCTCATTTCTGATCTCACTTGTTGAGTAATGCCTTTAGCTCAAGCTGTCTACAATGCTATAATTAACTGTATTTCAGCTGTGGTAGAAGTGATTGCTGATTGTGAAGAAGAGATACTGCAGTATTGACCTATACACAGATGTTCAGTTGTCTGTCTTGAGTGGGATTTTTTTAAAAAAGTTTGTTTGCACGCTTGTTTCTAAATCAAGAATAAGATAGTCCTCTAAAACATCAGGCATGTACAAAATAACAGGATCTGACTATGTTATGAGAACACCATGCCAGTTCCTGACTTAGGACTTATTCCATACTGAAGGCAACTCATTTGGAGGGGAATGATCATACAGGGAGTTGTATTTTCGTCTTGTTCTACTTCTCTACTCTACAGTCCAGCTACTAGCCTACAATCTATAACTCCCATGCACATACAGGCTCTTTGCATTTCTCTCCGAAGGACAGAATTCTGATCAGCTGGATCACAGCAACAGCATTTTGGTAAAAATGCATCTAGCACAACATTTGACTGGTTGTAGGCTCAACAAGATGTATATCTGCAACCACACCACTTCTTGATGGTTTGGAGAGGAAATTTTACTCACATTACAGATAGACATTTTTAAAGTTTAGAGTAGGTTTAAATACCAAAGTAGAGAAACCCCTTCTTTCACAGGCATGACTTAGTCCTGATAAATCATTTGAAAGGAAGCTGAGGTATAACCCAAAAAGGGAGGCTGGAACCACAAAGAAGTGTAACAGGTGGGAATTCTCAAGAGTTAAGTGGGGAGGGCAGAAATAGAGACCAGCTGACCACCTTGTGTAAGGAAGCAGTTGCTAGGGAAATTTTGATTCAATTCTGACAAAGGTTTCTGACAGAGTAACAGCCTTTTGAGAGCCAAAATACCCATTTGGTTCTTCAGAGGGCAAAGGAAAGGGAGAAAGGAGGAAGAAAGACTTGGAATCCTCCAGCCATTTCCTGAGGCAATCTGATGGAAATTGAGGTAGGTTAACCTGGCTCTCAGGAGTTCTACAAACAGGTTATGAGGGCAAAGCACTCTCATTCGTTCCATTTTGATGCTGATCAGGGGTCAGTGAGCCTGCAGTTGTAGGAAGTTAATCAGTTGTGGTACCTGCAGGGCCTCAGCTCAGTATTGGTGGTTTTGTTCTGAGACTTCCCACATGGACAGCTGGTGGCTGCTGAGCTTCTATGCACGCATCTCTCTGTGCAAGGCAGGAGTAGCCACTCTCCTGCAGACTTCAAGAGTGGATGTTTCTATCTGTTACTACTGCAAAGAGCAGGAACTTTTTTTAACATGGGGTTGAAAAGCTGAGTGCTCTCTTTCATCTCTTGTTACTTAAGCTTTTCCACTTTACAGAAATTCCGCAAGCGTGAGCCAGTAATCTTGTTTTGTAGAGGTAATGTCTAGCCTAAATATGGAAGGAAAGAACCTTATAGTATAGTAGCCGGTTGATCTGTTTCTTGTCACATCTGAATTCAGATAATTTTGTGATTGTAATTCTCAATAACTGATCAAACAGAGTGTAAATTATACATACTTACAGGTAGAACAAGTGACTTGATAGTTCCCTTTTCCACATTTGTCCTTCCCATATAGTCTACTTCTTTTGTCTCTGTGTATTTGATCGCTCCTTTCTCCACCTCTGCCACCAACTGATTTTGTGTGATTTATGAAGACATGATTTTCGAAGAACTGTTTTACAAAAGCAGGTTGTCAGTGTATGTTAAAAGATCAACCAGTTTCCTGTCTACAAATCTGTAATTAATATATCCTAAAGTAGTTTTATCATACTGTTGAAAGCTTAGTCCAGAAAAAAAACCAATGCAATATGAAGCTTTGGGGATAAAATATAATATCTGTGCTTGATTTCTTCCCTTCTTCCCATCCACATTATGTTCCGTGTTTACATATGAAATTCATCTTCCACCCTTTTGCATGAGCCTTGTTAGTTCCTGCTGGGCCTCCTACACAACTTGGCCAATAATAAAAGGCCTTAAATATGTCCTTGAAAGTGTACTCCAGGAATGTTTTAGACAGTATTTCTGTTTAAATGAGTTCTTTCTTGCTTCCCAGTTATTAAGGTAATATAGGATAGAGAACCTAGGAGAAGAGTAGCCGCTGATGCTACAGGACTATATCTCCTCTGCTAGGAATAATATCCTCTAGACTGAGCTGGTCAACCTGAAGCTTTGAGCTATGATTTGTATGTATGTATATATGTACATGTGTATGCATGTGTTCAATTACAAGGAGCTGTGAAGAGGAAGGGGCAGAATGCAGTATGACCAACATGTCTACCCTATACGTACTACTAAGCAGCAGCTGTTACTAAGATTTCTGAACCCTGCCATTTTTGTTGTAGCTCGCTCCTTGACCAGAATTACCCATGACTTTCTATTCTGACAAGGAATTAAAATAGGACATTGGAATTTCTTGCTTGCTCTTGTTTCAACCCTTGCAACCCTTTCAACCCTGTTGAGATCAGGGACCAATTTTACTAAGCATTGTACAGAATCATGAACTCAATGCTGTATCTCTAAATACAAGTATGAAGCAGTCTTAAATATACTTTTTATAACTGACCCAAAAGACACGGCTGAAAGCCACAAATAGAAATTATCATTCTCAGGGAAATGCTCTCACCACTAGAACAGGCTGGAGTACAAGAATATTTTAGCACTGTAGTGAACTGATGCCAATCTCTGTGATTAGAACTCATTTTTATTTTTTTTTTTTAATTTGTGATTGGTGCAGTATTTGACATTTTTCTTCAAGTGTCAGTTTCTGTGCTCAAGCAGTTGAATAAGGAGTCTCAACTTCCATTTAGAAACACATGCTTCAGTCCCTCACGGCTGCAAAAAAATTGCTTGAAAATGGGACTCGTCAGCTGTATTACTAGTTGATTTTGAGAAGTCTGAATGTTTGCATTCTTTCTTTGTTCTTTTTTTTTTTAACAGCTGTCAGTAAGTATCACTATATTAAATATTGCTGAACTTAGAAAACTAATTTATGACTGTATGGCCATTTGTTATGCTAAACTGATGGAGAAAAATATGAAAGGAAAAAGAAGCATACATTTTTTGCATAGTAGGTAGATATTCTTCTTTTAAGAGACAGGGATGCTGAGATGTACTTAGTTTCATTCCAGCTGCAGTAAAGCATTTTCTAATGGTCCATCAAAACCACCATGCCATCTGCTTATTCCAGGCTATTTATTCCATCCTTGCCTAACCTCCTTCCTTGCTGCTTTAAAAGCAAACATATTTTCTCAAGCCTGTTGCCATTTACTAAATTATCTTTGAAAGCCATTTTGAAAAATAAATCTAGGCTTCATCATGTCAAATATTTTTTCATTGGGACAGCTGTGGCTTCAGAGGGAAGAAAATCCAACCAGCCAATTAGTGTGCTATTACAGTTACAGTGTGGTGATAGCATGGACAGCGACCTAGCCATGCTGAATGTTCCTTTTGGCTAGTCCATGGTTAATCATCAATTTGTACAAGCTGCTCGGGTTTTTTCCTGACTTTGAGCATGAATTGTTACATCTTGATCTACGTGGAAATATCTGCAAGTGAAAACGAAGCTAACACTTGACTACCTTCTTCAGGTACGCTCCCTTCATCCTATCTGTAGTATTATTATCTTTGTGTTTAGGAAGGGTTTTATTATAGATTTTAGAGAAATGTATGGATTTTATAGTTGTGTAAAAAGGTGTATGTTTTCAAGCCTCATTGAGCCCTTCACTGCTAGTGGCAATTAGTTCATTATGCATTGCATTGTATCATTCTGTGTTTTTTTGCCTTTAATCATCCTCCTTGATCTTGCTATAAGAAGGCATATAAAAATGCAGTTTATTTGTACAGGACTTTGTAGGACACACAGCCTCCCTAAGATATGTCCTCTTCAATCAGAACAGAACTGATCTCTTTTCCCATAGCTCATTATTATTGTCATTTTGGTTACATTAGAGTGTTGAACAAATAGAACATAGAGACCAGCCCCATAACTTGTTAGTCTTCCTTCATGTGGAAATGCCTGCATTCTTTTAATCATTTTAATTGATCTTCTTAGTGTCTTCTGCCCCCTGCAAACTTTGTGTGTTTTTGTTATTGATGACAAGAAGTGGACAGAAAGTTTTCGCAAAAGTGCATGCTGATCTACATAACAAAACTGCAGATATCCTAGTAAATTTTGTAACCATTTTCGGGGGGGGTTGAGAGGAATGGCTTCACAGTCCTAAGACACTTAGGTGTTCTTTTAGACCTCACTCTGAGAAACTTACTTTGACATCCACTGGGGCTCAAAGACAGGAATTTTTCATGGAGCTGTCCTGGGTAGCATTTTTCCTCCTTACTGGTTGTATATTGCTTTGCTTTTACCAGCAGTCATCTCCATCTGCTCACTTCCTTCTCATTTGCCTAGCTTTCTTGGCCTCCTCTATGTCCTGGTAGTCACATTCGTTTTCTCCATTACATAGTACACATTTGTATTATGCCTATTTTCTACATGACAGTTAACTAAACAAAAACCTTGTAGTCTAAAACCAGAATAAAACCTTATGACTTTCTTTAATTATATGCAATTTACTATTTATTTCCACTGTATTTTTTCTCTTCTGGGCTAGAGCTATACTGTTTGAGTGCATTTTATCATCACTGACATTAGCAAAAGGCTATATAGATTTTGGGACTACTTATCTTTCTGCCTAGTATGAAAGTTTCTGGAAATGCTAAATTTTGGGGTCTTATTTCGGGGGAGAAGTAAGAGCTACAGGCCACTGTGAAAGATCCTTTGTTCTTGCAGTTGATTCCAATCTTTTCCGAGAGTTTGATTCCCCTTATGTCTAAGGGGACAGGATATCTTGACTAGGAAGGGGCCTAGGGAGTTAAGCTTTCCCTCTGAAACAACAATAATTATACCATTTGAAGGCTGTCTTGATTTTTTTTTTTTTTTTTCTTTTCCCTCCAAAGAGTAGAAGATAATTGAACTGTTCAGTGACTGCTTATGAACAAATTCAGTGTCTGAGGCAGCTCTGAGTTAAATACAGGAACTCAGTCCTCTCTTCATTCATGCTAGATATTTATGTTCTGTTCATGCCGTTCTTCTAGCTTCCTAGTCATACAATTTTTGCATGAAAGATTCTTTCCTCAATTTGTATGGGAAGAGACCCTTCCAGCAGCCTCAGTGCCGTGGCCAGCACAGCTGAAAACCTCAGAGGAGCTACAGGGTGCATGAGGTAGGCTTCAGGCATTGAAGCATTACTAGGCCCAGACCCAGCTGCTGGGTCAAAGCAGAAATGTCTTTTGTCTCAGCATCTTGTGACTGTGAGCCTCCAACAAAGCACTAGCACTCTGTGGAACCTGTATTTGCTTCAGAAGTATCCCACATAGAATGAGTAACCTTGCACAAATATATATATGCTTCCTTTCTTCCTCTCTCTAATAGTTTTCACTGAGATTCTTGAACGACAGAGCAGATGGAAACCTTATTTAAATTTAGAAACCGTGAATACCACATGCTGTGCTCATTGGAGCAATTCAAGTTGGTTTCCCTTAAATGATTTATTTTAATGCTGAATTCCATTTAGGATTTTTAAAATAGCATAAACACTTGATATAAAACATTTGAAGATACCTATATTTCTCACCATACAATGCCTCACTTGTATGTAAGTGTGAAAATGTGTCCTAAACAGGTCGTTTTCACAGTTAGTTGCCCTAAAGGACATTAACGCTCCATTATTTATTAGAGTCATTATAAAAGAAACTCCTGCACCGTCCCTAAAGAGAGAAAATCTGTTATGGTTCCCAAGAAAGAGAAGTAAGGATTATCCTTGAAAGCAATCAAAAGAGAGAATAGTTTTTATCAACTTGTCAGTGGAGTTGCCATGGGCACCAGCCAGGAGCCTAGGCTTAAATGTCAGATTTCCCTTCCACTACTGTCTTCTCGTTTTCTTTTGTTTTATTTTCGTATTCATTCCATTACTTTCTTTTCATAATTTATCTTCCTATATTCTTTCTTCCCATTGAACAGTCTTTCTTCGTTCTATGCCTGTTCTCAGACACCATGCTAGTCACAGGTGAAGAAATATGCTTATCACACTTAGAAAAACATTAAGTCAGTATGGTTTTGGATACTCATTTGAAAGTCATTAGCATATTAATATTTTTCCAGCAAAGAATGAAAAAGGAAAGGAAGCTGCATTAAAAGACTGACACTGTTAAGAAAGAAACAGCAGTAACAAAACAGTGTAGAGTCAGCAGCAGCTTCTCTTCAGCGTTATTGTGCCTAGTCGCTCTGAGCCATGCCTTACATTTCATTATTTGTTAAAATATTACACGGAGGGGGATGGGTGAGAGGAAAAGAGCAGAAGGAAAAAGCTCACATCTGTGGTAATGTCTCTGCAGGGGAAAAAAAAGGCAAATCCTACCATTTGTGGAAGGCATTCATGTGGTGCCGGCTGGCTAAACTGCACATCAATTGAATTAATGTATCTGTTAAATCTAGATAAAAGCGCAGAAGAAGCAGTTTAGAAAACACTTTCTCCTATTCTGTTCTTTTTTTTTTTCTCTTCTTAATTCCTCTAAGCTGGCACGGGACATCTGGGTTCATTTTGTTTTCTGTGCTGAGTTTTGCTTTGCTTTGTGTTCCTCCACTGTCAAAACCCCAAAACAAGCCCAGCTGTCTTAAAAATATATTTATAATAATAATAATAATTTTTTTTTTCAAAATCCATTTGTTTTGCTTGTAAATAGTGTTAACATATAAGTGAACAAATCCAGACTTTAAAATGAACAATTCTAAGTGAGTGGGAAATTCACACCTCCTTTGGTGCTGTTGTTTGACTGTCTAGCTGCGCACTCATTTGGGCAAGAAGAGTAAAGCCTTTCACGTAAATGAAAGAGGTATTTGCAAAAAGGAAATAAGGAAATACAATTTTTTTTTAAGAACCAAATAAAATTTTCGTCAACTGTGTGCCTTTAATCTCCATTTGGTTGCTGAGTTTGTCCTGGAGAATGATGTGCCATCAAATATTATAATTCAGATCCTGGTTTTAGTCTCAGAGTTTATTTTCACATTGTGTGCCTAACTTTGGCTATAGAAAGTGTAATGAAATAATACTTGTGAGTTTGGAACCCATTTCTGACTTGCCTTCCTATAATCCTCACATACCTTTAAGAAACTGAGCATATTTGTCTGTGAATTTTTGACACACAGTTAATTGTGTCCATGTTGATTTGAAACTGGGGTGTTAGCAGAACTAAAAATAGGATGCATATTTTCAGGAGGCACATTTTTAGTCAAAACTCAGTTTTCCACCAGGATTTTGAATGACTTTCTTACTCATCCTTGTAAATCATGTCTGTGTTCTTGGTGTGTGAGCAATGATGTTGGATAATAGAAGGCTGCAAGATCAAGAAGTTTGGATGCCTGTTTTATGAGCAAAGGTTGTTGTTTAGAGGCTGAGAGAGCCACGAATCCACTACAGATGTTCTGAAGCATTTTACATTATATACAATTCAAAGGTCTATTAGCTTTGTACTTAAATATTTCAGTAATCTTTCTGTACAAGAGGGGGGAGTATGTGAAAGCTCAGTGCCTACAGCCATCATCTCAAAAATCAAATTAGTGACTTTACTGAAAAGCAGGAGATGTCTTATTTGCTAACGACTACAAGAAGATGGCACGTAAATAATTACTTCAGTTTGATTTCAGTTGGACCCAGCTTGTTGGGATCAGGTGCAACATCATGGTGTGGCACTGGCACGCTGAGTGTTCCTACTTTGCCACATAGATTAGCAGTTGTGGTGCTGGGGAGCAGACACATTCCTTTTCCCCCCAACTGGCACTTGCATGGTCACTGGTGCTGAAGTCTGAAGCCCTCAAAGCTTCTGCTGACGTACAAGCAGAAATGTCAGCTCCTTCCTTTAAAAGTTTTAGCATTCAGACATCTTGAGCAGTTGAGAAAACAAGTTATAATTAGGGATCTGTGAAGGAAGACTGAATAAACTGAAAAAAAAGTGTAGAACAGAAAAGGAGTAATCCATTTTCTGTGTTTTCTGAGGATGTAAATAGAATGAAACAAGCAAGAAAGGGCCACAAATAGCTAAAATGGAATATTAAGATTATCAGAGAGTCATCTCAAATAGTAAAGGTTCGTTAGTCGTAGAAAAAGATTGCCTATGGAAGTTGTGAAATGTTTGTTGTCAGAAGATGATAGAAGAAGAGTCAGAATATTGAGATGAGTGAAGGTGTAATTGGTAAAGAAAGCTGGAGGATATAGCAGTTTTGTCTTAGGAGAGTGGGAAGCAAGTTTAACAATATTGGTGGCCTGTCTACTTTCATTTAGAACCAGAAGCTACTCGTGTCTGATTCATTAAACCTCCACACTTATGCAAGCTTAGGAATCAGGCTAACTTCTACTCATAAACTATCACTAATTTAATGGGGCCAAATCAGCCCATAAACCATTGACGCTTAGTTTTACAATTTTATACAAGCATGCATCTCCACACTAATTTAAAATCTTGTATGTAAAATTATAGCAACGTACATCTCCTGGCATCTCTGAAACATCTCTAGGGAAGTGAAGACTCTGCTTTTGCTAGAGATTTGGTACTGTGTCTTTAGTTACTTACTACTTCTTTTTTCTTTCAAATAAATTTATTTTGTCCTGCTCAGCAGGATAACTGAATAATTCAGGTATTTTTCACTCAAAGCTAAAGTAATCTTGATTTTTCTAATGTGATACAATAATTCCAGTTCATCTGAAAAATGTGTTTTCATGTCTTAATTTCATTCCCATTATCTTACTCTGAAATAAAATATATTAAAATACAAATCCAAAGATAATAAAGAAAATACCTACTGATTATTTATTTATTTACTTATTTTGCCAGAGATTCCTGGATCTTAGATAAGAGCTGTACAAATTGCAGTAATAAAATGAATAAAAATGATTATTATAGTAAACCACCATAAAAACGTGCATTAGAATGCTTTATGCTGTAAACTTCTTAAAGTGAGGATTCTGAACTTCCCATATTACCTCTTCTATTATGTGCTTGAAAGCGCACAGGTACTACTTCTTTTTTAGTCGGTAAAGACAAGCTTCCCAAAAGAACAGTCTGAGTAAAAAGTGAGCAGGTTGTAGTAGTACTAGCTTGCTCATTGCAGCGTAAGAATTGTCCTGTTACAGATGTGCATACACTTCAATACTCTATTTCCACTTGTGTACATAAGCTGGTGCTTGGGAAAGAATAAAAACATTGATTTCTTAAAGTTTCCCGCCCTCACCTACTGGCAAATCCCAAATCTTGCTTGGATGAGTATTGCTTCTGTGTGGTTAGTAGCACTTGAGGAAGTCCGTGAACCTATCAAGTTTTCCCTTGAGAATCTATTTAACTTTGATCATTCACAACATCCTTACTGCCCATACGGGAATTTACATGAAGAAGTTAGGTGCAGATCTATCATGCAAAAGGATTTATGCCATTAACTAACTTTGAAAATACCAAGTGGAAAAAATTATGTCTGAAAAAGGAGAGGCCATCTGAAAATGCAGACAAAAAAGCTCTCATATGGATCTGTGTGGTTGCATGCATGATCCTAAATTCATCATGTTGCATTCACTATTTGTTGTGTCACTGCACGTAAGAGAATGGTGTCATCACACTGTAGGTAGAACTTCTGTGTGGGTGCTATAGAAATTACCAGGAAATTTAATATACTGTGTGTGGCAACAGCTGCCATTGTTACGGTGATGGTATTACACATGTGAAAAGAGCAGAAATTAGAAGAAAGAAAAGAAATCTAAAGTCATGGAGGGGGAGAGGGGAGAGAAACCACTGCAAGGTCTGTCTTGCAGAAAACAGCCAGATTGCTTCTCAGATCTATACTTTTTTTTTTTTTTTTTTCCCCTGTTGACAAGCTAAGCTTGGGAATAAAAAGTGCTGCGTGAATTAAATGCATCGCTCTTGTCTGACTGGGTACTGTCTACTGGATCTTGAAACCAGTCTGGGTTCTGTCAGTGTGTTGCTATTGATTTCTGTGCTTTGACAGAAAATAGCTGAGAAACAAATGGTGAAGGTAGGGGAAATCCTATAAACATTTTGGGTTTGTTTTTGTTTTGTTTTGCAAGATTACAATTAGCTGTAGCTAATATAACACTAGTTTCTCCTATCTAAAGTTATACCATGAACATGACTTCGTACGTATCAATCAAATTTTCAACATTTCTTTTTTGATATCGCACACTGTTGTTTTTTTTCTTTCTTGTATCTTTAAAAGAGGATTAACAGCAAAGCAGGAGGCTTGTTTTTCTCATCCACCTACAGAATTTTTGTTCCAAGGCATCAGCTGGACTGTAAATCCATCCCATTGAAATGGAAATGAGCAGAGATGTTGCACAGGTCTTTCACTAGTCACTATTTATATCACTCACTGTTTTCAATTCCCAAGCAAGGATTTTATTTCTTTTCCCTCTTTCCTTTGTTTTTGTTTGTTCCATTTCATTTTGTCTACAAAAGCTCAAATCCTGTTTCTGGTTGGACCTAGGAGGGGAACTGGCACCAAAATGCCCAAGAAGTGACTTGTATGAGAAGTACTAGGGATTCTTGATGGAGCACAGGGAGGTGAGGTGCTTGTTTTTTTTGTGATGAAACATAGTATAGAAAAGCAAATGTTGAATATTCAAGAGAGAGTACTTCTAATTCCTCCTAGATATGGTGCTGGAGTAAGACAGGGGAATGGGAAGTTTTACCTGAAGTTTTGCTGTTGTCCTTTGCCAGACACAGGTAAGACACAGTACTCTTTCTGCCTTGTCATGCATCTCTTCAGGTTATTAAACCTCAGTAGCAGAACTGGTTTCCCCTTTGTGCTTGTCTAGGACCTAGAATAAATTTTTCATGATGGGTCTGTAGAAGCCACTGTAAGTCATCAGTGCTCAAAAGAGTTGTGTATGAATGGACATACTCAGTGGGTACATTAGTGATACTTTTTAACCCTTTCTTGTGTGTGGACAGGAGAAGAAATAGGTTTCACAACATGCTTCCTATATTTCTAAACTTCTTTTTGATTTTGTCCTTTTGATTATTTATAATAGTTTCTGTTGATTATGATTAAATTATAACAGACCAGTAAAGAACTTTGTAAGTGGAATCCAATTGAGCTTATTCCTACTAACGCCTGTAGTATATTTCACCTGAGGGTTTCTGGTCACTATGGATAAACTCTGCATTTTATCAAAAATGAATATATGTTGCTATTGCAGCAGTCACTAGTTTGCAAAACATGCCGCTCTGTGATGTTTCCTACAGATGACTCTGTTAGGGAGAAATGTTAAACCTTAGGATCTTAACTCTCCTAAGGGAAGAAAATGACTGCATGCATCTTTCCTCTTTTTACTACCCAAAGTACTTCATAGTCTAGAAAATAGAAAGCAGTAAATCATGTTTACATTTAGCAACATACTGTAATAATCAAATACAGATCTTATTATTGAAACCATCCAGCATCTCAGTAGTTCCTCACAACTTTCAGGTACAGTATTCTAGGAGAACGTTGCAGGTCTTCCCAAAAAACACAGTTTAACTTAACTGGCATGAGGGGAGAGTTCATGCCAGTATCCACAAAAACACTGTGTAACTCAGGAATGCACAATGATAATGGAGAGAGTTAAAGTCCCTTCCTTGTATTTCAATTTGTGCCTTTCATTGATTTAATAATAGAATTTTGAGCAATTATTTTTAAAATCAGACACGGGAACCTATAGGAGAAATACAATCAGTCACGCTTGCTATTTGCAGTACTGCCTGGTTTGAAAAAAAAAATCCTAGCAAACATGTATATAAAATAAATCTCAGTGACACAACTAAAGCCCTTAATCCCCTTCTTCATATTTGGTTTTTACGTGAAGCAAAATGTTTCATCACTCTATGCAATGCCCAGTTCAAGGCAGTTGCTTCAGCTCCCTTACAATGTACATATGACACCATGGGTGGTTTTGATTCCCTGAAGGCAGCTAGTTTCCCTGTAACAAATTGCAAACACCACAAGGTAGCAGTGGCATTACTAAGCAGTTTAAGGAACAGACTGAAATCCCAAATTCCTTCTGAGGTAGCAGCAGCATCCTTCATGTTTCAGTACTGCGTTGTGGCAGTTGAAAGTGGTGAGCTTGTGAGACCATATTTGATGGGAATTCATCCTCCTCTACGAGACCATCCTCAGACTGCAAAGTAGCTTTCAGAATCAAATCCTCAGTCTGTCTAGCAGGATCTCTGGAAAGTGGGGTCTCATTTTCATCCCAGCACTGCAAGACAGCTTAGACAGCTTCAGAAAAAAAGCTTGGATAGAAAAAAGGCAAAGAAAGCTTTGATAAAAATGAGAGTTCTGTCACTTAAGACCAGCAGAAATAATACCACAGCAAAATCCTCAGGATGTACTTATATGGATATTGCACTTCCTCAGTAACTCACTATTTATCATAAGAAATCACGAAAATAAATTAAATGGTTATTTTACCAACTGTAAACACCTTTCCAATTGGTTTATACTTTAAAGTTTTCTGTTTATTCACTGTTAGAAGTTTGGATGTGCTTTGTTGAAGAAAATCATGTTTTCTCTTTTAAACATTCTCAGGAGACAAGTTCACTGTTTTGGCCCTGATACCAATTGTTTTTTGTTTGAAGAGTTATGTACACCTATGTATCATAACTGCCCTTAGACAACTTGATGCACAATAATATTTTCAACATTTCTTGCCATTTATTTTAATATTATGTTGAAAATAATGCGGATTTCTTCAGCTTCTGAAAGTTATTGTGGTGGCTGTCTTAGGTTTGAGGAATTTTTCTCCCGAATGAAGAAAGCTTCTCAAGAAACTTCAAGAGCATAGTGACAAAAAGGAGCTCTCACCTTTTCAAGTTCTAGTAAAGAAAATATGCGAACAGAAGCAAAGATGTTTTCACTTACAGAGACATTATTAGAAAATTTCAAATTTCTGACTTTCATAATTCCTACAACATACGTTCCTGATCATTCTTGATTTCAAAATCTACAACATACTGATAGGAAACCTTAGCCAACAGATGCTGTGTGGGAATTTTATACTGAAGTCCAATCAATATAGGAGAGAAACTTCTAATAAGACATAATGTAGTTGTGAGACAAGACATCACAGGTAATTTTCTGAAAGAAAGAGTGAGATTTAATCACTTCCGGCTACTTCTGCAGCTAGTGCTGAGGCAGGTTATCTTTTCTGTCAGACAAGGAGATGATTTTCAAGACTGTAATCATGCTGAATTGCTGTCAACATTTACTCACAGACAACTGATGATTCTCATAGACCATTTGTTTTATTTCTGCACATTTTATCTCATGCTTTTCTGTCTTTCTAAAATCCATGGCCTTTTATGTTACAACAACAGGACATTAACAATTATTGCTGTTAAAATGTTCCACATACAGGCAAAGCTCTCTCTCTGCCACATATCAGAGCTCAGTTTGGTTGTTGTCTCTCAATTCCAGAAGTTCCAACTCTAACAGCTTTAATTACCTCAGGAAAGTAGCATTACAGTGTTTGATTAATAAAAGAAATTTTTCAGCTACTTGGAGTAGAAAGTCTCGTGTTACATTGTGATATTTGACCTCTCTGAAAGACTTGTGAGTGAAACAAGACATTTAATGGCATTAGATGTGAATGGCCCCTGCTTTCTAACTGCTAGGCATGGAGAGATGAGGAAGATGAAATTCATGTTATCTCAAGAGTCGTATTTTCTCCAGTTCACATGAAATATTATTTGCAGTTAGCATTCTCATGGCCAGTCCTAGCTGACATTTTGCTACAGCAGTGCAGAGGAAAAGCCATACTCTGCAGATAAGCAACTAGGAAGTTACTAAGGTAATTATTAGACACCAATTCCCTGTTCAGAGTTCAAGACTTCGCCTGTCTAACCAGTGTCTAACCGTTTTGCCCGACTCTGTGCTGTATAGTGGCTACCAGTCAGCAATGTTTATCCAGTTTCCTCATGCTATCCTCCCTTGTTAGGATTATTTGCAGCCTGCAAGTCTTCATATTGATTTCTAGGTTTATTGCACAGTTGTAAATTGGCAGACAGACTATAGGAGGTAAGAAAGGAAACAGAAGGCTGAAAATGACATTGACTCAGTTGTTTTGTCTGAACTAGTTGGGGAACTACATACCTGTCCCATCACTCTCCACATATTAAAAAATGTGTGTGCATATATATATATATATATATATAAAATAGAATCACTTAAGTTGAAAAAGATCAAAAGTCCAACCATCAACCTCATCTACTGAGTCCCATCTCTAGAGTATCGCCCTTAGTGCCATGTCCATATGGCTTTTATCCAGGTATGGGGTCTTCATGTAATATACAGTAAATATATACACATAGTATTCCTGTTATTAGTTTAGCTGCGCCATTTCCATGATCTAAACCTGAACATTCCTCAAGTGAATGCTATACTTTATAATATTTAGAAGTAAGCCATGCTGTCACTGCGTTTGCTTTTTCATTTCCTCCAAACAACAAATATCCCTAGCTTATTCCCTTACTAGTGGCTAACAAGACCAAGCAAAAGGCTCCTCAGAACATGTTGCCATGGATTTCACAGTGTCATTCATCATCTGCTGCTGGTAGGCCTTGCTGGCAAATCACAACACCCTGACTGGGAGGTGATGTTCTGCTGTAGGCCAGGATGGTGTAGCAAGAAGTCTTGAACAAATTCTGGATTTATTTGTGTTTTCAGGTGAAGTAAGAAAGAGTAATACATTACTCCTGAAAGTATAGAACTGTACTATAGGGTGTCATTCAGGACAATGACCAAAATGTAGCAGTAGTTCTTGGAATCTGTTTCCAAGATAAACATCACAGATATCAGTATATTCCTAGAGGTGTATCAAAGGTCTAATTTTTATTTTACAACATTTGAAACTGAGACCAAGACTGTAATCCAAGTGAGTATCATACTACATACCACTTAGTCTTCTCTAGGCTATGTCATGCAGAAGATTAAAAAAAAAAAAGTTTCCATGACAGGGAATTGGGAATGGCATCACCATTTTCAGTGCAGTACGTGGGAAGAGGAAAATGTGTTCCAAAGGATTATGACCTCCAGAAAGAAGGGATGGCTGGGGACCCTGTTTGCCAGAAAATAGGAATTACACATTCTCCTCTGAAACTTAGTTTTCTATAGCAACTAAATTCAGCACTTAGAAATATGTTCTTAGAAATGGAAAGGTGCAATAAAATTGTAGAAGTGGAGTTCAAATGCAGAAACCAAAGTTCTCAAAATTAGATGTGATTTAAGATCGGTGGCAGAGGAACTGTTTATTATTTCATCTGATTCAAAAGTGGTCAGATTTTGATTTATTTTTTTTTTCCATACTATATGGAGACAGTGCTTTGTGATTAATTTTTATTTATTTATTTAAAATTAAAACAAGTACTGTTATAATATTTCACAATGAGAAGAGCATTTTTTTCTATTGTATTTAATACAGTTCTAGCACAAACCAAATTAAAATGTGAGCAAGGCACTTGTTTAATATATCAAAAACAAATTAAGTCTGGATTTGAAAAGGTATTAAAGCTATTCCTTTCATAAAATAGAATTAGTGCTAATTTGCTTCTGGAATTTAAACTGAAATGAATTTATTGTTGAAATATAAACCAATGGTTTAAATCCAAGCCTAACACAATTAACAAAATGAGGAAAATTCATAAGGTTCAAATTAATATTGTTATGCTTACAAGCTATGGAAAAAATTATAACACTTCTGAAATTACTCGAGCTACAACAATTGGTAGCCTCTGAAGCTTATGACTGTGCGAGGGATCAGAAAGAGCAAAACAACCAATAGAAATACACAGAAGATATTCATATTTTTAATAAATTCATACATATAAGCCTTGACAGTTGTCTGTGGTGAATCATTAAAAATATGAACACATTATATGAAGTCCAGTACTTCATATAATATATAATGTCTGGATATATATATATATATATCTGGATATATATATATATATTTATTTATATAATATATAAAGTCCAGATATAAATACAAAGATGTTCTATTTGAGAATTACAAATTCTTTTTTCATGTGATGCTCTTCATGCAATGTAGTCAATGAGTTTAGTAAGCAGAATGTGCACACAACTGGCAAATATGATATATAAACATTTGTCTAAATTGTTGAAAACCAATTATGAATTTAGAAATGGGACTATTTGCTCAAGAAACTAATTCAGCTGTAACGGGAAAACACCATGCAGACCATCAAAACTGCATTACTAAATATGAACTCAAAACATTATGTTCCAAGATCTAAATGAGAGTTTGATTTAGAAAATGTTAAAATTTGGTGATTAGGTCACTCTTTAGGGCAGATAATTCTGAATTTAATCCTGAATTTTAGATATCTGTTTTTGGAAAAGTTTGATCTCTCAGCCTGCTTTTCTTTCAGTTAAGTGAGAGTAGTGATATTTCCTTTCTTTGCAGAGATGGTAAAAGGATTAATGCTTTTTACACTGGTTTGAGTATGGAAGGTCCTATAAAAGCGTTATCTGAAAATTTCAGACAGCTCTAGCATTATCCTATTACCCACTCATAGAGGCAAGTAACTGATAATTGGGTTCCTACTTACCTTCATTAGATAAGAGATTTCTCACTTAACTCTATCAATGGAAAGATTAAGAGCCCTTGGTACTCCAGGAGAATGCAGTTGTATAGAACAGAAATGAATAATAGTGAGTATAAAGCCATGGTTGTAAGCCAATAAATCTGTTGCAATAAAGAAGCTTCCAATTGTGAAATACTCTGTCTAACCTTTATGGTCATACTTCCAGTTCAATAAATAGAGACACATTACTTTGTATCATGTGAAGTAGAATGAAGTGGCCCATTAACTTCATCAAAAACTTACAAGTTGACTTTATTTTTCACTTCCATAATGTGAAGACAGAATACAGTATTCTCCTGTGAGTTAGAGCAGAGCCTGTGGAAAACAGCCCATCCTGATTTTCATTACCTCTTTCGGATAATACTTACCATACCTTTGCAGTGTTTTCTTCTTTTGTTAAAACATTTATGTCTGTATTGGGTATACAAAAGTCTTTTTCTACATTAGAATTCTATTTCAATAGAATTCATTTTCTGTTTGCAACTGGCGAAGCCTATTTTAGAAGTTCAGTTGAAGGAGAAAGGTAGAAATTAAGTTTTCAACCTGAAACATGAATGTGCCCATGTCATAATCATGTACCCAGAAGTGAGACACCATTAACTCCTTCTCCTGCTTTTCCTAGCCTATGGCACAGTTGAACACGCTTTCCCATTTGAAAACATCTTATGTTGTTGGCAGCAGGTACCAGACCTAACTAATAATGCTTTCTGAAGACCCAAAGATGGTTTATTCTCTGCTTCTATCAGACTGAGTTTTGATGATATAGAGTAGCAAGTAGTTCTGATTGTCTTGTTGCTTTCTTTGTCTTCTTTTATCCAGGAGGCACCTTGAAATGTACTTAGCCAGCTTCCAAAGCCAGTGATTTTTAACTGCCTTTTCTATGGAAAACTACACCTAAAAAGAGTGTAAGACTTTTTTTACAGTGTCACACAGTATTTCTAAACTATTCTCTGTATTTATCTCTGGTAACCTTACCAATTTATTCCATCTGTATGACTACAAAGCTTAACTACTGTGATTCTGCTTTAATTTTGCTTTCACTGGTGTTTCTTTGCTTTATGCATCTCTAGAATATCATTTATCAACGTTTTTATTTCTTGGAATAAACTGACGTAGCCACTTACCGTAGGGTACTGGCAATCTACAAAGTGGTAGGTTGACTTTAACTTAACCTATTAATTTTTAAAGTCTGTAACAGAGAGACAATATTGCGTTGCAGCCCCTTAAACACTCTCTTTGTTTTGATACTATCCATATTTCTTAGGTTTCCACTGTCCTTTTTGTAGCAACCAGTGTCCTGTTGCTGCTGGCATGCAGAAAAGGTGATATTATGGATATTTCTGTGTATTTTGAAATCATAGGAAGGAAACATTTCCCTTAGTATACTGCTTAAGGAGCAAGCTAGTTGGATGGTGCTGAGGTTGATATTATATTCATATGATAAATAGTGGTTTTGTTTATTTGCTTATCCTTCCTGACATACATGAAGATACCATATAGTCAGCAGTCCAGAAATTCTAAAGCAAGTGCTGGCTCAAATATAAAATATGTGCTGCAAATGTTGTAAACCATGATCATGCCAGTTAGTCATGAGTTCACAATGAACTTCATACTTGCTGTAAATAGGGATAAAGTGTACCCGCTATACTTACAGCTCTCATCAAACAACAGACATGCCATGCAAGTGTAAATGCTATGACATTTGATGTGCCAGAGAGTAGGTAAGATAAGATCCGTGGCCTGGTTCCCGTGTCCCCATGTCGTGTCCACTGCCTGGCAAATGTGTAGAGGAATGTACTCTTTCCACAGGACCAGGTTGAATATCTGCACACAACCTTGGTTCTACCTCCATAAAGATCTTAGTTATTCCTTTCTTATTCCTTCCTCCTTCCAGGGTGCTTACTTTCCAGCAACTCCTCTGCATTGTTTATAAATCTAAAAATAAACTCTGTCAGTCTCTGAAGCGCAAACAATGTTTTTTTCATGGCATACTAGCAAACTTTTATATAACCTGGACATTACACTGATGATGAGAAACGAAAGCATTTACACAAGGAACAGCTTGCTAAACATTATGAATTTATTCTCTAATGAAGGAAGAGAAAAATAATACCTATGGAGTCTCCTTGCACAAATTGTAATGATTATCCTGTGCCATTGTTTGATATGAATATTTTCAGTAAGACCTCAGGAAAAACATCGCTTGTAATCATCTCGTAATGGAAAAAACTTTCATATGGGTCAGGCAATGTCAAGAAGACTTGGATTACGTAGGTATGCAGCTAAGGTCAGCAAGGTACAAAATTTATAATTATAGTGTGGCCTGTTTCATTTCAGCAGTTAGGAAAACATAGTCTGAATGCAAAATATTCATCATTTTTTCTCCCTGATCTTACTGTAAATGTGTTTTCCTACAGTCTTTATGTCTTTCTTTAAAGTAGGAATTGGAGAGGAAATAGCAGTGTACTGACAGTGCCAGGACCAAGATAGCAACCATGAGAAAATACATTAAAGTCAACAGAAAGCACTGCAAACACAGTTTCTGATTTGTAGCATTTTAATGATTTTCAAAGGCAAAAAAAAAAAAAAAAAGCCCTTTGAAAAGTGTATGGATGGTCCCCTAAAGGAGGTTTCCTTTGCTATAGTTCCCCAACACAGATTATAAAGCAGAAAGGGAAAGTGTTGTTCAAAATAGTGAAGTTGAGGTGGCGTCCATCAGTAAAAAAGCAGTGACAAAAGGAAGGGGAGGAACATGAATAACATCAGCTAGTGTTCTTACATGCAGAGAACAAGAGAATACACCTGCTTTAGGCTTTTCATTACCATAAAGACACATGGGCCTAATCTTCACTATGGAAAAATGAGCATATTTTATGCACCAGTTACAAGACTATTTTGTGTTTTCCAGACTTCACAGTATTGAATTATACTACTTTTCAGTTGTATTCTTTTCATATTTATGAGCCAGACATGATGGAGAAAAAGATTGTTAATAAAATTTGCAGATGGTATTGAGGTGAGAGGTGCTGCAAACACTATGGGAATAGAGACATAATCAAACAAAATAGTGCCTAGTGAAAAAAAATACATGTGCCAGAAATGTGAAATGAGAATCCAGCTTAAAAAATACAGGTGGTTGTCTCCTAGGGAAAATAATCCTGGGCACACATATTCCATGAACAAGAGAAAATTGGGAAATGGTTATGATTAAAAAGACTCTGAGGTAAAAGTAGTCGACAAATAAGACAGTAGTAATAATATGTAACAGATATATTTGAGGCTATGTGATGTCCCAAAGATGGTTATTTCCTGGTCAGAGAACCAGTGCAAAGTTCAAGCATTACAGGTGTCTGCAAGCACTCATGTCAGAAACAAACAGACAGAATTTCTGTGGTGCACGTCAGCCCTTGGTTGAACTTTTTGTGTGGATAGGTTTCACTCCTACTGCTTGATGAAAACAGAGATTAATTCCTTACATTCTGAAACACAACAGCAACTTTCCTAATTATTATTGTCAATCAAACCATTGTGATTTTCCTATGAGAAGAGAAATAATTAAGAAAAATAGGGGCCTGAACCATTACATTACTTTTAAATGTATTCAGTTTGTATTTTAGTCCTGGAGAGGAGCAATCATTTCTCTTTGTGTTTTGATGGAAAACTTCCTCCTTCCTACCCACTTCACAATTCTAGAAAAGAATTTTTAGCGTGACAATCTAGAAATTGTCTCAATAGTAAAAAATTGCAATCACTGCTATTATAATTTAAGCCTAAGGCTGATACACACTGATTTAGTGTAAAGGGATGAATGCACAAAGCCTGGGTCAACCCCTTTGTGCCAGTAAGCTTCATGGCCCCCTGTGGAAAAAAAAACCAAAACAGATTACTAATAGGGTTAAAGAAATACTCAAATATCATCCCAGTACATTATATTCATTTTTTCTTGTAACTTGGAAATGTGTTCTGAGCCAAAGCCTGTTCAGGAAGTACTTGAGAAAGTGCTTAATGTTAAGCACTGAACACAGAAGCATATTGGACTCAGCTGTGATAATCTGCTGAACTAAAGGCTCATTCATAAAGTGACCCCCTGTAGCTTTGGTGGTAAGGACCTTCACAGGAAGCATCCAGGTAAAAGCAGATGCTAATAACTTGATCAAATAATAGTCTGTACCCCTTCCAATGTCCAAAATACATTTCCTTTCCTCAAGAAAATATATCCTTAGACATTGGCAGTCTCTTTCAGATGAAGTAAAAAGCAATTTAAATTTCATCCATGACTAACTTTTTCTTAAATTTACAACGTACAGGAAAAAAAAGAGGATTTTAACATTGAATTTTTGCTTGCTCCTTCACCTGCAGCTATCATAGCTCAAATTATACTAGGGAGTCTGTACCACTGAGCTTTACAGAAACCCTCGTAGCTGAGAAGCCCAAGATAAGTGCTTTGAGTTTTGGGAGCTGTATTTGCTTATCTCTGACTTTACCTCTATTCTTATTCTGCAATGAAGAGCTTGTTTGCATTTCTAATTTACGCTTCTATTTTCTCCTCACCATGCTGGTAAAAAAAAAAAAAAATATGTATATATATAAAGTATATATATATATAGACAAATCTGCACCAAAATAAGTGGAGTCACAACATTTGGTGTATTTTTTAATTAGATAATAAAGTTCATCGAAGGACTGTGAGCCACAGCTGATAGGTAAAATGCAATCCTTGCTCTTTTAATCCTTCTTGCTTATTTTACATAAGAACAGAGTCTTTGTGAGTGCCATACTGGAAGATAATTATGCAAGAGGAATAAAATTCAGCTCCTTGTTTTTATGTTACTGTTGTTGGAGGCGTAGCCCTTATAAGGATCTCAATTATAAAGAAATCTTAATGTAAAAGAAAAAAACAGCAGGATCAGGGACAAACTTAATTGGCTTTTTAGATGTTTAAAACATGAGGCCAGCATATTAGTGTATGTAATGTATATGAGGTGAGTTTCTGGTAACGAATTAAATGAAGGTTCTTATAATGGTATACTGAATATGTATGTATTTCCAAGGTTTGGTTTGGGGCTAAGACATTATGTTAGGGTAAATAATCCATGGCAGCTAGTAAGTCCAGCTGTTCAAGGAGCACGACAGATCTGCTGTAGTCATGGTGAGTTGTGCTCTAGTCTAACAAATCAGGCGTGAATCTCATTATATGCAGAGAAATAATTTGTTATCTGAGATTCAGGAAGACCTCCAAAGAAACTTAGTCTTGAATTGCAGACAACAGATCCTAGATTTCTTCCCACAAGATGTCAAATCTATCACAGAGATGAAATACTCTGATCTTAAAGGCAGTATCTTGTAGTCAAATACTGCTCTCATTTACACTGAGAGCCTCGGGTGTTTCACACAGCTTTTGTCCTGAGAGGGCTGGGGAGCGTTCTTCAGCTCCTTTAGGCGTCTGTCAGCAGCACAGGAGAGGAGAATGGCACAGAATGTGGGCCCTAACAAAGTCATCTGAGTGGTGCCCCACTGCTCTCACCAAAGCCTCTGCTGTACCTCAGTATCACTGCAGTCCTACTTAAACCATCATGGCTCTTCTCCTGGAGCTCCGTTGTGCCCTGATTGTTTCACGTGTGCTATTCTTCCAGTCTACCTCGAAAAAGGTTTGTTTAGTGTTGCAGAGGAGCCTCAGAAGTTAAGCTTCTGCAGCTCTAACAACCATTAATTTTACTTTCCAGTGTTAACATTTCTTTTTTTGTGTGCTTTTCTATATCAAGTTCCCTTAGCATAGCAATATCTGAGCAGTGAAGAGTTTGACATTCACTCACTGACACTAAAAAATTGCAATCAACTTCGGTGGATTTTAGATTATACCTGCTATGGGGAAGAGTCAGAGAGGTAACAAAAGTTCAAATTGTAAGCAAATCTTTTATTCTCTAAAAAACACGCACTCCTGAATTGGTCAAAACTATGTGTAAATTTTCACTAACTTAGCAGATTGTTTATGCAAAGAGGAAAAAAAAATAGTCAAAATTCTTAAGCTTTGGAAACAAATACAAAAAATATTCTTTATTTCAGGATTATATAGTAAGATGGCTTTTATTCACTTATTAGAAAATGAAGAATTGAAAGGATAATAGCAGATTCAGTTCGGCATGGAAAAAAATGAAGAGTATTTTGGGTCAATTCACAAATGTTATTGTTTACTTAGCTGCTAGAAAATATCTCAAGCCAGTATTTATTCTCAATCACATTGGTTGTTCTGACTGCAGTTTGGGTGCAGGAGTGTAACATTTTGGCAAATAGACGGATGTATTTTATGAAGCCCCCCCTTTTTGAAGCAGACATTTATTTTGTTATTCATCAGGACAGTTCAATTAGATTCAACAGTACTTTTTTCTTTTCTTTTTTTTTTTTTTTTAAATAAGGTTACTTGCTGCATAACTGTTTAACAAACCACATTTGTGAGGATTTTTTTTGTTGTCTTTTTGTTTGTTTGTTTGTTTGTTTGTTTAAATTAATGACAAAAAAACCTAGTGTCTTAATCCAAGCTGTTTTCTGGGTGCTTCTCGAACAATTCTTGAAGTGTTGATTAAGCTAGCAATGCTAGGAAATGTCAAAAACCTATTTCCAGGGCCTTGGTTTGAAAACTGTTGCAAATTCTCTACAGCATGCTTTTATTGCACATCAGTTTTAACAGGATATTATTGGTTTTGCATACCCTTTTCCCAGATGCTGCCTAAAATTTATTTTTATTGCATAACAGTTTTAATATGATTTTACTACTTTATAAGTACACTTTTCACCATTCTTTCTTTGATACTTTAGGTATACCAGTATGCCTGCACATTACCATTAGTTCTTCCTAAAAATCAAGGTTAAAGCAATCACAGCAGGGCTTTCCAGAATGAATGATAATTGAAAATGCATCTAGCAGGACACTCTTGATATTCTATAAATAAACAATGCAGAGTCTTCATTCATTATTTATCACTTGTTCTTTATAACACTCTTTTACAAGACGAATCATTATCCTTCCACAGAGCTGAGCCAAAACATATGTCAGACCAGATGCATACATTTACCTCTCTCCTTTTATCCCACCTTGAATAATAATGTCTTGCTCTGTTTTGGATCTGTCTGTGCATTGAACCAGCTGACCCAGAAACAACGTGCAGTCATCTCTTTTCCAACACACTGCTGTATGTTTGTACCACTCATCTGGCTCCTTTGCAGTCCACGTGAAGTTCTGTGGTTGTTATTAAACAGCTGGCTTGTTCTCCATCTATATCTTCTGGGTCTGACTCAGCAGCATATCTACCAGAATGAGCGCATGAATATTTGGAGGGTTTTGTGCAGATCTTGCTCGTGTCTACCTTTATAACTAGCTGAATCTTTAGCTGACAGTGTTTTGTTTGTTTGCTTTTCCCCAGTAGGAATGAAAGTAAAAATTAACCTATTAATTTTCGTTGCAGCTCAAAACACAAGGGCCCAGTTCAAAAGAGTGTATGTAAATGCATTTTTGCCTATCTTCATGTTTTTAAACAAAGATACTACTGTTAATTTTAGTTTAGAAATTGCAGTTAGTTTTGACTTTTCTAGATTTGAAAAATGATGAAAAAAAGATCTTTTATTAAATTAAAACAGTAACTCATCATGCCTGATGCTGAATCCTTTGCTCCTTTTCTCCCTCGGTTTTAATTTGTTTTAGAACATTGCTAAATCCAACTTTCCTTTAGCTAGTATTCCCTTGCTCATAAGTCTTCCATACATATTTGGGGGAGTTAATTTGATAGCTTATCTGAAGTAACAGCTGGAGGTCATAACCCTTTTTTGGCTTGCAGCTGCAGCTCTGCTGTTCTGTTTGCCAGAAGGCAATTCACTTGACTTGATTTTCACCAAACTGTGCTTTCCATATGAATTCACTGTATTTTGCAGAGTGTACCATGCAGAGGTTTTAAAATATTGGCACAAGACATCGATAGCATAATATTTTATCTATGTCCTTTAACACAAGCTGTATTAAAAATTAATATCAGTAAAAAATTGCTGAGCAAAACTTTTAAGCTTATGAATGAAATAGCCAAGATTTCCTCACTAAAATGCATTTATTTCTCATGGGTTTGGTTGAGCGTCCTCTTAGCTAGTGATGGACTGGAAAGCACAGATTCTCAAGTGATATGGGTGCTCAATCCCTTTGTTTTTTTTCGAATATCAAGTACTTCCATCTCTTCTTCATCTTCAATAAGAGCAGTATATTTTTACCTCTAGTCTCCATAGATTCTAGTCTTTATTTCTTCAGCAACCCTTATGAAATTTCTATACTTTTTAACCTGTAATTTTTGTAAGTCTGTCTGTTCCTCATTTGTGCCATCCTTAGAGTTAGATTTTATTTTTAATGTTGCCTTTATCCCTGCACTGAAGCAGAAAGTGTCTGCAATTTTATAGCAGTTTTGATTTTAAATACATTTTATTCCTATTCATATTTTTCTGTATGAATTTTCTTCCCAACCCATTTCTCTCACATTTTCCTCCAGTTTGGAAAAATTAATACCTTTGAAGTATGTGTACATATCTATTTTGGCTGGACTATTTTCCTGTTCTCTCAAAATGAGCCTAAAAGAGTTGAGGTCGTTATTCCTCAAACAACTCCCAGTTGTCCCAACTCCATCTTATCCAGTGTGTTATTTGTCCTCATGCATCATCATCAAGTCACAACAGACAGCCCATATGGCTAGCATTGCCTTTTAGGCAAGAAAAACTCATATTGAAGTTAGTGGAAAAATGTCTAACAATTTGTTAGGACTCTTTTTGGCACCCCAGTCCATCCAAAACAACCTAACAGAAGAGATTTTTTTTGTATTCTTTTTTCTTGATTGAATTTGATTAGGGCTATAGCTTTGCAATTCTGTGAGGAGTAATATCTTCTTGTCCTTTGCTCTTTCTTACATAGCGAAGCATGCTAGTTTAATACAATAAAATTCTGTTATGTACATTTCTTCTGATCTGTGAAGAAACTAATTTAATTCCAAATTAAGTACTCTCAAAAGTACTGTTCTTTTTCTTTCATTTTAACACATTGTGAAGCTACAAGTAACTGTAGTCCAATTTTAATGAGAAAAATTGAAGGAAATACCACGGATAAATGTCAGTGCATGTCAGAGCTAGAATTTCAAGACTAAAAAATTGTTTCTTCCATGGAGTTGTATATTTTCACCCTATGTAAATGATTGTTTATTCAAGTTTATTTTATTAGGTCTAATAATATGCATACCCTCATGCAAATGAAGCTCTTATGATGGCAGGAGTCTTATTCACAGGATATCTAGAAGGCATTCAGATGATTATGCAGTACCTCTAATGCATAGTGTAAATTAAAATCTAACATAGCCTGTTTATCCTGATGCTTAAAAAAGAGTGTTTTCTATTTCTATTGGTGAACATGCTAACCTTGGCTGAAACCAGATGATTGGAAGACTAAACCTTGTACAAAGGGTATAAATTATTTTTCCTTCTTACAAGTATACTTCGTGTGCCTGTATGAGTTAGCTGGTACAGAATTTTGTTGTGAACCACTAGAAATATTAATGTAACACAAATTAATTCCTATGATTGTAACTCAGATACAGGACCAGCTGTGGATTTAGACAAGGTAGGAAATCACCCCAGGGCGAAAGGCTTAATAGGAGCAGAAGAGAGCAGGAGATAGGGAGCTGTCTGGTGAGACCTCACCTGGAGCACTGTATCCTGTTGTGGAGTCCTCAGTGCAGGAGAGATGCAGACCTGTTAGAGACCATCCAGAGGAGGGCCACTGAAATTGTTTGAGGGATGAAACACCTTTCCTATGAGGACAGGCTGACAGAGCTGGGGCTGTTCAGCCTAGAGAAGAGAAGGCTCCAGAGAGACCTGAGTGCAGCCTTTCACTGTCTAAAAGGAGACTAAGAAAGAAGAGTACCAGACTCTTCAGCAGAGTCTGCTGTGACAGAACAAGAAGAAATGGTTTCAAACTAAAGAGGAATGATTTGAATTGGCTATAAGGAAGAAGTTTTTTACAGTAAGGGTGGTGAGGTACTGGCACTGGTTGCCCAGAGAGGTGGTGGATGCCCCATCCCTGGAGACATTCAGGGTCATGCTAGATGGAGCTCTGAGTAACTTGATGTAGCTGTAGGTGTCCCTGTTCACTGCAGGGCAGTTAGTCTAGATGGCCTTTAAAGGTCTTTTCCAACTCATGTGATTCTGTGATCCACCTCTTCACTGATGTTTGTATTCAGTAGAGTCAGTTATTTTTGTTTCATGTTTGTCCAGCAGTTAACACAGGGGATTCAGTGTCAAAAGCTTACAGGAAATGATTTTGGCAATAAATATTAGGATAAAGTGTTCAAATAATTCCACACCGAGATTCTTTGCTAACTCTAACCTTGTTAAGAGATTAAACTTTCTTTGACTTGTTACTTAAAAGTTTACTGTCATGTTCAGTAGGGGTAAAGTGTCCACACGTCTTTCTTTTTTTTTTTCTTTTTCTTTTTCTTTTTTTTTTTTTTTTTTTTTGGGGGGGGGGGGGGGTGGGG
>JAOWBP010002392.1:31384053-31427231 GCA_028571105.1 Tragopan temminckii | reverse complement strand
GACGGGAACGGCGGCAGAGGGCCGGAGGTACGGAGAGGAACGGAGCCCGCAGGCGAGTCCCGGGGCGGCGGCATGGCGGCTGGAGGTAACGGCCGCGGCGGGCGGCTCCTCCGGCGGGACTGCAACCCCCGGCTCCAGTCTGCGGGCGGTGCGCGGTTGCTGCTCTCTTTCAGGGCCCCGCCGCTCCCCGAAAAGTTGCGCGGCGCCGCTCGGGGCAGCCCGCCCGGCGCTGGGGTGCCTCGGCACGTCTCGGGCGTTCCGCGCGGCTTCGGGTCGTTCCGTCCCTCGGCGGCGCGCTCGGCATCTGCGTGCCGGCTGTGGTACCCAGTGCGGCCCTTCCGCCGCGTTTGTTTTTTGTTTTTTTTTCCCTCCCGTTTCCCCGGCCGCTTCTGTGCGACGCTGTTGCCCTCTGGCGTCTGCGGGCGGGCGGCCGGCCGGGCGCCGCGCCGGGCGGCGAACTCGGTCGTCGCCGGGAAGAAACCGTTAATGACTTCAGGTGGTGACGGCTGCTGGAATTCCCGAAGTCCCGTGAGGACGTTGCGGCCGGTCCGAGCGTTCGTACGCAGCAACACGAGGCCTTTGGGAAATGGCGGAAAAGTCTTTTGCGCTTTCATTCGCTACTTTTCGCTAGGTAACTTCGGTTTCTGGGTTGATCGGTTGATCGGTTCGTGTGGCTTTGCCTTTTTCTTTGTTAAAACGGCAAGCGGAGAAGACGGCGTTCTTTTGGCCGTCGGCATTCTCCTCGGGTGTCGGGGCGGGAAGGCGAGCCCTGCCGCTCCGCTGTCACACCGCCCGCGGCGGGGAAGGGGCGAGAGCGGGACGGGCGGGGGCGAGGGGACGTGCCGCGCGTTGACCTTACGGGCAGTGCGCCGGCAAGTCGTGTCGTTCCTACTTTGTAACGTTCGTCTGCTCGCTGGAAACAGGTTTTGTCTTAGAAAAACCGCGTGAGACATAAGGTGTTCTAAGATGTGCTGGTAGAAAGTCTTGTGTGAAGATAGAGTAGCAATTTGAAGAGCAGAACTGAGTTTTGCGCTGTATGGAAGTCTCCCTCTTAAATACTGTGTAGTTGTTATTTTAAAATACTTCTGTATTAACAAATTCTGATGTGTGAGTTCCTGCCCTGTCGGGTTCTGTAGCACCGCATACAGCAGTGCAGCATCGAGGTGAGGATAGCTGAGGTATGATAGCAGCTGAAAACTGCTTGCACCGAGAACTCAAAAAAAGCATGTCTGTCGGCCAGAATGTTTGTTCTGCTTTTTTTGTTTGGTTTGGGTTTTTTTTGTTCGTTTAAAGATACCTGAGAAATGTGCCTTATCTGAGTATTGGAGGGCTTACAAGCTTTGTTAGGCGATGCAAAAGAGTCTCGATTCCTTCCCTGGGCTGTTTATGTCTCATAGCACCATCTTTTCCTGCTGAAAATGTCTCCTTAATATCCAGTCACAAGACCTCATTCTCAACCTGCTTATGGGGTTATTATGCTTAACTTATGAGTTATTGCTGTTGAATACTTCAGTCAGTAGAGTGAAGTAGAGGTACTTTGGTATGTGGAGACCAGTTTCATATTTTCGTGATCGGTCTTGAAAAATCTGAGCGGTACTGCCCATGCCAGATGGGGTTACTTCACATGCGCTTTGCTGCTTTTTATCTGTCATTCTTATATCCAAGAGTTACATCTTAGCAGCAGTGATACAGTGAGTGGGAATGTTTCCTGAAGGTTATATTTTGTAGTAGCTATCCAAAGCAGGATTTTCTGCTCAAAGCAATTAAATGGCATTCTAATCACTGTACGCTGGAGTATCAATGTGCTGAACAATTTGTCTGTTCTTGATGTAGGACTCATCCCTCATTCAAGCCATGAGGAGCGTGTTGTTGCTGCTGCTGAGCAGCCACTTTGGTGAAGAACAGGCGCAGAACGTAATGATGAGGGTTATCACAGGAGGCAGATGGAAAAATATGTATAGATATTGCAAAGCAAACAGGTATAATAACTGGACAAAACTGTTAGCTAATGAATCCTGAACTCACAGCACTTTGTGATTGGAAGGATTTTCTTTACCCTGAAACGGTTTGTGAGGGTTTGTTTTGTTTTACCTTTGTATATAAATGTGACACAACTTTGTTGCTCCTAAGCAGAGGTCACAATATATAGTAGCCTTTGCATAGGTCTGAGGTAAAATTAAACCAGATTTTCATATTGGGCTTTAAAAAACGTAAATTGAGAGCATTTTCTCTTTTGGTTATTTTTGCTTATAGCCTATTGGTTTAATCTTGATAGTTTTAAATATACTGAGATAAAGCACGTTTCTCTTAGTTTTAAGTCTTATTGATATTCATGACACAACTTCAACAGATAAATTTTTTGAAGTATAAGACTTAAAGCAGCTTTCCGTGTTTGTCTTTATGTGGATACCTGTAGTAGGATGGCAAGAACTATGTTTCTTCAGAGCTCCTTAGTCCAGAAGACAGCCTGTTGGTGCTGTGCAGACAAGGCAGTTGTACGAAACCCGTGCTGCAGTGTGTGCTGGGCATGCCATGGAAGTCATAGTGCAGAAGTCTGCCAGTGAGGGCATGGTGTTCACAGTGTTGCCATGGCACTCATACAGCACAGGTCCTCACACTCTGTGCATCAGTCTGAGCCCAAGGATGGGGCTCCTCACCAAGCACAAAGACTTCTGGTGAAGTCGCTTTCATATTATGTTAGTTTTACTGCCAGGAAATAAAACAACAACAACAAAAAAAACCAAAACAAGACAAAAAACAGAAACAAAAAAAAAAAAACCCAAAAATATATCTGATTTTGTGCTCTCTGTGCTCACTAGAAAACACCTCTACACCTCATTAATAGGTGAAATCCCCAGCCAGCTTTGTCTTGAACATTTGCAATAGGGTTATTGTGCTGAAATGATTTATAGGAGCCAGGATTGCAGTCATTTGTAGTTAGCAAAGTAATAAACTCCAGACAGCTACAAATGGTAGGAACTCACCAGAGCCATGTGGCTTCATCACGGTGTTTGTTCTGTCATCAGTTTTATCTTACTAGTGAATTTGGAGAAAAGGGAAAACGTGAAGTGCAAAATCTGTATTCTAATACCTCGCTCATTCTGGCTGGCAGAAGGTACCCACGACTGTGACAGCCCAGCAGCATGCGTGACAATTGTAAATCTCGTTAATAAGGTGATATTTATTTCCTGTGCCCATAAGATTTTTGTGAGAACTAGTCTGATGCTGCGAAAATCTTCTGCAGTAGAAGAGAATGATGTTGAGCTTTGCTGCATTCAGAATGAAATGCAAAATTTCTTTCCATGACTCAGCTTTCTCACAGCAAGATCTTGTCCTGCATAGTGAGTCCACAAGTTAAAAACAAACTTCTAAATTTTAGACATATTTTCAAGTAATTTTAATCACTAATCTTCACACTAAGATGATATTTTGATACCGAATGCCTGGGACAATGTAAATAAAAGTCACTGGTATCAATTTTCAGAGGATGGCATAAAAAATGCACAAGTATGTAAGAAGTCAAAACAAAAATCGAAAATATTGGAGATCAAGCTGTCATGACTTCTTCATTCTTTTATTAAACATCATATTCTTGTGAAAATAAGATTCCATAAGGACAGCCCTGTTCTAAAGCCTCACTTCAGAGAGGTTCCTTGGGGTTGGTATGTTCTAAACAGTGCCCTCTGTCGGTGTGTACTGTTGGCAGTAATAATGTAGAAGAACCATTTGCCCTTAAGCTGTGTCTCAGGCTGTGACCAAGTTCACTGTAGTCATGGTAAGTTATACAGTGTGGGGTGAGTGATGCACCCAGGAGGTCTCTGTACGTCTGTCACAGCCAGTGCATGTTTTAAGCTGTAAGAATCCCGTATATCTAGCAAATAGCATTGTTCAGAGTAAAATTAGGCTGTTCCTGTACAAAAACAGCTGTAACTTGTCAAGGCTTTGAAACTGTTCTGGTATTATTAAATGTATGTTCCTTTTCCTTTTCTTCTGTGTTCTTTTGAACTCTTGCCATGCAAAGCAGTCTTTAAATAAGCAAAACCTTACATAAGCATCAAGCTGATTCAAGAGAACGTGCATTTCAAACTTGTCTTATTCTGTTTCATTCCTCTTCCTTCCTTCCTCTTTTCAGTGGTGAGGATGCCAGGTCTGGCTGTGGTCCTGCTGGGTCTCAGAGATTTCATCAGTGTGAAGCCTTGCATCTATCTTAGCGTTTCTATCCACTCCTTGCAGCTGCACTCTGTACCTCAGGAGGTACCTGCAATTAGGAGTTAAGAATAAAATGGCATGGGCTTTCTTGTAGAAAAACACAGCTCTCTAGGCTGGCTCCAGATTTTCTGCTCCATGGAACCACATTAGGACATCTTTGCTGCAAATATTTCAAGTGCTTCTGCTTCTTCCTTTATCGGCCCTTGAGTCGTAACCCTTCTGTAAAATCTTGTTCAAACATCTGTGCCTACAGCTGCTGCACCCAGTCAGCCCTTTCTTGCCATGAATTTGGGTCACTCTGAATTTTTCCTGCTCCAGGAAAAATTCCTTCAGTATTATCACATTCAGGTGGCAAGATAGGAGCTGAAGCTGGTGAAGAGTGAGACATCAAAATCACACTGCTGGGAGCTTCTACCTCATCTGACTTGAATGGTTCCTGTCATAAAAATAGGAGTACTTCAGGGCTCTGTCAGAGCAGCTGGGGGAAGAGGAAGCAAGCAAGCCTCGAGCAGTATGTTGAATGGTGGCTGACTGCCACTCAGGGAAGCAATGGTACTTTGGTCAGTAAGACTTCTGCTTTGCAGGTTCGTGTCTCTCTACTTGTTAACCAGACCTGAAGCTCTTTGTAAGGCTGAGTAAGACAGGGCGTGTGGTTTTTTGAAGAAAGGCAGCCATGTGTATAATTATTCCTCAGAATGCAGTAAGCATTCATTTTGGCCACTAAAATTATGAGTTTCTTGGCAGCCAGTCAGCTGCATTGGAGATGCAAAATGAAGGCTGTTTTCACTGAGAATCCTTTGTGCCCGTAACAGAAAATCATCTGTCTGGAAACATGCCTTAAAAATCTAGTTTTACTCATTCAAGTAAAACGGAGCTTCTAGTTTATCGTCTGCCTTCCTACCAGTTTATGTATATCTTTCCTGCTGTCTAAGGCAATGCTCTTGAAGGTAGCATGACAAAGATCAAATATCTCAATACTTAAAATGTTCTTTGAGATCTTCTAAAGGTACTTTCAGATTTACATTCAATATCTGTCCATCCTTAAATTTATTTGCAAATAAATGCCTCCAGTTTCTACAGGCACAAATTGTTACTTTTGGTTAACGCTGAATAATGTGCCTATGTGCCTGAGTAAAAGGAGAATCACTTGTCTAAAAGCTATATCTGAGGCTTTGTCCAGCTGCAGGTGAGATTCAAGGCCAGGTGCAAGTCCACTGAGCGTGGGGAGGGTTGATGAAATGCTATCTATGGAAAGTAGAATAGGAGTTGAGAAAAGCAGAACGTGTCCAGAAAGTGGGCTCATCTGGTAATACACAGGTTTAAAGAGAATCTTAATGAATGAGAGCTGACGTATTCTTACTCTTGGTGCTCAGTTTTGCTGTTCTAATAGATAGGATGCCATGTAGTTTCTTCTTCTGCATTATCTCATTTTCTTATTCACTTAATTTTACTCTGTGCTCATTATATTCCTTGCACTGGAAGGACCAGTGTTCAGGATTTTATTAGAGTCACAGAAGGTACTGTTAAGTACGTCTTTTTCCCCCTTTTTTAAAAAACAAAAGAAAACTTGTTTTGAAAATGTGGAGTAAAAGGCCACCTTCTTGTTAAGAGCTCCTCATCTTAAACTGCAAAGCAGCTGAGTGGCCCAAGTGCATGGCAGTCTGTTGTTTGTTTTTACTTGATGTTATTTTTTCCATTTTCATTTATTGATTAGAAATTAATCTTCTGTATATTTCGGATTCTTTTGGATCGGAAATCTACTCTGTTTCTTTAATCATCATCTGTTCCATGATTCAGTGCTGAGCTGACTAGATTTCATTTATTATCACTGTCTCTGTCAGTCTGTATAGAAGAGTTCATATTTGATACAGACGATACTCCTTTTTTAAACCCTGCTTTTTATTTCTTATTTTTAGCTCAGCATGTAGGGATTAAGCACTCAGGAAATGACTGTGTTAATGTTACACACGTAGTTTATCTTATTGACATTTACAGATTATATACAGATTATGTACTATATTGTGAAGTTACAGTAGCATGTTCTCTCTCTGTAATATTCTTCAATCTACTGCTGACCTTCCTTCCTATTTCTAGTAGTTAATTATTTTATGCTTGTCATACCTTTCATGTGTATTAGAAAATTTAAGAGCAGTTGTACTGCTGGCTTGGAAAGTGACTGCTTCCCCTAGGTACAAGTTGGAGCATGGGTGATCTGCCTCCCAAGTTGGCTGTTGATATATTACTCGTTTCTCAAATTTAAAAGCTGGTTTATTCTATGCTTTTTTTTAATATAAAGAAATACAAAGTCCTTCCAACAATATGCAGAAGGACAGTATGTGGTTCAGTAAAATATAATTTGTATGATTTCAGTGCTGCAGGAGAAAGTGTGGTCCTGTTTAAAAAGTACTCCTATTGTATGTATAATATGTAGCACACCCGAGTGTGTAAAATCTGCATGTTGAATTATGGACTCTCCATCGTTATTCAAAAGTGCATTAATAAAGTATAGAATACACTTAATCACATAGAATAACGTTCCCCTAGTTTCTTGGCCTTGACATAGAAAGGTTGTGACATTTCCTCAATGTTTGTGTCATCAGCAGTTGTTTATCTGTAATTATTTTGGTTTTGGGTTACAAAGAAAGAAACAAGAGAAACAGTAAGTTCTTTGCTGCCATAACCTTGCATTTCAGTGCCTCTTAAGTATGCTCTGTTTTACATTATATTCTGGGGTAGGGAGTCTATGAGATTTAGAGACATTTTCATGTGGTTCTGGTACCCAGTGGGAATTCTGGAAGTGCCATCTAAGGAAAGCCTGCTGGCCATCTTTGCTTAGCACTTGAATGAGGTTTTTTGGCTCTTGAAATGTTAGACGTTGTTTTTGTTAGATTGAAGTGGAGGTTCTTCAAGCTGCTCCTTCTTTACCTGTGCTTTAGAGATACTCTGGTGTTGCAATTCTACAAAATGCAGAGTGACGGTTGTATTTTATGAAGCAATTAAGTATAATGGAGAGCAGGAACAAGTAATGCTACTAATTTAAAATTTCGGAAGGAAACTATCACAGTTCTTTGAATTGTTTTCTTCTAAACCTCTCTTCAGCAGTGATCTGTGTTATCCATTAATTCAAATGTGACAGTACTTTACAAATGCGGTGCCTCAAATAAATCTCTGATTTTCTTTTCTTCTAGACTATACCTTCTGTAAAGCTTTGTGGAAGATAGATGCATGTGCTGCAATGGTGACATAAATATTTAAGAGGACTGGAACAAGTTGTTGAGAATCTGTGTTTGTTTTTAATGCTGCTGTTGAGAGCAATCTAAGACAAGTGAACAACATGAATTTTATCATGAAACTTCATAGACATTTTCAAAGAACAGTTATTTTGCTGGCCACTTTTTGTACGGTGAGCATTGTTATTTCTGCATACTACTTGTACAATGGCTACAAACAAGAAAATGAACTTTCTGAAATCTCTTCAGAAGTGGAATGTGGTGATCTTCCACTGTTTCCGTACAAGCTGATGGAGATGAAGACCATGAAGCCTATCGATCCACTGAGGACAGATCTTGTAGTGCTGGTGTTTGTGGAAAGTCAATATTCAACATTAGGCCAAGATATAATAACCGTTTTAGAATCCAGCAGATTTCAGTATCGCATTGAAATTGCATCTGGAAAAGGTGACCTCCCAGTGCTTATAGACAAAAATAAGGGCAAATATGCTCTCATAGTGTACGAAAATATTCTAAAGTATGTGAATATGGACTCTTGGAACAGAGGTCTTCTAGATAAATATTGCGTAGAATATGGTGTAGGGGTTATTGGATTTCACAAAGGCAATGAGAACAGCTTGCAGAGCTTTCAGTTGAAGGGCTTTCCTTTTCATGTCCACAGCAATCTGGGTATTAAGGACTGTTGCATTAACCCTTATTCCCCACTGCTCCATGTGACTAAATCCTCTAAGCTTGAGAAAGGTCCTTTGCTTGGAAATGACTGGGCAGTTTTCCAGATTAATCATACAGCTTACCAACCAGTGATATTTGCAAAAGTAAAGACACCAGAAAACCTTCTGCCACCTGCTGCTAAAAGTGCTCTCCATGCCACAGTAATTCATGACCTGGGTCTCCATGATGGGATACAACGAGTCCTTTTTGGCAATAACTTGAATTTTTGGCTGCACAAGCTGATTTTCATAGATGCCATCTCTTTTCTGTCTGGAAAGAAGCTCAAACTGTCCTTGGATAGGTACGTTCTGGTTGATATAGATGACATCTTCGTTGGGAAGGAAGGAACAAGAATGAATGCCAATGATGTACAGGTAAAGTATGTACAGAAACTAATAGTTGTTAAGGCAGAGTATCATGTTTTTATTATTACTTTTAAAATGAACAGTTATTAATTGCTGAAACTCAGAAAGGATGCAAATCACTAAGAATAACGATGCAAACTGTTTGTGCCTTGAGAGAGAAGCCAATATGAGTGACTCTTAATAGTCATTAACTCAAGGTGTAGTAGTTCCTTCCTCCTCCAGGCAGGAGGGGTGTGAGTGCAACTTCATTTCTATAGGTGAGAAAGAGAACATAAGAAAATAGGAGTCACTGGTTAATAGCACTTGTTTTCTCTTAAATGACAAAAATGCTTGCTGAACTAAATTCTGTAATCTCACTGGCGGGCACCTCTGAATTACAATCTCTGTACTATGTATGGAAAACAGTCTTTCACAAGAAAATTAAAGATGACTAGTTGCTAAGTAACTGTTGCAGAAAGGTGGTAAGAGAGGTAGTGTTTTCATTTCTCCCTGAGCCCCCAAGCACTCACAGTTCTAATTAAATAATTGCAGAGTATTTAACTCTAATCTGATGATACCTTCTGCCTGCATGTGTACTTTAGAAGTATTTGGAAACAGCACAGGACTTCAAAGCTGGACCCAAGATCTATGAGCATGTAATGTACTTGTTGCTAGTCTTACAAGTGGAAAGTAAATGTGGTGAGCAAAAAGAAATGTCAACATAAATTTTGAAGAACAGACTGGATTATTAGCTTAAATGTTTAAAATGGATTTCAAATGTCAAAAACTGGTTGCAGCATTTCACCTATCTTATCTTAGTTTTATGACGCTTACTTACAAGCAAGGTTTGTATTAATTTAGGTTTCAAAAGCTTGTTCAGTCACTAAACGACTCGATGTTAAAAATGTTAAATTTTCATCTTAACATTTCAAGTTGGACATTCCTAACTGTCCTTTTTTTTACTCTCAGTTGTCATGCTGTTCAAGTGAGGCTGTAAGTTGGGCTCACTAGGAATAACGTTATTTCTTGCTATATGCCTCCCTTTCTTTTTGTGAAGTCTTGTAACAAAGCAGGTAGAGATAACTACAGAACTAATACTTAGTCTGCAAGCTAAAAAGTCTGTAATGCTGATGACTCTTTTCTGCTGGAAACATGGGGAAATTTCCTGTGAAAACTTACAGTGTGGAAAGATGTTCTGAAAAAGGTTGGGCAATGATAGCACTCCATGAAGATGATAGTCTTATTAATATTATTAACTAGATTTTTTGTTGTGTTTTTTTTTTTTTTTCCAGTGGTAGTATATTTGTCAAATTGCAGCAGCCCTGTGTTACACTGTGTTATTAAGCAAGAGACTTGAACTTGTAGTTACTTAAATTTATTTTAAAATTGCATCATACACTGAAACTTCCTCTGTGTAGGCAATTATAAATAAGATACGTTCCTTAAATAAGTAGGTGTTTCCCCCATGAAAAAAAAAAAAGGGATTGGAATAGAATAAAGGTGAATTTCTGTATGGAACATGGTGGCAACATTTGAGCTAGATGGGTAAGCACGCTTTGAGGATCTCCAGTGTGCAAAATGAAATTGCAAGAACAAGGTAATGTCTGACCCATATCAGTGGCAAAACTCAGTTGTTCTGCAGAAGGAGCAGTTTCTATTAACAATTAAATAAAGCCCGAATAGATTTCCCACTGTGTTGTACAGTAGCAATTTGAAATATTATGTTTCAAATTTTGTCTATGTGAATGACACCTGAAGGTAATCATTCTAACTTATCTTAAAATGAAAAGTTGCTAGAATTACTTGCTAGAAACAGGCGGCTATTGAGATAAATTAGATTAAAGCAAATACAAAAGGATGAACTGTATTGTTTTGAGAGAATAATTTGCAGTATGTCAGAATGTTATCTTCCCTAAGTAAAACTGTCAAATTAAATAGAAATAGTATCAAAGTGGAAATAAATGAAATTACCCTACTTAAAAGTTATAGTGAACTATGCTCTGAAAGAGTGGAATGCAAAAGCATTCCCTTCAGATTCTTCATCTACTTGAAAGGTAAAACGTTCTATTAAACGTGTTGTTAGGGCTGTCAGGTACAATGCATCTTCATTACTATTAATATCAAAGGAATTACCCTCTGTGGCACGTTGACATGTGGAAGGAATGAAATAAAATCAATTTGCAGTAGTTGAGAATCTGTTATTGTATAGTGTATTTTGCATAAATGACACTCCATTAGACAGCAGTGTTTTACTGGTTTCTGTGGCATTGACTGTGACAGAATTGAGTGTAAAAAGAGGTTACTAAATGAAGAGTTTGTGTAATTTCAAGATTAATTCATTTCTGCTAAGGTTACATTACAAATACTGGTAATATAAAATTGGATATCATGTTTTTTGTGTTTCACTTTTGTTTAATGTGTTTCCTATCTAATATTTTCTGGACATAGTCGTGTCTTTTAAGACTGAACTTACGTAATGCAAGGTGAACATTTCTTCAGGCACTCCATTAATTAATGCACTTAATCACTTCAGAAAGCTTCTAGTCTCCAGAATAGCTGTGTGGTTAGCGCTGCTCCCTGGATAAGGCGAAGTTTAGAAACTGGAGAGTTGTTGCAGATGTGATACAAAACTGTAACTCATCAGTGATTCAGCACTGACCCCTCTGGGTCCATCTGGCCCAACCCCTACTCAAGCAAGGCCATCCAGTGCAGGCTGCTCAGGACCATATCCATCTGGTTTGGAAGATCTCCAAGGAGGGAGATTCTGATTCCAAGTAAGGTCAGGTTTTCAAAAGAATTTCTTCCCACTTTTTTCATAGGCTAAACTGCTCACTCTTTTAAATTTTGTAAACTGGAGTGGAGGCTATCTGAAAATTGCTGTCATAAAGTTAAGTGTTGTTTTTTTTTGTTTATTAGTTTTTTTTTATCAGTAGTATATACTGACCTCAAAAGTGGTGAAGTCAAAAGCAACACCTCTACAATGAGTGCCTTCTGCATCTCTAAAAATTAGGCAGAGTGGTGGTGCTTCAGCTGGAGTATATGTAGTTCCAGAAGTGTAGAGAACCCTTCTAAAAATCTTCGGACAAAGTTTATGTATAAGTCCTATAAAACTAATAAATGGATTGTTTTGTTAAACAATACAGCTTTTTTATTTTAAAAAATAAATAACCACAAAACCTTGAAACTGTACTTCAGATTTTTAGGTTTCCTGATTGCTACCAATTTGACTGTCACTATACAAAATCTGGATAAATAAAACTGTTCTCCCAGGTGCCATACTGAATAGCTGCCACTGTGCATCAACGGTTATCATCCATTTTCATCTTTATTTATTTTATCATTCTCTGATATAATAGAAATAATAGAATAGAACATTTTTGTAGTCTAATTGCCTCCCACATTGAATATAAGTGTAGTAATGTTATCTCAGCATTCATTTTTCAGTAGCTGTTTTTCTCTCTTAATATCTGTCTAGCAGGAGAGACCATTATGCTGTGACAGTGTTACAATTTTTCTGTATGCCTTTTATTCTGTGCAGTCCAAATAAATTCTTTGAAATGGACAGCCAATCTATCTAAATATCTGCAAAAAAAAGTTTATCTTAATAGACCAATATTGTCCCAGCAGACAGTATAGTAATTTAATATAATCTTTTTTTTTTGTCACCATTACTTTTAATTTTTTTTCAGACTATAAAGCATTGAGAAAGCCATCTGATATTAGGAGGGAATTAAAATATGACTTTTTTATTTTCTACTTACTGTCCAGTACTGGTGGATTACAGTGGAATATGCGTAAGTTGGTCAACCATTTCCTTCATTTCCCCAGTCCATCATTTTATGTATTTCCTTGAGAGTTGATCATGCTTGCAGAATGAAAAATCAGAACATTGTGATTTTTTTTGTTTATTATTCTTTTAAGTCATTAGCTGTGTGATCTTTGCATTGTGGGATCCTTTGTACTTTTCAAAAGAGGTAATTTAAACTGAAGTCTGGTAATCGACACTTTCTTCATGTAAGCCTAATTTTTTTTTTACCCTTTTAATTCCTGCACTGCTCAGGTTTGGATCTACGGTGTTGATATTATTTAGGAAGAGCCTGGCCTGAATGAGCATTTTTGGTCATGGAACATATACAACAAACAGTGCACAAATGGAATTATATTAACACTTGAAAATAATGTGATAGATACTTCTTGTGTTTTCTTATTACTCTTTTATAATTGCCAAGGAAAAGCTTGCATATTAACCATATATACTCATGAGCGGGATGAAATCTTTTCTTTCTTTTTCTATTTTGTGAGCACTTAGGCAATACGTCGATTAGGAGACACACATTTGGGGGGAAAAAAATCTTGAATTAACAACGTTTTTTGGCATTAGACTTGGTGCAGAATTGGACTGCAAGAGCAGTCCACCTAGTGATTCTCTTTCATATCATCTGTGCCAAATGGTGTACTGATAGCACAGAGGATTTAGCTAGAAAGAGTAAATTCATAGCATTTTAGCTTCCATCACTCACAGTCTGACATCTTGCCCAGATATTGAGTTTTATAAAGTACACATCTGTAGCAGAGCTAGTCCTCTGTCTTCCCATAATAGACAATGTAGAAAAATAGATTATCTTTAGGCAGACGCTGATTAAGTTAATTGCACCTTAAAAGCTGATATTTTTCTCTTGCTCACACAATACTCTTAGGGTGACTAAGATCAAGGTTAAGCATTTGCACTTGGTCAGATGAATCTCATTTTGTGTTCCAAATCCAGTGTTGCCTTCATTATCATATTTCCTCAGTGTTTTGGTGATCATCTCTTGTTTAATGCAACAGAAATTTCTCCTCTAATATGTAATTGTATATTCCTTACATTGCAAATTTGTCCTCGCTAGTCACTACAGCTTAAATTGATACTGTTGTTTAAAACCCATGTAGTGTCCTTCTCTCCTGTGTGTAGAAAGAAAGCAGATATTCCGGTGGGAGAGCATTCCACTGGTATGCTTTTTAGTTTTAAAAATACAAGGCCATATCTTTTCAACTCCTCTTGCATAGAAGTGACCTAAATATTTGTTTCAGAGAAGCTCCATATATTGTGTGTTGTGGTATAGTGGCTGGAACGTGCCAGAAAGCCTGAACTGTCAAGGCACAGAACAGTTCTGTCACAGTAGAAAGCCTAATTCTCCAAGTTAATTGTTTCTTTATCTGTAGGATCGCACAGAAGGTTATCAGTAGAGAAATGATAGGTATGTCATCAGAGCTGTTGGAGATGCTCTTGTCTATTCAGTTGCATTGAGCTGTAAACCTTTCCTTTGGGGAGACGGAAAAGATCTCAGTAATCTTTTTTAAATGACAGCATGAATTAACTACTAGGAACTTTTGTTTAGCTGTATCATTTTATATTTCTGATCAATTAGCCCTGTTACTTTTATGCTGTTGTTCAGTGCGTTTACTGTGTGTACGCATGTGTTTTATCTTCATTTGATCTGAAGCTCCTGTGGTACCTTACACTGACTTGGCTGGAATAATAAATAAAAAGTATATCCTTAAAAGCGACGAAGAAAGGGAATAGTAGAAATGGTGGTGTTTCTGTGACTGGCTGATCCCCTTGGGAAGTCTGACTTCTTGAGCATGTTATTTCAGATATAGCAGTGTGGAAAATTATGCACTGTGAGGAAGTAGAGAATTAGATCTCAGATAAAAAATATAACTTCAAAAATTATTAAAATTCTTTTATGTTTTATGAGCTGCTACCAGCTTGTAGAACATTTTACCAGTCAGTCATCTTAACATTTAATGTATGAAAGCAATTTTGTTGAAGTAACAAGTTGTATGAATTTTGATTTACTAAGGCTGATACAGGTGCTGCTCAGCATTCCAGCTCTTGTTTTTAAAAGGAGTACACTTTCTTTTGAAACAAAGCTGGGTAAAAATCCCTACTCAGAAGATAGAGCCTGCACAGAAGTGATGGGAAGGAGGATACTTAGGTCTATTTGAGTGTGACACTTCTGGGATTAGCAGGGTGGTGATGGAGGGTTCTGGGTGTGCTTGCTTCTCCCACCGTGCACTTGCATAAGCTGGAAACAGCCAAACCCAATGGAATAGACTTGGCACTGTCTGTACAGCTTATCTGCGGTACTAAGTGCGGAAAGACACAAACCTTGCTTAGTAACCGTGTGTCCTCAGAGTGAAATCCCTAAATACAATGTGCATACAAACAGCGGTGCTGGCATACTCCCTCGGAGCTGCAAAGCCATATTTCTTTCCCAGTAGGGTAACTGCATTGACCCATTCTCACCAGTTGGTTAAACTATTCTGTTTAATTCTACAGAATTTCTCAGGTGCAGCAGCTGTGAAAAGGGTGCTGTGTATCTAACACACATTGCTCTGCATTAAAAATGTGAAAGAAAGTAATTGCTGTTTGACCTCCAGATATCCTTTCTAGCTCTGAATCCGTTCATGTTGGTGTGTCAAGTGTGAGGAAACTTTCAGTTGTAGTGCTTTACCTGTTACAAGGAAACCAAATTTCATTCTTCCTGTGAATTTGGTGTCTTTTCTTGGTACAGTGTTTGCTGGAATTCATGGCTTGTTTGTTTATTTTCATGATGGTGTTCTGGAGTTTCTTCTGAAAAATTATTTTGCAGAAAAAAGCAGTCAAATGTAGTTGTCCTTAGCCTCACTGAACCTGTGAGAGTCAGCAGAGTTGTACCACTCACACTTCTGGTGTGCTGCAGCATTCGAGGCCTTCAGTAAAGCCGTTTAAGTATCATTGCTGAGGATAATATTCTATGCATCTGTTGTCCTACTTCTTTTAGGCCAAGGCTTATAAATAAGCTAAGTATTTTCTATTCCAAAGGAACTCTGTTGAAGTTTTGAACATTTGAAGGATAGCATTTTTCACTTTGCAAGTGCCCCATGTGGGAGGGTTGGGTCAGGACAGTGATACTTCCCCATACATCCTCATTTGTATTTACTGACTGCGAAGAAACTCAACTGCTCAATGCAGGGTCCTCTGGAGTATTAAGACAAAAGATATCTCAAAAAGACAAGGCAGGTCACTAATCATAAAGTTGTACATAAAGGTTTTCTTTTTCCCCTTTTACTTATTCCAGCACTGCAAAAATAACTTTTTTTTTTAATTTAAAAGCTTGTGACTCTATAAGTTTTCATGCAAACCTAAATCTTGAAGCTATTTTTTTCATGCAGTCTCATAAGCGAACAATGATCTTTCTGTGTCCAGGAGAAGTTAAGGAAGGCAGAAAACAGTTACAGCTTTTCTTATTGTCAAAGGGGCTGCAGAAACTACTTGTCAGTATGGTAAATCCTGTTATCTTAAGGGCTGGTAACAATGATTTGCTTCAAGTTTTTTTACCCCAGTTTGACTACTGGTTGCACATTCCCTGGCCCATCCTACTAGTAACATCTTCTAGTTAAGCATGATATGTGCTGTTTCCTTCTAGTTGTCTTACTTTTACCAGCAAGTTCCTTGGTGCCCAATGTACTACTTTACTTGGGCAGCAAAACTAGAGCTTTGCCTTAAGGACACATCTTCTTAACAGCCATTTATATCTGGTCAAGGGACCTGTAGCCATTTAAAGATATCTGTAACGTACCATGTAAAATTGATGTCACCTCATGGGCCATTGTTTTTCTAACAAAAGTATGAGCACCTACAGAGGAAAAAAGGAAGGAATTAATGGCAACATGTGGCTGAGCAGAATTTTTCACTTGATCTGGCTCACAAATTGCATCTTTAGCAACTTGCCCAAATGCTCATTTACAAATAAATTAAATAATCCCAGAATCTGGCCAATGAAGTTTTGAAATATTCTACAGTTGTTGTTTTACTTGAATGCATGTGGGTTTTGTTAGGCTATCTCTGAGAGCATATGGTTTTCAGAAGGTGACTTGAGGCAAAATCAATTTCTTTTTTGGAAGGGAATAATTTATAATGAAGGACAGAGGAGAAAGCGCCGCTGCTGGAGAGGAAGCCAGGGACTTCTTGCTATAACTTCTCATTTATTTGATCACGGTCATCTTACCAGTCTGATTTGCTCAGTGGGGCTTCTTCCACATGCTAGACTATTCCCAGATGTTGTTTCTACACAATACTTTCTATAGTTTTTGTTTGTAATGCTAATAGTAAAATTAAGAGATAAAAACAAAGGAAGTTCCCGATATTTGGTGGTAATTTTCAGATATGTATGTGCTTCCACTGAAATGTTACTTTAAGTAATGTGTTGTAGCTCCAGCAGCTGACATATGGAAGTAATAGAGAAAAGAATTACAGCTCCCTTTTTATAACCAAATGAAGGCAAATGCTCTGGGGACTGTCACACATGACATATGGCAAGAGGGTTTCCTTCCACCCATAGTGATTTGCTGCCATTCGGGAAGCTCATTAGCATTCTCAGAACAAGGTTGTTATTGATCCCATTATTTTCTTACCCGGAGGTTAAACCACTCTTAGCACATTTAAGGGGGAAAAGTACTGCATTCCCAGCCCATGTCCCTGCTAAGTGACTGTTTCTTTGCTTACCTATGTCACAGGTCCTACAGTTTAACTGTTATGCAACTCGAAAAAATATTACACTTTTGGTGTTGATGTAACTTCACAGCTTTTATAATTAGCACGCTTCCTGACTTACCAAGGAAATTGCATCTATGAATCTACTGTTGATTTCCCAAATCAGTAGGTGTGCAGTGTGGATGCAGTCACATACACGTTTCCAGCAGTTGTGGAAATCTTTTTCATTTTTAATTCTCTTTTTCTCTGTAGTGGTGAACGCTTTGATATCCTTAGGCTGAATGAATTTTCTTACCAGTGGTGTCTGCCTTTTGTATTTTCATTGCTGTTATTGATGGAATTGTACACTGTAAGTGCTATTTAGCTATTCTATTTCAATATTAAGTAGTTATAAATTATATTAAGTTATATTAATTACTTATGTATTATTTTAGTTATGTTAAGTAGTTGTGCTCATATAGCTGAACTCTTTCTAGCATTGCTTCTACTTTTCCCTTGACTAAGTTTGTTATGCAGAGATATCTTTACACTTGAACATAAGTCTTCACTTACAGAGAAATCCACACCAAATGCTTATGTCCACCCAGCATGCCATACTTGAGTGATCATTTTTGGTTCACAGCCATGTAAGTTAGCAAGTTCTGTCTCCTTTCCTTTTCTCGGAAACTTGTAATTTAAGAATATATGTGAATATTTTCATGGATGAGATGAGAATGTATGTAATTCTGCACACTTCGAATATAGTCAACATAACCTAAGCTCAGGTCTGTTTGGGTTGATCCATATGGCTAGGAAAGCAAAACCTGCCATTCTAAAACTTATAAAGTGAAATGTGAGTCAGGACCTATTGAAACCTTAGTATGCAATGTAAGACATTCAAATCTGCAGGATAATTTGCCTCTGCTGTAAAAGCCTTTTCAGAGTTTCAAGATCAGTACTTTCAGAACTGTCTGTTGTTGTTCACTGAATAACAACATCCTGAGAGCAAAAGAAAAAGAGAAGTTGAGGGACATCAAAGCTCAGTAAGTACCTTCTCTGCGTTAATGCACTAAACCTGAGGCAAGATTCTAACATTCTGTGGCATGCGTGGCATCCTAATTCAAGACTGGCTGTGTGCTGGAACTGCCTTCCAGCCTACTGGCAGCATACCCCGGAACTATCCTCTTTGGGCCTTGCCTTCCATACACTACAGGCTCTCATGTCAGAGGCTCTTTTTGTTCTGTTTGCAACTTTCTTTATGAAGTCTCTGTGCATGCTAAAGGCGTGCTGTGAAAAGTACTTTGGTAATACAAATAATAACAATGCAACTACAGCTGTACAGATCCATCGCCATACGAGCGGCTGGTAAAAGAACTATTCTAGGCTTTTTCAAATGACAAGCTTGCTGTCCAATTCCTTCGGCTAATGGAATGGAATAAAACTTTCACAGGCAACAGATTGAAATGCAGTGCAGACAGTGATAGAAATCAAAGCAATTAACTGTAAAACAGTATCAAGATTGGCCCTGACATCTTTGCAGATTTTCAGTCATATCAAGAAGGCACAGTATGGCCAAAAGACAAAAATGAGGGGTAAAAGTGGGACAGAATTTCAGTAGCTGCTCCTACAAGAGCAGCTGCATGCAAAGTGTCCATCCTTTTCTTCCATTCAGTCTGGGAGATGTCAGTGCCACAGCATGATTTATTCTGTATTGTCATGCTTTCAAAACAAAGTGAAAGAAATTCAGTAGGTTGACTGTATGTTTGTAATCCTTTATGGAATAACAGTGTTGTATTTCCGTACAATTCTAGTTTCCTTTTCTGTACAGATTTCAGTGTGACTGATCTTTTTGCATATAAGATAACACAAGATAAAAGTGATACTTCCTCTTTAAAAAATCGTATTTGACAAAGCATAAAATCTTTATGATCAATTTTAAATAAATAAATAAAATAGGAGGATTCCTTCTCATGCTTTACAGCCTTTGAGGTAATTTAGTATTGCTCCTTAGGATGTACTTCTATGGTGGGAATAGATAATAATATTTTACAGTAGGAAAGTACTTCCTCTTTCTGACCAAAGAGGTTTCTAGAATATTGTGTTCAGTGTCTGCAGCACTTAATTAGAAACATCTAGAGACTGCTTAGATAGAGACACCAGGACAGGCAGGAAATTTCTGAGCTAGGACTGAAAAAGTAAAGGCTAGGAAACTTGGCAAGTAATGATGACCAAAGCAGAAAGCAATAGGCTGCAGATGTTTGCAGACTGTAAGCAGTGGAGGTGGGTAAGAATTACTTGATGTAAGACACTGAGATATTTGGCTGAACAGCCAGTAAAAGTTCCTTATAATACCTTGTGTTCCATGTAGTTGAACAGAGGGTAGTATCTGAAAGGAACTAGAAGGATTATGTAAGTCATTAAAAATTAAATGCAGCAAGAGAGGATGAAATATGGAAGCAATATATTGGCGGGGAATTTGTACTAAGATGTACTCTCAATCTCCTACAGTGTAATGAAATGCAAAGCTCACTTTGGATCCCTGTATGTCGATTTGAGTTCCCTAGGTGTAGAATTGAGTCAGATGGGGGTATTTACCTACCTACATCTAGTTTCTATAATCTTGCCTTTTAGAAATGAGAGCTGTTATACAAAACCAGAAGAGAGATATTAACTATTCAAACTAAATAATCCCCCTGTGCTTCTCTTACCATTTGTCCCATGTTTCAAATAAAATCTTGATTTATTTTTTTTTCCTCTGCTGAAGTATTTCTCCTAGACCAGGTGCTATGTAGGAGTCAATGAAGCTGTCCAAATTTTGATTACCCTATTTTAAGTTCTTACATCTTCTCTGTGTTAACAACATATAATCATAACTCTTCTAAAGCCCTGTGTTTTGTGTCAGCTCTTTTGTGCCAGCCTTCCTTGCTTGCTTTTTCATTTTCTACCAATTATTTGATACCAGTGCTGATGTAACAGAGAAAGTTCACTCGGCAACTTGGAAGCTACTAATAAAAAGAAGGGGGGGAAAAAGACTTTATGCATCAGCTCATCCAAGACAAGGGAGGGAGATGGATGGGTGAGTAGATAAGGATTTTTGCATAGGCAAGACTATAAGAGGAGCTTGGACATTTATTTGCTGCCACTGGGGGAGGAACAAGAAACATATTTCTGAGTAGACTGTAACATCTGCATGCAGCCCAGCCCATGGTGTGGTTCATTTATTCTGCATGACATGGTGTGGTAGCTCTGCTACGCTTGTTTGAGCAGAGCGAGCAACAGGCTGTTTGTTATCTGAATGAAGAGAGAGCAAGTCTTCATTTATTTGTGCTTTATTTTATTCGTTCTCTAAGATGTTGAACGAAGTATTAGCACCAATATTACTGTGCTTGTCTAAAACCCTTAAGGGGAAAAAAAAGTATAATGTGGCGAACACCAGACCTCTCTCTCTTTTTTGTCTGGTAACAGCATGCAATGTCCAGTATTATTTTTCAAGCTATCTAAATTGCAGCATGTTCTTATTTAGCCCATGATTTGACTTTTACTGTGAACACATAACAAATTTATTTTGTAACTGTAGCTACTGTTAGTAATCATTCTAATTGCTGGAAAAGTCTTGTAAAATTTTAAATGCTTTAAAGTTTGTATGCTCTAGAAAAACAGATAAATACCACCCACTGTTGAGCTGTGTTTGTCAGTATAATTTGGTCAACATTTCAAAATCTTGTTTATTTAAAATTCTACTTAAGAAGCCCAAGCTTTTCAACTTAGGAGGCAGCTCAATCCATGTTTATCCAGGGTCCAACACTGAGATTCAGAGAATACTAATGCTGACAAAATAAATCAGACTGAAGCTTGTTCACAAGGCTGTATTCACAGATGGTTGGTACTTGATGTATGCAATAGTGACACCATACTTTAACTTTCCTTTCCAGAAAAAATCATGCATTTATAATGGCTCTGTTTGCCTTTGTCAATCCATCAACCCAACAGCTTTTGAACCTGTGGGCCAGTTTCATTCCAACTTGACAGATATGGGCAGCTCTCAAGGATGGTTGGATTCCTCCTAGATGCCAGGAAATCAGTGGAATAGGATGTATGCAGATCAATGCATGTTCTAAAACAGGTTTCAGTGAGCTCTGCTTTTATCCCTTCACTTTGACGTCCCCTGGCATGTCAGTCTACGTCTGGAAACTAGTGATAGCGCAGACCATCTCTTATTTTTCTAGATAGGATGTGGGGGACAGGGTGGAAAAGGAAGGCAGGGCTTTTGAAACCCAAAGGGGAGGTAAGCCCCCAGCTGGCACTGTGGAATGAAATGCAGACTACTGAATGATAAGAGTAGGTTTTGGAGACGAATTTTTATAAGAAAACAAGTTTTGTGACACAAATTACTTGTTTTGTGTCCCAACAGTGAGTGAAAAGGTGGCTCTGAAATCTAACTTGCATCTCTAAAATCATTGTCATTTTGGATACAGCCACTGACAGATGCATGTGAATGGGGTAGGTGTAATGACAGCTGCTGCTCTGTGAGGCCACTATGGTCCCTTCTGCTGAGAGATGAAGCCTGGAAATTACAGTATTGAATCTTCTGGATATTTTCATAATGGTTGTACAGAGCCACATGTCGGGGTGCAAGGGCCTCTAGCAGCTGAACCAGGCAGTGCGTGTTGAAGTGTGTGGCACACACTTTGCCACATGAAAGGTGGTGGCCAGTCCATGCTGTGAAGCACAGCCCTGCTTGGGGAGCAGCCCTCCTCCTCCAGCCAGACACTGACTGCTGTGTCTGGTGGCAGCAGTGAAAGCTAAAGCTGGAGCTGGCATATGAGGAAACATTAAATAAGAGACAAACGTGATGTTGACAATGAATACGGTATTAGGAGTTTGAGTAATATTTGTGTCCTTTCTGAGAATCACAGGGGTTGGAAGGACCTCAAGAGATTGAGTCCAACCGCCCTGCTAAAGCAGGTACCCTACAATAGATTGCATAGGTAAGAGTCCAGATGAGTCATGAATATCTCCATAGAAGGAGATTCTGCAACCTCTCTGGGCAACCTGTTCCAGTGCTCTGTCACTCTTACCATAAAGAAGATCTTCCCATGTTAGTATGGAACTTCCTATGTTTAGTCCATTATTCCTTGCTCTATTGGTACACACTGCTGAGAAGAGCAGATGGCCTCATCCATTTACCTCCCACCTCCCTTTAGATATTTATAAACACTTATCAGATCCCTTCTCAGTTGTGTTTTCCCCAGGCTGAACAGAGCCAGGTTACTCAGCCCTTCCTCATACAGGAGATGCTCCAGGACACTAATCATCTTTGTGGCCCTCCTCCAGGCTCCTTCTAGGAGATCCCTGTCTTTTTTGATCTGAGGAGCCCAGAACTGGACACAGTAGTCAAAATGTGGCCTCATCAGGGCAGAGTAGAGGGGGAGAGTCACCTCCCTTGACCTGCTGGTCACTCTATTTAATGCTGGCTCATGGCCACTCTATTGTCCACCGGGACCCCCAGATCCTTCTTTGCAGAGCTCATCTCCAGTGGGCTCATCTCCCTAACCTGTACTAATGAGCTGGGTGACTAAAAACCCATTGGATAGCCATGATGTTCTAACATCATTGACAAAATATTCTGCAAAATTGACAACATTATTTGTCAAGAAGTGAACTGGAATAGGAGCTGATCTACTCTGTCACACTAAGAGATGGCCAATCATGCTCAGAGCTGAGGCAGCTGAACAGTGTGAACTGCCTTATGGCACGACTGCCTAAATGCTTGTGCTGTGGGTAACAGACCTTGTTTTCTAGCTATACTGACTGGTTCAACAAAAATCATCAGATCACAAGAATTTTAACTGGATGAATACAAGTTGATGTTAAATGAGTTGCTTTGTTCTCAGTTTAAGTTGTGTTATACTCTGAGAATTTATCTTTTTGTATGTGCTGTTTCATAAGCTGTGAATGAAAGAACAGTTAAATATTCCATGGAATCCTTTCTGACCAAAATCCAGGAAAAATATCATATGGACTAGTAGGGTGTCTATTAGTTCTGCTTCAATTGGCTTAGGTTTTTTGACCTTTAATTAAAAGAAATGCAGGGCTTTATTTCAGTTAACTGTAGGATAATGAGATGATTTAGCTGTTTAGTGATAGTCACCTCTCTCATCAAAGTACTGTTTAATTAAGAGCTACTAATTGCAGAATTCCATGCAGAATCCTGAAAACAGCATGATAATTACATAACTTTATTAAATGCTATTGGCACCAAGTATTTAAAACCTTCAATTTACCTTGCCATAATTAGCTTATTCTCTCTAGCTGCTATCTCAACCTCCAAAAAGTGAGAAGCTGGCGATAGAACTTAGTCAAAAGTATTTCTTAAATCTCTTGATTGTATAAATGATACATCTAGATGAAAGAGCCTAATTACTTGAAAATGCATAATTGGGCCATCATCAAGGTTGTTGTTTACATGATACAAAAAATATCCAGAGGAAGTCCCAGCAACATTAAAATTGTGTTCTTATGTAAAACTTTGGAAAATGTTATCTCAAATGACTCACATCAGAAGTGGCTACTTGGTTGGTTGGTTTGTTTCTTTTTGGTGTTCTTTAGAGGACATCAAATTCAGATCTCTACCTTCGATAATCAGGATTGCATGTTTGCGCAATTACAGCACCTATGCATATAAACTGTAGGAGTCTCTCCTGAATTTTTTGAAAATCAGATTCACAGTGTCTCATACTGGATACTGAAAAAAAACCAAGATGCACATCATCAGGCTTCAGCCTTCTATTTCATCTTATTAATGCCTTGAAGAGCAGCTGGGTTGCAGAGTTAGTAGTGCTTATTGAATTTATTGAAAAGATTTGCACCAACTTCCTTACTTGTTGAGTATGGTCCTTAATACTATAGGAAATCTGTTAAGCTCCTCAGGTGGATGATTGGGCACACAGTCCCAGCTAATGCAATCAATGACAGCTTTGCCTGTCCTGCACGTTAAACATCTGGGCTCTAAGGCATTCCTGTTAGATGATTTAAAAATGTAATTGCTGAAGGTAGAAGCTAGTTGTCAGTAAACCATACTAATTTTTAAATAATAAGACTTAAAGTCTTCTTGAAAGATTTTTGCACACGTTTTTAGTTTTGAATTCTGCCGTGGTTCTCTGTAAATAGGCTTCTTGCTGGCATACGGTACTTCCAAACTGTTAATTAAATTGTCCTATTTTTAAGGGACTTGGCAGACTTTTCAAAATCTAGAATCAAAATTTTGTAATTCAAAGAATAATTTTTAAGTCACTGCCTCTTAAGAAACATAATTTCCCTGGTTTTTAATATTTTGTACAAAATAATAAGCGTAGTTGTCTTCAGCTCACGTAGAATATGCTATGTTATGAACTTCAACATAATTATTATCAGTTTAGGTTTTCCAGCTCTGTTTCAGCAGTCTTTATACCTCCACTGGATTGTGTCCTATCGGATGTTTTGCTTCTGCCAAACTGTAGAGTAGTGTCCTCTTCACACACAGTTTAGGGTCTATTTATAATTTATGGTCTCTGGCAGCTGAACACTTTGCTGGAAAGGCTGAAGATTTTTTTTGTTTTCCTCTCTTGCCCTTTCTGTAGCACAGCTCAGTTAATAGAATGCGCAGAGAAAATGTAATCATTCTTCTCCTTTTGTCTGAAGGGTATTCAAAATATTTTTCAGATAAATCTGGTATACCCAAAGCAATTATTCTTTCTCCTGCATAGGTTAAATGTTTATGGTAATGGGTGTCAGAATGATAGTCTTGGAAATCCAGAAAGAATAGACATTGAATTTTAATGATGTTCTAAAATACATAATGTATCTTGAGGGAAATGTTTTTTCTCAGAAGTAAAATAGTCTGTCTAATAAAATAATGATTCTCAGCCATGTGGGATGGACCCTTACTGACACTGCCTTATGTTTCTCCTTGCTGTGCTGCCTTCCATTGCCTCCATACACCCCAGATTCTTGCTGCTGCCTTCACTGCCATAGTTCCTCAATGGTTGCTGTCACCGCAACACTGGGGCTCACTTTCAGTTTCTTATCACACTGCTGTAACATTTCTTGTGGATCCCTACTCCTCCCTCACTGCTCTCTCCCTTCCTTGGGCAACATGTCCCTCCTTCTTCCTTTTCTTCCATAAATCTCAGCAGTGTCAGAGCAAACCCCAAAACAAGAGGCAATTTGTGTCTGGTATGGGCTATGCTGAGCCGTGTCTCACCTCTAACTCTGAACACCTTGCTAGTGCCTCATAGCCTAGGACTGGAATGCAAAAGATGGTAAGGCAAACCCCAGAATACAAATGGGAGGTTTCAAGTAGTGATTGTTGAATTGCTGAAGCACAGTGCCTTAAAAGAAGTTTAAAGCTACTTCTGCATCCAGGCACCTATAAAGGTGCTTCACTACTTAACTCTGTGCTTTCACATTACACTTCATACCAATTTGTTCTAACTTTTCAAAAAGTCTTTGCCTTTAATAAAGAGCCAGTATGACTTAAGACGCAAAGTAATTTGTAATTCAGTGACTCCCTTGATAGTATGTGAAACAGCAAAGTAAATGTTCCTGAAAAGAGATTTGTTTTCTGAAAAAAAGAGGGAGGAGATAGCTCAGTGTTGTGATTTTCCCAGCTAGTCTTTCTTCATTTTGTTACTAACTGGGAAGAACGTTCTTAATTGAAGTTTAGTGTCTTAATGCTGCAGCATTGTGAAGCTACGTCTACCTTTTGCTAATTTAGTTAAAATCTATGTAGTACAAGTAAAATTAACAGTTATGAACTGTTTTACCTTTCAAGTGTCTTGAGTTCTTTAGCAGCTTTTGAGTAGGAAAATGATCAGAAATATGTTGATATGACTACAGAAACACACAATAGTTCCTTCTTCATGAAACAAGATTAAAGCGTTCTTGATTTATATATATGATAAGCTGAGATGTTTGGGATAGAAGACTTTGTTGATGTTGAAGAAATTACTACCGTCTGTTTACTGATGGCAAGTTGACACTTCTGACATCTCTGTAACAGGCTATAATGGGAACTCATGTGAAGAGGCATTTTGAGAACAGGAAGAAGAATGGTTTCCTGACTGTAGAGATGGGAAGCAAGTTCTGGCAATATGAGTTTTATTCTTGGCTTTACTGCTGATTTACTTGAGCAAAAGCTTGAAATCTTTTGACAACCTATTGTCATCTGTCTGTGCCTCTGTTTGTCCTGTCTACAAGGTGAGAAAAATGAAATAAAGCTGTTTCTTTTGTAAACAAAGTTGAAATTTCTGAATGAAAAGTGATTTTAAAAAAGCTAAATGCTCTGGTTTTCAAGAAAGGAGGTCATCCTTACAAAGGCGGGAATTTTCACGCTTTTCCATGTTCATTCAGAAACAGTTCTCTTGGCTTCTGTTGTTGCATTTGTGATCTTAGAGCACATTTTCCCTTAAATTCTTGTTTAACTAAGTTCCTCTCTGGTATCGACTGATAGCAATTATAACAGCTTATGTTTGCTTAGAAGCTTCATCAGAAGTGAAGTTGAAGTAACTTAAGTGGGATCATGCTGATTAATCACCTGAGAATCTGACTGTTTACAACATAATGTGATTCTTTATATTCCTTTCATTATACTATGAATATGTCAGATGCAGGGCCTCAAGAACTCTGTCTTACTCTCAGAACAGTTTTTGTCTATTGCTTAGATTGTAACAGGGCCTCTTTCTGAGATTGTTTTGGACTACTGGTGAACAAAGGGACCTCTCATCCTATATTGAATTCTCAGATTTGATTTTTGGCAAAATAAATTTCCTAAACCTGATACGTGAGCTAGGAAAAGTTTAAAATTAAATACTCCATTGTAGCTGTGTACATAATAGTGATTACACAGCCAGCAATTTTATTTTCCTTACAGTACCAGTGGAAGTATGACAAATGGAGTAAGTAATTATTTATAAACAGAGAAAGATTCTACTGGATGGTTTTTAAAACACAATCTTTGGTACTAGCATATTTATATAACAGCTCATACCCAAGGGGATTTTTTGTAAAACAATTGTAAAACAAAGAAAATATCACCGGCTTACCTTCAGTGTATAGAATAGCATTAGAAGTAAAATTTCAGGCTCTTCCTCCCCCCTACTTCCTTCTGTTTCTGATAGAAACTCACAGTAACAGTCCCTACCATCTGCTACTATATATTTTTCCTGAGTTTTAACATTTTGTTTTTAGAACCTGAAAGATTAGTAAAATGTCAAGTTACCAAGAAAATAATCATAGACACGACAACTCAAATGTTATCTTAGCTTGTCTGTACAAAAGATGGTTCACAGTAGGGCTGTGCCCTCCTTCTGCAGATAGAGCAGGTGAGCAGATATGCAGTTGGTTATCAGCTGATACATTTTCGAACAACAGTGCTAGATTTTAGCAGAACATCTCCTGTTGATTTTAATGAGAATAACGTGACCAAAAAAAAACCAATGAGATCTCTTGTGAAGTTCATTCTATAGAAAATGAAATCTAGATCTCCTATAGAGGTTTGTATCATTCGTGATGGAAGGAGATCAGTGAAGAGTGGAAGCAGGGCTTTCCTACTGTAACTGCTGGCCTAGAGGAAATGCAGCCCCTAGGCAGTCAGTAGGAGAAAGTGCTAGTTACACCAGTAATACCAACTCCCAGTAAGAGCTAACTAAGTGCTGAATTATATTACTATGGAAATGTCATGAGTTTTTCCTATCCTGCTCCTAGCCACTAATTGAGAACCTGGAATCATGGCTGTCCTGTCAGCTACGTGGCTATAGCGCACCCAGAACTGCAGCAGCAAACTCCTTCTGAACAGCCTTTCTTGAGCATTTCTGGTCTCTCTCTTTCCTTTCTGTTGTTGCATTGACTGGAGGTTAGACTGGGACTCAGAAGCTGAGAAGTTGTTAGAAGGGTAAGGGATAAGGCCTTCAGCTCAAAAATTGTTCCCAGTGCTTCATAGTTATAAGGTCGATTCTCCATGGCGGTAAATGCAATATAAAGAATTTATTTTTAAATGTAACCTTGCTAGAGGCTGGACAGGGTAGTCGTCTTCTACAGAGTTTTCTATGAGGGGGCAGATAGCTTTAAGGAAATGTATTTGATATTAAAATTTTAGAAATACTCATGTTATCAGTCAGAATTGCTCATTTGGGACTTTGCTTTATTCCAAAGCCTGTGTGACTAAACTTTTATCACCATGAATGTAATATGTTTTTTTCTTTTTCCCTAAACTCCTTGAAAGTCATGCGGTGCAGGAAGATCCAAAAATCTGCCTATCTGCTGGGCTGCTGAGGAACCTACTTCCCTGGTGTACAAACACCTTCGGAATGATATTTTGGAGGTTTCTAAATGTCTGTCATGTTCTTCCATTGGGGCCTGTTGAACTCAATTCAGAGGAAGAGAGTTTTGCAGCCCATTCATGTCATCTCACTGTCAAGCTATACTCAGAATCTCATGTTCAAAGTTGCATACTGTTAACGTAAGAAGCATGTAGCTGTATCGTTTACCCCTCATGTTTTAACTGCATGTCTCACTCAAAAGGTAAAATTTTCATGGAATTGGTTCTTGGCAGCTCAAGGATGGCTTTAATAACATCTTCTGTAGATTTGCTACCTTTTGTTAGAATAAGGAGTCTCCCCAGTGCCATCAGCCTGTGCAAAAGTCTTTGTTACGGTGGTGGAAGATTTCTCTCCTTGTTCCACTTCAGAAGTCTTGAGCTGGTTTTCAATTATCTCTATTCTTTGCTCCACTTTACTCATTCCTTTAGCAAGGCCATTGTTTGCAGGACGTTTTTCAGGCATTTCTTCCTGGTGAAAAATGATCTTTGCCACACTGTTCCTTAGAGCCTCCCTCACTTCTGCTGCTGAAGCTGGACACTGAGGACATGGGAGAGGCAAGCTGATGGGAAAGCAGTGTGATGCCCTTCCTGACCTGAGCAGATCTCTAGAAATGAGAAGCAGAAATGTGGTAGCTCTTCCAGAGATTTAGTTTTGTGATGGATGTAGATTTAATGAATATGCTTACTCATAGTGCTCTGTTCTGCTGAAATAAAAAAAAGCTAGGCAAGTGCTAACGATGACTCAGAATTAATAGCACTCATTCTGTAAGCCATGTCAGCAAGATACAGTTCTGTAGCCCCTCAGGATGAGGACAAAAAGGACTTCCTCCTCTTGCTACCAACCGGCTTCCTCAGGCGCCTGCTTCCCAGAGCCAGGCAGAGCCATAGCGCTGTCTGCTTGCTGAGGCCTCAGGCCATGGCCTCACCCTGTGCCTTTCCCAGCCGTGCTGCTGCTGTGGAGGTGATGGGCTCTTTGATCAGTGATGAACAGGGTAGTAAGAGGACTGGAGAGTGCCTGCATTCGCGCTCCTGGCTGTCGCCCAGTGGGGGTAGGGGGAAAGGCTCAGCACTGCAGAGGGAGAGCAGAGCAGAAACAGGGTACGTGGTGTAAAAAGCAGCTATCAAATGCTCACCTGAAAGCAGGCAAAGGAATGTGCATTCCAAGTGTCATTTTAGAGGAGGCTGTTTATTCTTAAGTTTTGTTGTTACTTTCTAGATATTTTTTGTTGTTTTGCGTGATTTTTGTTTTATACTGGGGAGCTGGGTTTCGTTACATTTGGAGAACTGAAATAGTGAACAACAGCAGAGTAGAAGAATTTGGGGAGATAACTCCTTGCAGTAATCTTTAAATCTTGGGAGTGACAAATGAAGAAGAGCATATTGAAATCAAAGACTGAAGCTGTATCTGATGAGTAACAGCTTTCCCCTTTCTTTCTACATGCTGTTTTTTGTTTGTACTAATTTAGTGAAAGTACATTTATGCTGACAGACAGTATTATAACTGTGTGAGAAGTGAGTCAGAATTTGGGGATAGGATTAAGTTCTTTGGTGTGGAATAAGTTTAATTTAGCTTCTTTCTCTCTTTCTGAATTTTTTTTTTTTTGGCGAATGTGAATAAAATGCTGTGTTGACTTGACCTGATCTAGAGAAACGTGACTCTAATAAATGCTGTTCACCTGAGCAATTACAATAGTGGTTGAAGAGATTGAAGAGATTGAAATTTTGGTCCTGGCTGTGATTACTCAGATGTGATTTATCAGGAAAAGTTTTCCTGTGGTATCTGCCTTTGTTTCCCAATCTAATTAACCAGGGAGTAAGACAGTATTTAGAAGATAGTCATGTTTATGAGAGAAATGATGCGGTTTGCATGCTGTCTTTAATCTTTTAATGACAATTAAAATATATCATTGTAATATATAAAGAGCTACTTTTACATAGAGACAAAAAAAAAAGAAAGATGTATGCCTTTAAAACTATTTATATTGTTGTATTTAATTTCTGTACCAAGTGCAGTTTTCTACAGTTATATGTTGGTTTATTTTTCAGGCCTTGCTTGACACTCAGAATCTTTTGAGAACTCAGATTACAAATTTTACTTTCAACCTGGGATTTTCAGGGAAATTTTATCACACAGGTAAGAATGGAAAACTAAGATTACTTTCGTTTTGGTGGTGTTCTTTGTACTGTGATGTTCTTTCTTCCATGTTTCTTTGGGACATAATTTGTGAGATATATCAAATAAATATTTTTCTTCTAAAGTTGTTAAGCTGGATAAAGCCTTTGTTTGAGCCGTAGTCTCTGAAACTAATCATGTAGATGGAGTCTATAAATACATCTGCAGCTCCATTTCTCTGGTTAAAAAAAAATAATTTGCATAATAGTCTGATAAGGAGAACAATGTGAGCCAGGCTGCAGTTTCTAAATGTGAAAGGACTAATCCATTCATAAAAGGCTGAATAAGAGGAATGTTCCTTTTCCTCCCACAAGCCAGGACAAGCCTGGACACAGGACCAAGAGAACTCATAGCCAGTCTAGTCTAGTATGACAGTTTTCTGTAGGATTTATACATCTTACATGTGTGTCATTGGATAACAGTGAAATCAGTCCTGAGAGTGAAATAAACTCTCTTTGTGTTTCTTCATTCTTCAATTCAAAGGACAAGAAATTTCAGCTGTAGAGAACTGCTACAGAACCTGTCCCGGGAAGTGGAGGGAGAGAAGCGTGTAGGTGAATTTAATTTTTCACTGCATCCATGCATGAAATGCATGGAGAATTTAGGTGGTAATTTTAGATGAGCAGAAACATCTCAGGATGAAGAATTTGAGATTTCTAGTAAAGCCTCCACTGTGGAATAGATTGAGTTCCTTCTTGCCTTTTATTCAGTTCCTTTTGACCTGTTGTTGTGATAAATGGCGCTAATCAAATGAAATGTTCTGTTAACTTTACTGAACAATCTGTTGAGCAGCCAAAGCTCATCTGTTTGGATAGTTTGACCTCTGCTGTAGAGATACCATAGCAATACATTTTATCCATTAAAATAATTTTATACTTAAACCACTTCTTCGTACTTAACTACGAAGAAGTAAAAGTTAAAGTATTAATTAGAATTTGATATAGAAGAAGCAGGTGGTCTCTGCTGACAAATAGAAAAAGGCATACTTGAAAAATGGGACAACATCAGAGCCTGAAAGAGAGTCGAAAGACAATACAAGACTGTGTCATAGTTGAAGGGTATTAATATGAAAATAGAAAAGGTAACATAGGAAACAAAAAAAAGGATTTATTCACAACTGGAGTTACAAAGAACTTGAGTGGGCTTGATTGCTGTGCGTGTTGAATAGAAGATGGAAGTGCGTAACTCTTCTTGTGCTTAGTTGTGTACCATGGTCAGAATTACTTGCCACGTTAAGAGGAAGTCTGTTACTTAGAACTCAAAACCTGAACAGAAGCACTGTCCCTCCACAGGGCTTTTCTTTTGGGCTCAGCAGAGATCAGCTAGACTTGCAGGGACCTCTGTCTTCCAGATGTAACCTGCACAATTCGAAGAGACTAACGGTGCCTTAACTTCCCCACATTCAATGCATCACTTTCTCCATCCATTCCCACCCTTTCCTCTTCCTTTCTCTTGTCTAGAATGGCCTGGCAGAAACACCCTGACTGCTAAGCCTGTCACCTGCCAGTGTCTCAGCAGGCAACAGTACTTTCAAGACTGTTTTGTTTCAGTTGACAGCTCAGATACTTTGGAGGGAGCGTGCATGTGGGTTTCGCTGTTTTGGCTGACCGAGATTTGGCAAAGATATTGCAAGTTTGTAGTACAAACTGACCCAGTTACCAGCTGTAAGCTCAATGAGTTGAGCCTATCTTTGTAACAGCCCATCTCTTGCTGAGGCTTTCTTCTTTTCCCGAAGAAACATTATTTTTTTTCCCCTGACATGGCTATTTTACAGCCTTTAACCACTCCTGTTACTTTTCTTGGTAGCAGGTGAATTAAATGCTATAGTCTTTGACAGGACTAGCCTATCAATAAAAGTGCACTGGGACTAGACTAAGTATCTGAGCTCAGGGGTTGGGGTGCGTCTGTCCTGGTCTGTCAGCTCATTAGGCCCTGGTATTTCCCATCCCTGAAGTGCTGTCAGAGACACAGGCTAAGTCTCTGCTAGGAAATTATTTAGAGCTGAAAAGCAGGCATGTTGCTAAAGGCAATGGTCGTTGCTGTTGAGTTGAGGGAACAATCTCTGAAGTGCTCTTGGTCTAGGCCAGCCCCACACTCCTGTGTGCACTCTAGCAGGGAGTAGGGGAAGGACCTGTTCCCAGCAGGTTGCTGGGATGCAGCTGCTTCCCTTGCCGACTGGAATTTATGAGCATCAAGTTGGCCAGCTGGCTCAGGCTCAGGCCTGTCACCATCTTATTTACTGATGTAGTTGTAGCATGAGAGGTCTCAGAGAGCAATGCAGCTACATGCTGCTGCCCAGACAATTCCTATTAATCAGCATAGCGGTTAGAAATTGCTGCAGGGTCTGTTCCAGGGCACTGCATCTTTAGGAACAGATGAGGAGAGCACCTGAAAAGGCAGATCTAGGGACCGAGCAATAACTCAGTGAGCTCCAGCCACCTTTTGGGTACCTTTGAAGGTGCAGGTTTCTGGGAACTTCTGAACAGGTTGTAACTGGAATGGCGAAAATTAGAAGGAAGATAAAACAATTATGTTATGCAAAATGTTTTCAAAAGGCTGCTGGAAACATACCATAGGTAACAAAGGGAAAAGGAGTTTGATTGGAGAATAAATTTAATTTGGATAAGAAATACCAATAAAGAGTTGCAATTTTTTCATTTATCTTAAACAGTCTTGTATGCAATTTCTCGACTTCTGTCCCTTAGCTTCTAATGTTATTGATAGAGCACATGAATAGGAGGACAGTACTATACATTCAAAATGCTGTGAAAAGATTGGATCACCCAATCTTTAACCTGGCTATGGTTACTTCAGGGAGAGGAATGTGTACTTGGAAACATTTAAAATTCTTAGTACTTTGAAAAATCAAATTTTGTTTTGCTAATTTCCATCTTACATCTTCAAACACTTGTAAGATCATAATGTATACTTCAAGGATTTTTTTTTTTTTCAGGCACTGAGGAGGAAGATGAAGGTGATGACCTGCTGTTGAGATCTGTGGATGAGTTTTGGTGGTTTCCCCATATGTGGAGTCACATGCAGCCTCATCTCTTCCACAATGAGTCGTCACTGGTGGAGCAGATGATCCTCAACAAAAAATTTGCCTTAGTGAGTAATATTTTTGCTTTTTATATTGAATTTAGGTATTCAGAAACCATTGTTTCTGTTTTTTAGGAAAATCAGTGCTGGCAGGAGCTGGACAACTCTTCGCACATCTATGAACTTGCTCTGTCCATGTTGTAACTACCTGAGTTCACAAATTATCAACCACTCGCACCACGCCCTGATTAATGCACTTTAAGAGAAGTGGGACAGAATACATAAAATTTGGAAACATTCTAGCGTGTTTTAGTAACGATGCTGTGTAAACAACTAACAGATGGCTGGAGGACAAAAGCAGAGCGTGGCACAATGCCTGTGCTTGAGATCTGCTGCCATAAATGCTTTTCAGCTGTTTTCAGTGGTCTCTTAGACTGGAAAACTTCAATGGAAATTTTACTGTTTAGGTGTGTGTTTAGCATAGATTATAGGAGTTGAGGGCTAATAACAGTGGGAGGCTGTTGGACTGGCTGAATGCGAAGACATAAAGAAGTGTTATGTCCGAATACCTCCGAAAACACAACTTGTTTGTTGAAACATTTCTATTCCTGCAGTGGCCTAATTTTACTTCTCCCTGCTCGAAACAGTGAGTGGAGGTGAAAGGCATAGATGTATCAAACAATTAAAACTTGTGTTTAAAAATTTTGCTGGAAGAAATGTGCGTGCTTTCTTCCTACCAAAAACTTTATCGAGCCTACTGCAATTTGTAGTTTTACTGAGTACAGGCCAGCTTGGTTTTACTGTTTCCTTTAAGGAAAGCTTTTCAGAGAAAGATTGGACTATGAAAATTTAAACACTCTGTGTTTTTTCTTGAACAACTTTTTTTTTCTCTTATGATTCTGTGTACTTTTGAAAGGTCCACTCAAAATTAAATTAGTTCTTGTAGTTCTTGTGTGCTGGAAAAGGACTTAAGACATCTCCCGGGCTTAGCCTACATGATGTAAATATTAAAGTGCTTTACTAGAAAACGCTTCATCAATTCCTGTTTTCCTCTCTACTTTCAGTACTCTTAATACTTAGAGATATTTTATATTAAACTTTTTTCATGTCTGAAGCTTTGCGTAGTAGCCTGCTACTTGTTTCATTCACTTAAAGTATTGAGATTTATAACAAAGATCAGTATTCTCCTTATTTGAAAGAGGCTGAAAATCTTATGCCTTATCAAAATAAATGTGCATAGTGTGTGTGAAATACTTAACTTGGGAATTAGTGACGGAGATCAGTGAGATACTAATACATCGAATATGATAGGTTTCATAATTAGAATAAGAGATATTGGCTACATATTTATTTCTGCACATTGTAAAACTTGAAAAAGAAATCTTAAAATCCAGACATTTATTTAGAGCTAAATGAGGAAGATTAAATGAGACATTAGAGGATACAATTTCTTACATGTTCTGTAAAGATTATTCTTTCTGATGTTTATGCATGCTTAAGTGAAGTAGAAAAGATTAAGATAAAAGGAAGAGGAATTGGAATATCTGTGATGGAATTAAATAGCGTAAAGCTGTGTAACAGATCATGTCACCACTCCCAAGCACTAAAAACCAAGGCCAGATCTTATTCTTTCCTACCGTGGTATATTATTCATACTACACTCCTGCTGCAGAGACACAGATTACATGCACAGTGGGTGTGGTATGATCAGTGAAGTGGTGCCTTGGTCTTACTGAGGAGCACTGAGACCTTACCAGAATTCCAAAAGTTACGCCAACTTCAGAGTGATAAAATCTTATGTCCCATTGTATGTACCACACAGGGCCACAGGGGAATAATAATTACAACTGTATTTTAAATATTAAAAAATTAGGGTTCTCCAATGAGATTAAACACACCATTATACTGTGAGAAAACATATTCTTCCTATTAATATTCAACATTTTTCTTCTTATTTCTCATGTTCTTCTGGAACAGAAAAAAATGCTGTTCTTTGTGAATTAGCTTTGTTTTGAGCTGTTAATAAAGCTATCATGTCTTACTTAGACACATATAATATTGAATCTTGACTATTTAACTTAGCACAAATAATAAACATTAAGAATGCGTAGGTGCATCTTCATTTGTGCGTGAACATACACCCACCTATGGGTACAAAAACTCATGCTTTTCACCCTCTATGCACCTAATAGTATTTGTGACTTAAAGACGATTTACCCATTTAGGTTGCAGAACTTCTAAGGAAAAGGATATCTACAATGAAAGCTACAGTAAAATTCAAGAGATTCACTGTTCTGGAAAGCAAAACACACATAAATAAGAGAAAAATCTCGTACTGCATTTGGGAAGGAAGAGGTGTATTTGGATTTCAGCATCAAACACTTACATGCAGCACTATTGATTTTTACTATGTGACTGGAAACACAGAGGATCCAGTACATGTGATTTTAAAAAGATCATAGCTTCTGTGTAAAATTCTTGGGCATTTTAAATTACAGTATCTGTTTGTACCTTGTTATTTTGACAGCAGTGAAACATGTCACATTTTTTATACATTACATCTGTTGCTGTAATGTGATCTTCCATGTAACGAGTAATTTATACATCACTTGGTTTATGTACCAAATATTTGTGAACATGTGATAGTGGAAACAAATGAAGCTGTGCAGATTCAGTACTTCAGGTAGTACGGGAACTTTTCAATGTAGGCAGAAGAAGAATGTCTTTTTCAGGATTTCTTTCGTTGCTATACTGTGTGGGGTCTGTTCAGCATCCTCGTAGTATATCATGAGCATTTCCTTCAGAACGCACTTCCTGCTCAGGCTTTTCTTTCTTGTCAGAAAGGCTTCTTTCATGTCTACCTAATCTACTTTCATGTTAAATCCCTTATGTAAAAACTGGGACAATTCCCGTATTTTTCAGCATAACACTTTTTAAAATGTGCACCCTGTTTTTATTGTCTTTGCTCTCCTGTCCATCCAGTACATCAGCTTTCACACAGTAGTTCTCCAGAAAAGATGAAGAAAAATTATTTTTCTTAGGTTATGAGCCCATTTTTCTTTGAGATAAGACTTAAAAGTTTTTTGTACTCCTTAGTAATTGTTTTATTCGATGAAAGGAACTCAGGTATCACCTACCTCTTATCTTTTCACGTGAAGGGTAACTGGAAAATATGGTGAAGATGATGGTACAAATAATGTATTAAAAAAAAAACAAAAAAACTCTTAAGCAATGCAGAGATTTTGTTTGCAAGGGCAGTTTTTCAAAATATTGCAACACAACAACATTGTATGGAAAGCAGAAATATGTGCTTGTGTGCTCTTCTTTTGAAAGAAAATGGAAAAAGTGTCAAAATTCATTAGAGTACATTGAAAACCAGAAACTGGAAAGAAAATACACTGAATCTCACGAGAAAGTAATACTAGCATGGTCAATACAGACAGATTTACTACAAAAGGGGTTATTCTAGAACATCTACTTATTATCTTCAGTTTTACACATCACAGTTTTTTCTCTTTATTTAAATGACACTAAAATGGTTGTTTTTTGAATATGATTTTATGCTGCTAGCAGACTAGAGGAGAAATAGGATGATCTTTTTGAAATTCAGCTAAGTAATTATGTAGGGACATATAGTGGAAATGACTTTTTTTTAACTGTAAGTGCCAAATGCCATTTTGTTGTGTATGTGCCAGTACTTTTCTCTCTCAGTACTTAGTTTGTGATCAAATTCCTTGTAAGAACTTGAAAGAGTGCAGAAGTGTTTAATGCACTGATTAAAGAAATCAGCATAAAATGTGTTTATATCACTCTTCCCTCCATACTTGTAAAAATGCTTACTCAAATCTGAAGTTTCAAAATCCTGTGTTTCATCTTTACCATGCTGCCTTCCATGACTGTTACATACCAAAGCATACTGTAATGACACCATCATTTATATTTCAGACCTGTTCTCAATCTCTCACAAAGGTTTAGTGAAATGCCAAAATACTGTTCCTTAATTTTTTGAAAGCGGTTGTTCTGTTGTGTTTTAGGAACATGGTATTCCAACTGATATGGGCTATGCAGTGGCTCCTCACCATTCTGGAGTATATCCAGTGCATGTTCAACTTTATGATGCCTGGAAAAAGGTCTGGAATATCAGAGTTACTAGCACAGAAGAATACCCACATCTGAAGCCTGCGAGGTACAGACGAGGTTTCATCCACAAAAATATAATGGTGAGTTGTATTTCTGATCATATTACTACCACTCCTAGAATCATACAATGGTTTGGGTTGGAAGGGATCCTTAAGATCATCTAGTTCCAATCCCCTGCTATAAGTAAGGGCACCTCCCATAAGACCGGGTTGCTCAAAGCTCTTTGCAGCCTGGTGATGAATGCTTTCAGGAAGGAGACATTCACAGCCTCACTGGGCAACCTGTTCTAGTGTCTTACCACCCTCAGTGGTAAACAGTTTCTTCCTGATATCTAGGCTAAATTTACTCTTTTCCAGTTTAAAGCCATTTCTCCTCATCTCGTTGCTATGTGCTCTTATGAAAAGTCCTTAATCAACTTTCCTGTAGGCTCCCATTCAGGTACTGGAAGGCCACTGTAAGGTTCCCCCAGTACCTTCTCTTCTCCAGGCTAAACAAGCCCAGCTTCCCTCAGCCTGTCCCCACAGGGGAGGTGCTTCAGCCCTCTGATCATCTTCGTGGCCCTCCTCTGGACCCTCTCCAGTGGCTCGATGTCCCTCTTGTGTTGGGAGCCCCAGATCTGGACGAGGTACTCCAGGTGGGTTCTCACAATAGCAGAACACAGGGGCAGAATCACCTCCCTCGACCTGCTGGTCACACTTCTCTTTATGCAACCCAGGATACAGTTGGCCTTCTGAGCTGCAGGGGCACACTGCTGTCTCATATTGAGTCTTTCATCAATGGGCACCCCCAAATCCATCTCCTCAGGGCTGCTCCCACACAGCCTCTGCCCAATGTATATTTGTGCTTGGGATTGCCCTGACCCAGGTGCAAAACCTTGCACTTGCATTTTACAAATTCTTTATTTCTAAGTAGAAAAAACATGCCCTGGAAGTTCACATTATAAGAAATGCATATTGTTTTGCATAAATAGCAAGCTATGTTTGACAGTGTCTTGTTAATTAAAATCAGTCTTTTGCTGATGATGTTACTGCTAAAGAAGGTGGTCTCCAGGAACCCTTCTGTTAACAGTTAACAGACTCTTAACTGTTCTGTTTCTACTGTTAAATACTGATTCAGAGGTCTCAAGAAAATAGTCAACTTTGCATGTTTTAACAGAGTGAGTTAGATTTTTAGCAGGTTTTAAATGTACACACTACCATTAACTGCAGAAGAATTTTGCCAGTTTATTACATCTGAGAATTGGATCTTTATGCATAAATACTTTTTCTTTCATTTGAACTATGCACAGTTGACCTTATTTTGCTTTTTACCGTACAGAAATGTGAATTGTGCTTTGTACTGTTGCTTAACCCCCAGCTAGGCTTTGGGCCCAGGTGGTCAGTCTGAATGCAGGACAAGCACCTACAAGCTGAAGGGAAAAAAGCCGCCCCCTCAGGATATGAAACCACACAATTGATGCAGCTACAAATCAAATCACACAAGTTTTCTGTATTACATAATTCACAGTGTAGTTTACTGACAGCAGTATTTGCCTAAAGTGTTGTGAATACCAACATGGAAGGCATTATCCTAATACCTTTGGGTCACTGAGGCGCAAGCTATTTTTGATTCAGATAACATCATTATCTGCAGACTGTTTCAAAACAACTTTCAGAAATACTTGATGATATGTGCTTGAGTAGCTTTTTTTTGGAGCATGGAGGAAATCGGTGAACAGGAAAGATACTGGTGTGTGTACCGTGCTATACCTCTGGATACAGCCACAGTTTTGGAGGGTCTGTTGCTGAGCTTCTCACTTAATTCTGGTATTGTTCTCCAGTTACCGTGGATACCACCTTTCTAAGTGGAATAATAATATGTCAAAGTTTTAATGTTCTGCTCTATTTTGGGGTGGATTAAGATGAAATGATCTGCAGATATCCAGGAAGAAACTGACACCATACAGATTTGAGCTAAAGTTTATTCTCCTTAAAGCATTAGTGGTGTGTGGGGGAAAAAAAAAAGAAAAGTGTTTGTGGTAACGCTCAGAGGGTGCAGAGCACTTGAGTAAAACTGACTCTGAGAATCTCCAGAAATCTGTTTCATAATTTTTTGTTAAAGCATAGCATTTGAAGGTACGCAGTGACACGCATTTAGCACAAAGAAAAAGGATAGTGGGGCTGAGAACAGTTGTGTAAAACCACCTGTTTAGGAATCTCAAACTTTCAGTTCTCCAGGGCAAATGCATTAATAGTTTATATGTGTTGGGCTTATAGTGATGAATATATACAGTAATAGTCGTTGTTTAAGACTTGCCAGAGCGTTTCCTGTCCAGTACATCTTCATTCACTGTCTCTATGAAGAATTGTTCTCATATTTCATCAGTGAAATCCAAAGTTTTTTTAAAAGCATATGCAATTTTAGAGCAAGAACACAAATTCCATACATTTTATGACAACACAGAATTTACTAACAATGATCACAGCATCCTGCATAATACAGAAAGATGCTGAGAAACACAGATGCAAAAGAAAGAGTATCTACAAAACCACAGTACCTGTCAAGTAAGAGATTTGCACATTTTATAAGTTTTAACTATTATATAATAAATGTTCTAAATTGGACTAAAAGATTTGATGATAGTCTCAGTTTAAGAATTATACGTGACCATCAATCTTCAGCCATTGAATTTCCATAAAAAATAGATGTAATTAAAATATTCCCCAGCAAATTATTTTCTGAGGCTGAAAGAAAATATTCTGAGATTCTACTGGGAATTTTAAGTGCACTTATTAGATTTGCTTATTCAAAAGATTTGTTCTTTGCGTGTCTTTAAAAATACCTGCTTTTGTTTCTTCTACTTCTTGTTGCAACTGGTCTTATAAAACCAGCACAGCTGAGTGAGAAGAAACTATTTCTGATAATGTGAATAAAATCTTTAAAACAAATAAAGAAAAAAAAAAAATCATTAAGATTCATCACATCAGCATAGAATTACTATTGTTAGTGGTACCTAAGCCAAAAAAATGATTTCAAATTGTAGTTTAAACATATAGTAAAACTATCTTTTAAATAAAAGATGGAACTGATAAATGCAGATAAATTATTTCAGATTACATTTCAAATTATTTTAGAGTTTTAGAAATCTTTGATGTTCAGAGTTCAAACACATTATTAAGACTGGGGAATATGGACACAGTGTGAGGAAGCTGCTTAGTTGTGACATATCTACTGAGATCAGTCTCCAGTTTCAGAGAAAACGTGACAAACTTTTGGATGTTATAAATCGTAATGAAACCACTGTTTCTTTCTGTAAACTCTATTCATCTGTCAGTGTATTGATTCAACTAAATCATTGTTGACTTTCGGCAACGTTGCAATGCCAAAACTACAAAGTAGTTATCACAAAGGAACATTATCAGTTGTGTTACTTATCTGGCTTTTATTATCTCATGAAATGTATGAACAGTTTTGATTTTTGAATTTCTCTTGAATCTTCTGTTGCTTTTTTTAAATTAAATTCAGGTGCTTCCTAGGCAAACTTGTGGCTTATTCACCCACACTATTTTCTATAAAGAGTATCCTGGAGGCCCAAAGGAGCTAGACAAAAGTATCCAAGGTGGAGAGTTGTTCTTCACGGTGGTTCTCAATCCAGTGAGTACAATGTCATTTTGAAACTATTTAAAAAGAATTAGTTAAAGGAGAATTGAATAAGTGCTTCAAGGCTCATTGGAGCTGATATCTATATAGTAATGATTTCTCACAGAGTTAGCTCTTGTGCCTTTTCAATTAATAAATTTAAAATATAGTATTATGCATGTTCTGTAAGTCATACAAAATTAATCTCAACATTTTTGAATACTGTTTTGTTAGTAATATAGTAGTAGAAACATTTCTTGTTCTGTTTTACTTCTGCATGAAATACGAGCTATGAAATTTAATTTTTAAGATAAATGAAGTGTTAAGAACTGGTATTACTATGAGACAAGAGCCTCAGGTGAAATCCATTATCCTGCTCTTCAGAACTCAAAGAATGTTGAGAACACCCATTGGTTTGAGAAAGTTGCAAGCAACAAGTGCTGGCACTTGAGCCTGTTATGAGAATGTTCAGTTGCTGTTCTACAAAAGCTTCAAGGAAAAGATCAAAATAAGTGAACCACTGAATTAATGTGTCTGTTTAACATTTCATTTTTGTTTAATATAATAAAGAACAAACTAGGCTATGAAACTACTGAATATTGGCAGAATAGAGCAGCACAGTACTTCAAAAGGGCACCAGATTAGGCCAGTTGCATTAAACCTGACCTCTTAGACAAGGTTTTATGTTAACTTTTCATCCAAAGTTAAATTGAACTGAAATTTAAAAGGAATGATGACGGATGCTGTTTTGTTGAAGAATCATATAAATAAAATTTACTGCACCTGCTTTATCCAGATTTAATCCCTAGGACTGGGTTTTCCAGAACACTCAAAGCTGAACAGAGCATATTTCCGCTCAAATCCTTTGGAATAATAGCTGAGGTACTTTTGTGCGTTTTTTAATTTTCTGTGATTTAATGAAAGTCCAGTGGGAAAACAAAGAACAAACAAACAAAAAAACCAAGAAACTTCTGCCATCTATTCTAGCAATTTATATGCAGGTCTATTTTTCAAACCTCAGACTCGTCAAGGCTGTTATTTTGATTCTCTGAAGGTAGTTTCGGTGTTTTGTTCTCCCTTATTTTTCATGTTCATGTAGCAAATGTAGGGAAGAAAAGCTTCACTTCCTCTGCACACATGGTCTGCCTACTAGAGGATGGTGGTATGTCCCAGTCCTAAATTTAATATTTATCATGTCAGACAAGGCACATTAAGAGAGGTGAGGCCTGGAAAATTCTTAAGAGGGGAGGGTATTGGTGCCATAGCAATGCTTGGGAATTTGTGTAGATCCTAAATAAGAGTTTCTAGTTCAACAAAGAGACTTGGAGGAAACCATATTATAGCAACACTTTGAATCAGAACAAACTCTATTTCATGTTGGAAACACAGCCATAACTTAGCCAAAACCTTTTTTACAACAGCGGTGAAACAGCAAAACTTAATGCAGTTGCTTGAAGCATAACCCTTTCAAACTGAAAGAACAGAGAATGGAGGAAAGACAAACAGCTAATGGTTATTGATATAAATGAAACACATTTTAGCATCCTGCCTTACATACTTAATGTGAGTACAGAAATGTGTTTTTAGATAGTGCTTCGTGATCTCTGATTTATGCATTGCTATGTGGACTGTACAATCACATAGTTCTGAGAAATATGACATCCCCAATACAATGCAAGCTAACTGAAGGGAAGTTATTTTTTCTAAATCCATCTGTAAATGAATATCATACCAAAATATGCTGAATATGAGTTGTTGTAATCTTTTAAAGGAGTGCCTTTGAAAAGATGATGTGATGGGGTTTTCATTTATTTATGTATTTATTTATTTATTTTATATATATATATATATATATATATAT
>JAOWBP010002392.1:31336629-31383953 GCA_028571105.1 Tragopan temminckii | reverse complement strand
TCTTTTAAAGGTGTGACTTTGATAAGATGATGTGATGGGGTTTTCTTTTATTTATTTATTTTTTTATTTATTTTATATATATATATATATATATATATATATATATATATGCGCATATGAACAGTATGTAAAGTTGTAGGCATTAGTCTGGCAGGTAACAAATATGAAGATCAGGTTTTGCATCTTTGGTTGTTTTTTGTTTTATTTGTGGGACTTGTCTTTGTAGCACTTTGTATTTGTATCCCTACTCACATGTCAGGGTTTTATACATTTGTCAAATTATAAAGTGGCAGAATGAATTTCATAAGTTTCATTAAAACTGTCAGGATTTCTCTCTGAAGAAATTAACATGAAATATCCAGTCTTTCAGAGGATGCAAAAATTCTATTAGAAGATGTTTTCTAAACATTTTTTGTCACTGGTGAAAAACCCGTTAAGAAGGAACATTAACCAGAAATCATTGCAGTGTCATCTCAAGAGTAAATAAATATTTCATTTGAAAAAATGGCAAATGTGGGTGTAAATTAAATGTAAATCTTAACAAAGGCCTTCATTACGTTTCCTGGTTTATTTCGGATTACTAATCTAAATTAAATATTGTTTCTGAAGTATGGGTTATTAGAATGTTACTTTAGGAATTGAATACTACTCTATATTGATATAACTACCCCTAAGAATAATACTCAAATTTTCTGTGCAGTCTGGTCGTGTAATGGCAGCTATTCACATGAGAGGCTCTGCTTCCTTATAGTACACTGGAATTGATCACAAACTGGAGAATAAGCAAAAAAAAAAGCACCAAACTATATGTGAATCTATGAGCTTTTTGACATGAGAACCGGTTTTGTTGTCATTTTTCCAGGGCATTCAATAGTCAGAGGTCTTGCAGATAAGAAAAGCATCAGACTGCAGAGGAAATGCTGCTCTGCAAATGACCTCTGCTGGTAATGTGGAAAATAAGAATTGGTATCTTATCTAATAAGAATTGGTAGCTAATCTTGTGGTCTACAAACCGTATTTATTTGGTATGTATTTATGAGCCCTCACTGCTTGTTATATTGTGATCTGGTAGTGGCTGTAAAATGATCTTGATGTCTATTCCCATTGTGTTCATAAAGCATTAAGAATGCTGAAGTGCCATGAAGCTAAAAAAAAAGAGCCTGAATAGTACCAAACCATGTTATCTACTTCTTGAATAATATTTAATATTCATTTCTTCTGTTAAAAATCTTGTTGACTACAGTGGCCCTTAGACAAGATCATACTGTATCAGGATCTTGCACAAAATTTTTTATACGCACACAAGAAAAAAAGCCTTCCACAGCCCTGTATTGTTAGTATATAGGTATTAACTGCCCTATGTTATCAATTAGATAATTGCCTTACAGGGGGATTGTGTGACTTGCACAAATTTATCCAGGGAGATCTGTGACAAAGATACAGGGAAAACCTGGATTGCACTTTTAGAGGAGTGGATGCACGTAAGAGCACAAGGTTGGTTTTTCTTCAGCTTCCCAGTGCTTTAGTAAACTTGCTTATAGTAAAGAACCTGAATGTCAGTAGAGACAGCTTGCAAAGAGGTATAACTGCTTCTAAGTGGTATTGAAACTATATTAAGAAAGTCACAAGAAGATATAATCCTATCAATTAAAAGGAGACTGAATTAAGCATATTTGCATTTAGCTTCATTTTGAAATGTTTAAACAATAGCAGGCTTCTGGCTTTGCTGTGCTTAACTGCATATCCCAGAGTAAGTAAATCCTATTGCTAGTTTTGTGAAATATGGCATCCCCTTTTAAAAAATATATTATTTCTTTATCAGTTTATTTATTTTGTATTAGCTGGTACCAGAATCATTCCCAAATAAATCCCAACTGACTTTTGCAACACTTAAATTAGCATATTTAAATACATGAAGAATGTTAACTGACATTAAAACATTCAGCAAGCATTTTGCTTGATAAAGTTGTTAGAATTTTCAGTGACCTCAGATTCTGTCTGCAATATTCAGTGAAGTTTTAGTTAATAAAACCAATTTCCATTAAATGTCCTTTAGAATTAAAATGTACCAGACAGGAATCTGCTAAAGACAGCACTGCATATTCCAGCGTTTTCTCTAATGATGTACACGTACTCCCACGGGATCAGCAATTAGAGATTAGCTATTAGAGCAGCTCCTGTCAGATCAACACTTGACAATTGCAGGATGTTCAAAGAAGTAAAGGACCACTCATTTATGCCTGCAGCAGCTACAGGAGGCTACAGAGAAACAAACAAATAGAACAGCTCTTGTTGTCCTAAATGCTGCATGGACAGCAACCTCAATTGACATGTGAATGGTGGGTTACTTTACTCTGTCCAACACAGACAACAGAGAATGAGTTCACTGTTCTCTGAAATAACTTGCTTGTTGTTAACAGTGAGTTTATGTATTTTATGGAACGTATACTAATTGATCATCATAGCATTTCCTTCCAATTACCATTCTTATTAGTGAGATAGGTATACCCGTGTTCCTTGTTCCTCAAGGCACTAACATGCTGTGGAAGAGACAGGGGAGCAAGTAATACAGAGATATGTATTATGACATTGTAGAAATCCAAGCTCATCAAGAATCCTCTGCAGACTCAATATTATGTGTAAAACTGGAAGCAGTTGACTGAAGAAGACTACAAAGCACTAAGGAAAACTCCACTTTGAAGGGAATTTAAAATGATCAGTATTTATTATATTTGAAAAGACATATATAAAAAAAAGAAATTAATTTCATGGAGAATTTAGGCAATGAACTCTCTTCAGATGTCCTGAAACAGAAAACCAGCCAATTAAATGAGGGTGAGAATTTGCTTGAGAATTGTATCAGGATCTTTCTCCATACAAATGTTTTTCACACTTAGAACCAAAACTTGAACTATAGAATTGAATTTGGTTGGATATTTGTTACTGCAGTAGTTGATAAGAAACGGATTCCATGTAAATGTTCATGCTTTATGTTGCCTTTAAGTACAGGGAAGACATTCATAGAGGATTATATTTCACATGTCTCTCTGCTGTAGAATGTGTAGTACTTTCCTCATACAGATCTGCTGCCATCTGCTTCTGTAGACATTGTTCAACATAAGACAGGCCAGATGCAGGGCAAGCTTACTAGTTTCATTGCTTGGTTGGTTTTTTGTTAGGTTTGTTTTGGTTTTGTTTTTTTTTTTTAGCTTATTGTTTTTCTAAGTGCAAAATTTCAGTAATGAAAAGAAAATTTATGAAGCAGACTGACGCTATTAAATGCAGGATCTCTCATCTGCTTTCTACTAGTTCATTAGATTTTATTGCTAGAATCAATTTGTTAATCTATTTGCTTTAGTTTTCAAATCCTCATATGAAAGGTGTGTTTTGATTCTAGAATCCAAATAATCTGGTAAATCCAGTTTTTCATAATATAAGACTAACTTCCTTTAGGAACGTGGTCCAAAGCAGTATTTTATGCCTTTCCTTTTCCATTAAAATCAGTAAGAGTTAAGCTGTACTGGTTTAAATCTGTAGAAGATGTTCATGACCTAGTCCCAGGTATGCCAGGATATTTTTCATTTGAATGTGGAAGATGAAAATCAGGAGCTTTGCAGTCCTACCAGATGAATGTTTAAGGCAAATCACACTTTGTAAAAATCTCCTATATCTTTTTTGCCACCAAGAAAAACAAACAACACATAATTTAGTAATTGCACAGCACTTACATGCACTTCCTTACAAAGTAGTAGGTGTCTACAGCTCTGAAGAAAAAGGAGGATACCCCTTGGAGAGAAACTTGGCGAAAGTCTTCAAATGTTTGACGGCCCAATAATGAAACTAATGTGTAGCCAGCTGTGCGATCTCCATACAGTTACAGCAGTATTGATTGAGAGGAAAGGCCATTCGTGATTTAGGCTCTGTGCCTGATTGATCTTAAAATAATTGTAATCTTCATATGCGTTCAGTTCTAAGTATTTTCCTTTAATTTCTAACTCTCCCAAGTTACAGTGAGTAAAACTGTTATTAAGCTAATTGACTTGCAACAAGGGAGAAGTTATCTCCTTTAGAGCTGAAAATTAGAGTGTTTGTATGAGCATCAGCAGAACCTACTGGATCTTAATGTGACCCTAAGCAAGACCAATAGCCAGCCTTTAGAGCTACAGAGAAAAATACAGAAGCAAAGGCAGTCAGGCTTATGTCTTCTATTTCTGTCTGTCCAGCTTTCCACATCTTCATATCTAGAGGCAGTAGAGACTGCAAAGGAGGCCACTTCCACTCAACAGTTTCATCTCTTCTCTGTTCTCTCGTTCCTGTGTCAGTAACTCTTGAGAGTTCCAAGAAGAGTTTGGGGAGTTGCCATCAATTGGGGAGCTGAGGGAAGTCAGCTATGCTTGGCATTTTGGTTGACTGCAAAATACAAGTATTCCTTGCCCTTCTGTCTGTTCTCCATAATCTGCCCGTAGCAGCCTGAGTGGTATTTTGGGGATGATATAGACAAAATATAAAAGCAAATGAATGGGCACCAGGGAAGGCTGAGAAACAGACAAGCTATCTAGAGGTAGTTCCAACAGTAGAAGAACAGTGGGCAAGAAGAAAGCTTTGCCGTTCTTCAAATTTTTCAAATGAAAAGCTACATAGAAGTGTTTACAGCCATGTAGAAGTGTTTTAAAGTGAAGCGAGCCTCCTGGGCAGGCTTGTAAATAAGACTCTGTTACCAGCTAGGAAATCGCATCACAAGCATAGTCACAGTTTTTGGAGAATGCCAAATAAAACAACAACCAACCATGTGCAAGAGCTGAAAATAAATTCCAGTGTTCTGACTGTCAGATCATTAATTTAGTATTACCCTAAATATGTAATTTTGTTTGATCGTCTAAATCTTCCCTGGCTCCATCACATTTATAGTGCAGATACTGCTATGTAAATCAGATTCAACTAGCTGACTTGCTGTCTTTGAAAGTGGAGAGATCTGTGGCAGCTGCAAAACTAGCAATATAGCCTAGGAGCAAATAGTGATATGCAAGCTGGAATCTTTATGTTATGGAATTGTACATAGCTTTTCTGGTAGCATACATATCTTAAGAGACTATGTTTCAACCAATTAATAATATATGTTCAAGCATAGACTGTGATCTAATTTCTTACTGTATCACTTTGTGAGTCTAATCGAGCAAAGCCTGATATTCCTGAGTCTCTGAATACCTGAAACAAGTTCTCCTGAGTAATATGGAGACGGTATCAAAACTGCGAACAGTGTACACAATGCCAAATTAATTGGAATATAGGTGTTCTGAGAGTTAGACATACTCTTGTGGCCTGTAAATATTTGTTCAGAGCTAAAATGGCAACAATACACTAAATTGTTCTTGTGCCTAGCAGAGTTTTTTTATCACCCATATTTATTATCGCCCAATTAATTGTCAATCATTATTTTTACTTCGTTTTAAAGTGGTGTGCTTAACTTCATCAAAAGGCCTTTAAGGATCCCTTCAAACTCAAAAGATTCTGTGATTCTAACATCTATTGCTAGAAGCTGGGTAACTCTTTGCATATATATATATACATATATTGTTCGGTGTAAATTGTTTGTCAAGCATTTATTTCTTTCTCTGTTCTCAACATTTGTGATTTAATAGCAGCAACTCAATCCCAGTCTCCACTGCAATTTGTTGACCTAGAAGCTATTGCCTCTAATTGGGAAATGTTATAGTAAGGAAATATGCGGTACAAAATGGGTGTTCAGAAAGATAAAGGCTGTTTCTCCTGAATGATTGTCCTTGTTTCTCTGCAGTACTAGTCAGAATCCCAAATATCATCAGGGGTAATAATGAAGAGGAGAGCAGAACAGAAATATTGGTCTGCCCTTTCATTCTGAGGAAGGAATACAGAAGTGCTAAGAAGCAGCTGGAAGGAACTGAGGATACAGCTGCCTGCAAGGCTCTGTGAGAATGCAGAGTGCGGGAGAGCGCCTCTGCTGCTCTGATCTGAGGACGGGTGGGATCAAAAAAGGAGCTGCTGCCCAGAGGCCTGGTTTAGTCCCAAACCATGATTTTAAATATTTTCTGCATTCCATTTCAGTCCCCTCATGAAAGATATTTAATCCCATGGAACGTGCATTGAAGTGCAACCAAGGTAATAGTTTGTTTATGAGGAACAGCTAAAAAGGCTGATCCTTCTTGCGCTCAGATAAAGAAAATGCTGAGATACCTGGAAAGAAATAGCTTTAAAAGGGGAATTAAAATTATAAAATCAAATGGGGTCTTTCTAACTGAAAGATAGGCTAAATTGCTTGTTAGAGTAAATATAAATCCATTCACAGCTGCTTCTCTTTTGAAGAAGGAATAAAGAAATATATGAAGCTCTATTTATATTATATGGCATTGCCGAGGGGTGCAAGATTGTTGAACAAATAGTGGTTTTTACTAGTCTAGCCTTCTGAGATGCCCTCAAAGGATTCCTTTTATATCTCCCAATCTGTAGTTTTAAGAGAGTAAATCTTTAGTAATGTAGTGTAGTGATTATTAGCTGGCATGAAAAAGTGATCATCCTCATTATTTGAAATTTGCTCAAATAAAAGTTGGAATATGATAGCATGGAACAAAGCATCATAACTCAACACAGAAGGCAAAAAATGGTTGCTATGTTTTGTCTGGGTGTGAATCTGCACACCTGTAAATGGAAAGGCAATTACATGAGTTTCCATCATCTGTGTTGCTCTACAAAATGATAAATTGAGTTTTGCTCAAGTTCATGGGAAAGCAAGGAAATAGCTAGCAATTTAGCATTCCCTGCAGTGGGACCCACACCAAGGTGCAAACCAGTCAAATGGTACTTGGCTATCATTTTCTCCTGTAGCTGGGGAAACATGGATAAGCTTGCCCATCTCTCTCATGCCATGGCCATATAGCTGTTGTTGTCAGGCCACCAGGAGTGCCCCAAGGACACCAGCAGTGCCTGGTAAGTTGGCATTGCAGACTGTAAACCACCTTCTGTAGGAGTCCATGATATATGAAGTGTTCTATTCTCAGAGAAAGGTAGCCGGAGCTGGCTCTGGGGCAGCTGCTGGACTCTGCCCACCAAGGTCACTTCTGCAGGCCTCTGCAACCAGGACCTTGCCACATACGCCCAGTACAGTCAGCAGTCTTTTGTTGTTTTATGAAGGACAGGATTGTTGTTTGCTGATTCTGCATGATGGTAGTGGTTGTGCTGGGAGTTTGCTTGCACAGTATCAACAGGAGGACAGAAAATGTGTTCCCATATTCTTAGAAGGTAATCAGCTACCAGTAATATTTTTGATGCTACGTAGAAGTAAAGGAGACCTTTCCTATCATGTAAAAAATTAGGTCATGTATTTGGTAACACTGAATATGGACTGCTTTGCAAGATGTAGTTATGAGTGGTTTAAAACAGCATTTGATCTTCTGTCTTTTTGTTAGAAATAATTATCTATAAATTGTTTGATATAAAAAAATAACTGCATAATGGGAACTAAGATCTCTGGTATTTCTGCATTTTCTTGAAACAGTTTTGTGTGATGGAAGTGATTTATTATGATGCATCCAAACAATTTTTTAGCCTCCTTTCTAATATACTTCAAATTACAATTAATTCCCTTCAGGGAAAAAATAATACATATTTTCCCCGCACTAGGAATCTTTTCAAGTTCTTTTGCTTTTTCTTTCAATGCAGTGTTGAAGTTTTTGGCATGTAAGGAGTTGCCAGGAGGTGAACTAACTTGATAAATGTCAAAGGTCAGCTCATGTGGAAAAGAAAGAGGTTGTCAAGAAAGCAAGTTAACCTTTCTTACAGAACCACTCTGATCGTGTCCTTGTTGAGAATGACAATCCAGTGGCTGTCTGTTCCTGCTTTAGGAACTGAAATAAAAAAGGAATCTTAAAAAGGTTGTAGATTTGGCAGAATGTTTATTATTTGTTGCCAAAAGAGAGCATCTAGGGGAGAAAAAAAAGAATACAAAAACAAACCACAAAAAAACCACGCTTGCTGCTGTCTGAAATGAAAGATTGTGTTCTAATGATTAATTGATATGTCTCCTAATTTTACTTTAGTCAGACAAAATAAATGAAATAGTCTGTTTACTTTCTTATCCAAAGATGTGTCACCAAATTGACACTATTGATTGTACATTTCTTCCACAATATAATTAACTGCAAGTAATACATTGCGTTACAGTGAGCTGTTCAAGAAAATTAGTCCTAAAGCTTTGAAAGTTTTCTATCACAGGAAGCCAGTTATTAAAATACTCCAAAACAGAAGAACACACTGTGGATTCAAATTTTTCATTTCCTTCTTTTTCCTTTTTAAATTGAAGGCTGGAATTCCTTTACAAAATCTTTATTTCAGTTTTTTAAATGATTTCAGAATTCAGGTTGCGATGAGCTTTTTTCATTTTTAAGTGGTTACTTCAAGTTTCACTTGAAATAGAAATTACCTATTAAAGACATTGGCAGTTTTATTTATAATAAGAGTCAAGTTTCTATTTTTTAATGGAATTGAGTTTGGAGAATATGTCTTGAGATAGCTTTTCTATTTAAAAAAAGGGGGGAGGGAGAAAGAAACCTCCTGGAGAAGGAAAAGATCACAGATTACACTGAGTGTAAGAACAGCATGTTTAATCAGTAAAAAAATGATTTTGAGGACAGATCATTTTTCATAGCAGAGGTTTCAGTCCGCAGTCCTTCCTCAGCCTCTGGGAGACCATTTGACAGTCTGTATTGCTGCTCTGCTCAGCAGTACAGTTTATGTGCATTCAATTCATGTTTCTCTCCTTCTGGAAAGAAACCCTGATGGCAGATGCTGGTTCCATGTCGAGTGCTAGTGTGCATTTGGAGCTGATGTTGTAGCACTGAAGGATTTATCCAAGTCACAGTTTCACAGCGCAGTGTTAGAAGAGCAAAATACAAGCAGCCTTACAATTGACAGAGAAGTGAAGGATGCTTGGTGCTTTTTTATTTGGATGGGGGAACATTTAATGCACTTTGGAAGTACTCGGTCGTGCTTCAGACTTCTTTTTCTGTTTCTGCATATGATTTGACTGTCTGCACAGAGTTTGAGGAATAGCTTTGTAGAAGTGATGGGTTACATATCCTGTTAAACCTACAGCTGGAGCAGCAAGATTTAAATTCCTGTAATTCTTCCACTAAAACAGAATTTGCTTTTCTAATATTAATGTATATGTATCTCACACGAAGTAAATCTACAGGTAATACTTTTGCTGTGTTCGTCATTAAGTGAATTTGCTTAAAAATTATGTAAATATTATACAACCCCAGGGTTAGATGGCATTTCCTAGTTCACACACAGCTCATGGTGCCTCTTCTGTGGTTTTCTTCACTGATTCCATTGAGCTGACTTGAGAAGGAGGATGTAATTCAATGGAGAGCAAAGATAGTAAGATCTGTATGGATGTGATCAAAGACTTGGAGTTCTAAATAACAGCAAAATGCAAAGTAGATTTATGTTATCTGTGATTACACTGCCATCTAGTGACACAATGACTCAATGTAGACTTTCTTGCTGTTTTTTAAAGATCAGCATCTTCATGACACACTTGTCTAATTATGGAAACGACCGCTTGGGGCTGTATACGTTTGTGAATCTGGCCAACTTTGTTCATACCTGGACAAACCTGAAACTGCAAACTCTTCCTCCGGTTCAGCTGGCTCGCAAGTACTTTGAGCTATTCCCTGAGCAAAAGGACCCACTCTGGCAGGTAGGCAGACTTGCTGATGAAAGGATTAAAAAACAAGTGGTCTTGATGCTTTTTTTTTTTCTTCTGAATTTCTTTGCTTCGGTTTCTTGTAAAGAAAAGCAGTCATATTTTTAAATTTGCAGTGGTTTTCAATCCAAGCAATTTTCCCAATTGTTTTAGTCTCCATAAAAGGTTGCCAAAGTAATATGTACTAATACATATAGTAAATATTATCTTTCATTCATTTTATTTGTGACTTTACTTGTTTGTAGAATTGTGGGAAATGCGGGAAAGGTGGTTGACGTTATTTCTTCTTTTGTAACTAGCAGGAATAAAGCATTTCAAAGAGATGTCTTTGTATATTTTAGCCATTGTCCATTAAAGACATGAACTTTATTCCAAATGTGTTAAGAGAAGAGAGTATCCAAAAAGAACAAAGAGCACTAAGACCATGGCTACCTTAATTCAAAAATTGACTCACCAAGCATAAATGCAGTAGAAAGTTATTCACAGTAAACTGAGAAGTGCCCAAGCAAGAACCTGACCAGCACTTAATACATTGATGTTGTCAGTTGTGCTTCTTCATTGGGCCACCTCTCATGAGTGATCAGATTGAATGTATCAGGAAGGTGAAATGTGCTAAAACTGAAGCCTGTACTAATATTACATTTGACATGACTTCTTCAGCCAGTGACCCAGTGATAAGAGCAAAGTCTCTAAAGAAAAATTACTGTGGGATCTGGGAATGTTGTTCTGCTTCCACCCACTCAGTGACAGTTCAATCAATTTGTGGGATGTCTGAGCATGACAGAAATCTATATCACTGTGTGGATGCTCTTTCTGAGGTCAAAATGTTCTGAGAGCAAGCTTTACTAAATCAAACTTTAAAATGTATTTAAGTTTGCTTATTTAAGTTTTTTCTAGCATTGGATATTGAATTGCCAACTTGGTAAGACTTTGAATGTGAGATTGCAAATTTGGTCTTAAATGTGAAGCTTTAAATTCATGCTGTTACTGAATAAAGCATTGAACTAGTGGAAAAAATGCCAAGAACTTTGCATAATGTTAAGAGAATATGCATTTAGAAAATGGAAATTAGCCTGTAGCCAAAGGACTTGAATAATTACAATAACATAGCATAGAAATTTGTCAGCAACAATGACTAACATACGCTGAAAGTGGTGTCTTTTGTCTATAATTTGTGTAAACTTGAATAGCTACTTTTTTTTTTTTTTTTTTTTTTTTAAGCCTAGAATATTGGTAATCCTCTTTGTCTCAGCAGACCAGTGTCAAAAATTACTTGCAAGAAGTATTCATAAAATAGCTACAAACTGATTCAGTAGTAAAATAGTAAATGATAAATAGTTGTATCAGGACTCACTTCAGACTCAGCATTCTGTACTGATTTGAACTAGGGAATCAGAAGATGTATATGTGAACGGAAATCCTTAAACTAGAATTAATTTTCCATTTTAGTTTGCGGCTTATATAGAATGATATCTGTTACAGTAATGTAAAAAGAAAAGTAGTTAGAGAATTCATTAGCATTTTTACTTTTCTTAATTTGTATGTAATTGATTGATCAATCTTGAACTATTCCCATATCTTAAGTACATTGGATGAAATTTGTCTTTGGCATAATTCTCCTGAATTTACTAGCATTTCTCTGGAGAAATCATTTTGTCCCAGGGTCTATTGAGTAGCTTGGTCATCTGTATGTATTTCAGTGAGTTAGAAAATGAAAAACACATTCCTGCTGCATACTTGTCTGAAGGAATGACAGGGGGGGAAAAAAAAAAAGATAAAGAAGTTTCTTGTTTGTCACACCTGCAAATATATTTCTGAATTATTGAAATAATTCTTTTAAATGTAACATCTTTTTCACTCACAAGGAAAACTAATATTTTTCTGGTAAGAACATTTCCAGATTGTTAATCAAACAGAATTTAAGAACCTTATTGGGTATGACTGCTAGTAAAATTCTTTGTTTTTCTTCTCTACTTCAGAATCCCTGTGATGACAAACGGCACAGAGATATCTGGTCTAAAGAAAAAACCTGCGATCGATTACCAAAATTCTTGGTTGTAGGACCTCAGAAAACTAGTAAGAGTCTTTCCTATTTTGACAAGGTAGGGTATTTGTAAATGCAAGTAATTGTAGTAATCAATCAGGTTTTACTCAGAGTGCTCTATAGAGACTGTGATCATCTAATAGCATTTTTTATTTTCAGACATTCAAATGTATTTTAATAGTGTAAGTTACAAGAAAAAATCAAATACATTTTTAAAATGTGTGCAGCATTCTAGTGTCTGTCAGATTTCTGTAAGCTTTATATCAAATGAGTCACAATGATAAATCAACAAACTTGACTTTGTCAGATCTTGTCAAAGCTGAGGGAGGGAAAGACATCCATTTTTCAAGTGGTGAAGATTCTTAACTGCAAGATTTTGTCTGTGCTGCTTTTGCCTTGCTTAGAGAAACTTGCTGTTTCATGACATTTGCTTTACATCAAGGAGTTCCTAATGGACAGTTTGAATTGTAAGGTTGTGATAGTTTATAAATTAACTTCACGGTTAATTTTCTTCTTTGTAATTAAAAAATTGCGTATCTGCTTCTTCTCATCTTCACCAGTCCCCATTAGCTACTGAGTGCCAGACTTTTGAATTATTTTTGTAACAATAATCAATTTTTAAAAGCAATTTTTGGCAGCGTGAATAACAGATTTGAGCCTTGCCACTCTACTCTGTATTAGCGAAGTTCTTTTAATGCCTTTGATTTAAAAGCATTGAAGACAATAGATTCGTAAGTGGCATAAATGAGCATTCCTTTACTAAAGTGAAAAAGAATAAAACTAATTTAGTCCACTTGAGGGTGTGACCCATAAAATGTGTGTGTGTGTATTTATTTTAATCTTAGACTTTTGTCCTATTTGTAGGTACCACTGCCTTGTATTTGTTCCTGATCATGCATCCTTCCATCATTAGTAACTCCCCCAGCCCAAAAACCTTTGAGGAGGTACAGTTCTTTAATAGAAATAACTACCACAGGGGGATTGATTGGTAAGATGGGTTATTAGTATAAATATAAAAGTTTATATATTGTAAACAATACAAAAATGACATTGCTGTTGGTAATGTTAGCTGTTTATAAAAGAATGAGATAGATAGAAAAAAATAACCTTTGGTGTCTTTCTAGAATGTTAAGTAAGTGAAAATGAATAATAACCATGGTGCATATCATAAATGCAGTAACTTTATCGAGGCTTTCTTTTTAATATCCAGATATTAATATATGCAAAAAGAGTAACAAAATATGTATTTCTTAATTCTATGAGTTTATATAGCTGAATTATTTCTATGACATAGACCTCATTTCTTATTGAGACAGTGATGTTTGTTAGTTGAATATATGGAGGAAAAATATGTTCATGTTAGAGGCATTTTTTTTCTTTAAGTGCAATTTAGAAATAGCAATCAGGTAGTAGTGGGAGAAGGAAGGACTCTCAGAATGTTGTTCAAGGGTCTAGGACCTAGTAATTGGGAGAATGTTAATGGCTCAGTAAGGTACATAAATGATGCTAAGAAAAAGAGCATGTTTCACTGCTGCCATGTTCACTTTGGCTACCAGGAAACCACCAGAGGTATCTACACCCAAAAGGTCATTCTTGATTTTTTGTGCTATAGTACAAAACACTACCAGATGAGTAGCAGTAACATCCTGTAGTGGCAGGGGAGCACCAGTAAAATATTACTGATATTTTGTCTTGTTTCTTTTTTTCTCCAGTCTAAGGGAAAATAGTTATATTGCCTTTGACTTTGTATTCAAACATAAAATTAACAGAGTGAGCACTGTTGTATGGTCTTAGTACAGATATGTTAGATCCAATTTCTTTTTAAGTCACTTAGTTTTTGCAGAGTTACAATTGATGCAGCAGTCTTCCAGAAAATGTAGTAAGACTGGAAATTAGATAGCTGAATCTTTGCTATTGAGCTTTTTGAAGTCAGGGAAGATGACAAGCAAACAGGGCATAATGTACAGTCTTGATGGAGACAGGCTAAGTTCAGTGAGACACTTCTTCCGCAAAATCATCGTTTTCATTAGGCAGGAAGGCCTCTTTGCTGCTTCTCTCCTTTCTCCTGTTTTAACCACTTCCCTAATGTGCAGATACAATGTGTCTGCTAGACGTGTGCCAAATTACCTTCATCTTATCACAGCAACATTGTGTAAGACTCCAGTTGTCAACTTATTAGACCAAGTATGTAATTTTATCAGGCCTCACTGGAAAGCATTCATTTGGCTATTGTATATCTATGCTACATGTCCCATTCACCCTTGCCAGCTTTTCAGATCAGTCATCAATACTCAGAGCTGCCCTATGGTGTAGTTGTTTAACTCTTAGGTTTGCATTCTCTCTGCCTTATAGATTTCTCAGACCTTCAGTCTGATAGAGTATTTTAATGCTGGGACATAATGAGCTTACCAAATGTTAATTAAATACAAGGTCTCTCCTCATTAGTCCTTTAATTAGTTAGGATTCCTTCATGGCAAGAATATTTGCAAGTAACAACTGGTTTACTTTATTTTATGGTGATGGAGGTGTAGCTTTTCTCCAGAGCTGTCTGATTTAAGTCTTTGTCAAAGCTTAGTTAGACATAGGCTAGCTACAACATTGTTTCAGATGTCAGGACCTTGGCAACCTCAATACTTTAAAGAGGTACAGGTGTACATTGCAGTGTCCCAGTAGAGACAATAGAACAGTAAGAGGAGAACTGGCCATTCTGTTTTATATACAAAGAAATCCAAATAGACTAGTCATGCATTTCTTTATGTAAACATGGTTACAGGTTTTTTTTGACAAGTTTATCTAAAACCTTCTCAGTTTTGCCAGTGAAGAATTCAATAAAATTCACCTGTAAGAATTAGTTCTCAGAATCAAGTGTCACAGAGTTTTGTTTCTTTAAACCACGGTAGTATCATTCCTTCTCTCTAAGTACCTTGTAATCAGTGCTTGTGTGCTAACAAAACGTGTGCCCTGATAAAATGCATGTTACGTCTGTGTCCTAAGGAAAATTACTTGTGCATCAGTTAGTTCCATCCTATTGAGTTTTCTCACTGAGCCTGTGGTGGTCACAATTTCAAAGCCAAGAGTGTATCATTTATATTAAAAGTAGTTCCGTTCTGTGAGTGGAACAAGGTCTGAGCACTGGAATCTTCAGTCCTTAAGCATAATCATCGGAAGAGTTGTTTTAAATGGCATTTATTTTACGTAAGTTTAACTGAAATATTAAGATGAACATTTCCCATTTCTTTTCCCCAACAATAAAAAAAATCTGCATGTGGCAAACTGAAAAGATCAGCAAATCCTTTGCTCACAAAGAAAACCAAAAGGAATACCAACCCATGTTTTCACAGAAATGTGATTGATAGAAAAATGCTGTCACTGCTTAGAAAGGTTTTACCTGCTGAAGCTGTGGTGGATTTTTAGTGAATTTTCACCCATAATAGTAAGCTCTATTGCGTTTTTTAGTAAAAACAGTTTTGATACTTTTTTGTTAGGCTCTTGCACTGATATTGGTGTCTGCAAAGGATCAAATTCAGAATACTCATTTTTTTACTTTTGACATTTATAGGAGTTTGTCCTTACTGAAAAGTGAGAATTCACTAATTTTAAAAAGATACATGAATGTCATAACATTTTCTTTCAGTTAGAAAAAAATAGCTGCAAATGCAGTTATAGGTGGTCAGAAGATGAGAGATAGTAGCGCATAAAATATGATCAAAATACAATGTGGACTTCTTGTTGCTTTTATATAGCCATTAGGCTATTACTTTATTGTAGAATAAAAGTGTTATTTTATTGTAGACTAAAAGCGCTTCTGAGTAATTCTGAAAATGATGTTCCTTTTCTAGGTACATGGATTTCTTCCCTACTCCTTCCAATGTCACCACTGACTTCCTCTTTGAGAAAAGTGCCAACTATTTTCATTCTGAGGAAGCTCCTAAGCGAGCTGCTTCCCTCATTCCCAAGGCCAAGATCATCACCATTCTCATCGACCCATCTGATCGGGCGTATTCCTGGTATCAGGTATATATATTAAGGAACACAGGCAGGCACAAGTCAAATAAATATGTCAGATTTCAACCTTGAATCCTCTTTGTATATTCCTTTAGTCTGCATATATATAAAGAGTTTGGATAATACAAACTTTCATGGTCAGTCCGTGCTCCATATATCATTAACAATGAGCTGAGGTTCATTAACATCTGTCCGTGAACGTCTGAAAAAAAAATTTAAAGGTTAAAGTACCAGAAATCACACTTTCAAAGGTCTGCCTGTAATATAAGCATGTAAGAATGCTTTAATGTATGTAATAAGCACACAGCCAAATTAGTTTCTTCATGCATTTATTTGGTGCGTGTTCAAAATCTGAGATTTGTATATGTAGATTGGATGCCCCGTCCCTGGAGGTGTTCAAGGCCAGATTGGATGGGGCCCTGGGCAGCCTGGTCTAGTATTAAATGGGAGGTTGGTGGCCCTGCATGTGGCAGGGGGGTTGGAGATTCATGATGCTTGAGGTCCCTTCCAACCCTGGCCATTCTGTGATGCTGTGTATATGTCCAGGATTTTGTGGTTTTGCAAACATCTATTTAAAATAAAAATCAGTGAAGAAAAAATGGCTGAACTGCAATGAAAAGTAGGACCTCAAATTTAAATCACTATCAGCACTGAGTGCTTCTTTGGAAAACATTATTACAACACTTCATCTTAATGTTTCATAGTATTCAAGCGCTGAAATTTCTTTTTTTGTTATAATATTGGAGGAGGCCATGCTAATGCTGAAGTAGTATTTTGCAGGTCATGAAAATAAGATTCCCCATATGTAATTTGGAATATTTATACAAAGCAATAGTAAGTATTTAGTGGAGTTCATAAAAGCATGGCATAGTATCAAAAGGTACGAATGAAGATTAGTTTAATACAAAACATGGATCTCCAATAAACATGTTTTGAAAGATCAGGGCACATTAAGGTAGCGATGTTTCTTTTTGCACGTTAGGTTTTTTTAGTAAATGACTAAAATAATAATATATCATAAATTCCATTTGAAAAACTGATGAAATCCCTTACACAGTGCAGTAGTTCATACCTGATATTTCAGCAGTGTGACAATTGCATACAATTAAAAGCTGTATCTAAATACCAGTTACCTTGCTATTTATCTGTCTATGTATATTTAAAGCACAGATAGTGAGATTTGCTCTAAATTGACTTTTCCAATCCTAATTCTAGTTAACAGTTTTGACTTAGATTTTTGTTCTTCAGGTCCAAAGATTTCAACAGGAATTTGAAAAAATAAAAACACGAAAAAGAAAATTCCAAAGAGAACAAATATCTTAGAACTTCTGTGATATATTTTGTGTTACTTTTATGATGAGATGTAGTCAAAGCCATAAATCCAGTCTCATAGCTGACCCTGCTTTGAACAAGAGTCTTTGAATTAGAAACCCAATGAGAGCAATTCTGATCTGAATTTTCTGATGATTCTCATAAATACCAATGTTTAAATTTTCCTTTTTTTTAAGTTTTTACCTTGAGTAAGCTGGAAAAAAATAAAACATATCAGATTCATTTGTACAAAAGCTGTCAGCCATTCCGTTTACTGAAAAGTGAACATTCATGCATTCTGTTTTGTTACTATTACTGCCAGTTTATCTTCTGATTTCTTTTGATACAAAAAGCATTTATTGATATAAGTAATGTTTATCTCAGCATTTGCAGCAAATTAATACAGATAAGGTCTTCTTAAAGTAATTTCTAATGTGAGTGATCACTCGTGGCGAGATCAGTAAGACTGAATGTTTTTTCTTATTTTCACAACTTCTGTGTAAAACTTAGTACTGCAACTTGTTTTACAGCATCAGCGCTCACATGAAGATCCTGCAGCCCTGAAATTCAGTTTCTATCAGGTGATCACAGCTGGACCTCGAGCCCCTTCTGAACTTAGAGCTCTCCAAAAGAGATGCCTAGCGCCTGGATGGTATGCTACACATATTGAGAGATGGCTAACTTACTTCCCACCTTATCAGGTGAATAAGACAGTAACTCAACATCCTAACCTTATATATGTAATGTTCTGAAAGATTATCTTTGTAAAAGTATTGCTAGTGAGTGCTGATGCTCAAGGATATCCCAGGTACACGCTAGCATGTTTTAAGCAATTGATTATTCACAGCCATGTTCTATTTAGTTGGTTTGGCATTGCTGTGGATGTCATGCCTTAGCACCATACAGCTGAGAGCTTGTTCTGCAAAACAGATCTGAATAATCTGGAAGTTCAAATTCTTGTACCCTACACTGCCTTCAACTGTATGTTTGTTTGTTTTTAATCATGCTTTCATCTCTGTATTTGTAATTCTTTGTAATGTTGAGGAAAAGAGAACCAGGCATGCAGTGCTTTGTGAATTCTTTAGTATCAGATATTTCATCAAGGTTTCCAAAAGAAGAAAATGTCAAAAACAATGGGACACTGCTCTCTAGTATTTTTATGTTCTCTTAGTGGTAACTAGTTTCACCTACCACCATGGAATGTGAGCTGGGATATTGCAATTGCCACATGGGAGGAAGGGGAGCAAAATCTCTCTTCTGAGGAGGCTTGACATTGGAAAACTATGGGGTGTAACCAACATCTTTTCTGTCTAAAAGAGGCAACAAGCTGTGGGAATGGATGTGACCAAGTGAAGCTGTAATGCCTTAATTTTTAAATGCATCAGTGTTTTCACACAGTCCTTGGTTCTTTCATGCAATCATCTTCCACTGTTTCACCCTCATTAGGCTATGATTATAGTAGTAAATAAACTGTACCTTTACAAGAGTTCACACACTACACACACTAGTCCACTGCTGTCCATAGTACATGATTTTTAAGACATTTCTGTAAGTTTGGATCTGTAGCAAAAACCATTTTGCCAAGCAGTTTCAGATCACTGCTCGAAGGATAACAAGAACCATTGCCATCAGGTAATCTCGATGCAGCCAATTTGGTTTTGCAGGTGAGAGGCAATACGGATTTGTGCCATTTAGCCTTAAGACTAGAAAACTGTCTCTGATTTATTGTAGTTAACAATATAAAGTCTTGTACATCAGTGCATTTGACATCTCAAGCGTCACCAGTTTTTAGATGAATTGATGATTTGCCTGACATGACTTTTCTGTAACTGTGAAACTATTGGGTCTCTTTTGCACTTTTTTTTCTCTTTTGCACATTTTGTTTTTTGAAATTTGTCATACGTTGCTGCCCATACCAGTGCATCCCAGCCTCTACTGGGACTCATGCATACAGTGGAACAATTTGGTGTTTTGATGTTTCTAATAATCTACGCATGTTTGGTATCTATCACTGATCCTGAATCCTTGATATATCCTTTATGTTGAGATCAGTTGTTCTGTGTGTCTGGTAGCCCCAAAGAGTGTATGTTCGTGGACCTGCAGATTTCAGTTCAGGTGGAGAATAAACAATTTGAAAACTTGATCTCCCCTGCAAACTTCTGTTGGCATATAACAAATTTCTAATCTCCTTATGTCCCTGTGTAGATCAAGTCTCAAGAAATGCGCATTCTAACCCTGAATATCATCTCCTGTACAGAACCAGACAATATCACAATTTGTATCTCCTTCATAGATTTATTTCTGGAATAGATTTTTATGACAGTGATTGTGTGTCTAGCATTACTCCCTACCTCGCATATAAAGTTAACTTTAGCTGAGGGAGGTTGGCTGTGCCTGAACCTTCTGTTTATCCAGACTTGCTTAGCTGAGACAGCTTGGCTGGAGTCTGCATCTTCTGTTTTCCCAGAGTGTGCCAAGGAAGCTCTGATACTTCTTTACAAACTCGCTTTTGGGCCAGCCTTGCAGAATTCATGAAATACACACTTCCATCATTATCATTATACTCATATAAAATTTTCTACATCATCTTTTTTTATCTCCAGAATCACCCATCTGTGAGTACTGAACAATACACGTCAGCAAGTGGATTTTTGCCAGATTTTACGTCTGACAATGACAGAAAAGAACCAGCCTTGATAGCTTTTTTTTTTTTTTTTTTTTTTTTTACCAATTAGTGTATTAGGAGATTCACTTGAATTGCAAAAGCAACACTGTATTGTAGGCTTTACCTGAACTTCTTAGCAAGTTCAAAGAACTGCTGAATCACGTAACAGTTACGTAAGGTAGACCTAAAATGAGATCAGCTTAGAAGCAAAGCTTTATTGGAAGAGAGAGCCTTTGTTCTAAGAAGGTCTCTTAACCAGAGTACCAAATCTCTTTGTAAATTTTAAAGCTGTATAAATTGTTGAGTCTCGACAGGTGTGACTGCGTTGAAGAAGCTGTTACAAAGTCAACAGGCATATAGTAAGTGGTAGAGGTAGCAACAAGCGTAGGTGTAAAGTTCCCCTAAGATTTTTTGTTACACTGGCAAAGCCTTTTCTTGCACTTTTTTTTTTTTTTTTTTTTTTTTTTTTGAGTGGCAGAAGCAGGAATGCCACAGATATTTATCTCCATTTGCTTGTTAAATACTAAAGAAGAAACCTCATTCTGTTCTTTTGGATGGAAATATTCCCCACTTGGGATATTTTTTGACCACTGAGCTACAAAGCACTTAAGGCTTGTTTTCTGAGCTTACGTCTTAGGAAAACATGGCATCATTTTGGGCTCAAGCAGTCATAATGCACCTCATTTGAAAAACTTCTGGGATGAGCTGCTGCTTTCTGAACAGCTTGATACTTTCACTAATCCACATCTCTAAATTCACATGCTGTATTTTGGCAATTCCAAAGACTGATTTTTCAAAAGAAAAGACATTTTCTCCCTTCTGATTATGCTCTGAAACCCTATAGTCTTGCAAACCTGCCAGGTTTCATCCAATCCTGTAAGCAAATCATAGGATCTTAGGCTCTCTCCTTGCGTGGAAACATAAAAGCAAGCTTCAGCACTGCATACAAAATGAGGCCATTGAACCACCTAGAAATCTATTGCTCCCTCCTTTTCATTATTAAAACATGATGGAAAAAGTAGAACTGTTTCCATGACAGGAAATGAATACTTCCTTAATCCATTTGGGACCTTGTTTCTCTTCCAGCAGTCTCAAAGACCTAAACATGCTGCACCGTCAGTGGGTCATTTAGGCATAAAACCCTCACTTAGTGTCTGTTTTCATGAAGATTCACATCAAAGGAAAAGGATATCCATATCTGAAGTAGCCTAGTGTGAGTGTATATATGACCAAGCACTTAACAAAAACAACTTACATACCAGTTCCTGACCTTCTTAGAGATGTGTTGCAAATTTCATATCTATGACATTCCTGCCATAAGGTCATCCTAACATTTCCCTTTATTCTTATTCTCAAATAAGTTTGTTAGGTTTTTTTGTGTGTGTGTGTGTGTTTTTTCCCCATAACATGATGTATTCTCATATGGTCTTAGAAGTAAGGCATTTATCCTAACATTGCCTACTGGTTTTTTGGTCATTTCCAGTGACAAGCTTTTCAATGTGAGTTTAACATATATTCATAAATGCCTGTGTCTGTGAGAATTAACAGCTTATTTCTTTAAACTCTAATACCTTTTTTCTTCTCTTGACAAATCTAATTCAGTTTCCTCCCAGAATTTCTTACCTTTCCAGATCCTTCAGTGCTATCTCTCTGTTGTCACAACGGGCTGAATTTCAGATTTATTTAACATGCCATTTACTCCCAGATCATTAATGATCATGACAATTAGAACTGAACTAATTATCTGGGAAGGTACTCTCCATACAATGAAGAAGTCTGACAGAGGTGGAACTTTTGGTTTGAAGTTTAATATAATGAATTTTAAATTATATTTCTATTTATTTTATTTTTGTAGTTGCTAATTATTGACGGACAGCAGCTAAGAACTGACCCCTCTACTGTAATGGATGAAGTACAGAAATTTTTGGGAGTCTCTCCTCATTATAACTACTCAGAAGCCCTAACGTGAGTTAATTTTATCATCATTATCACTTGTTCTTATGTTCCTAAAATACTAATTAGTTTGTGAGGAAGCTCACTACATAATAAAGCCTCTGATACTTTACCTTCTCATATGAGTTCAGTAGGATGTATTTTTCAATGTCTAGAAAAGAACACAATAGAGAGATAGATTTCCAGTGGATCTACACTTAGTCACTAAATGTGGAGCTTCACTGTAACGGGAGTAGACATCTGAAAAATGCACAGAAAATACAGTGAATAAAAAGGAATTTTAGGAGTTTTATTTCTATTGGTAAATGGAACATGGAATGCTGACTTCCATAAAAAGAAAGGAAAAAAAATATTTTGTTTGTTTTGGACATTAGCTGCAAGTATCAACAGTGTTGATCAGGAATATAGCATCCACTCTGTATGTGCACTAATACTTTGGAATCTGACACTTTGGTTGCACTTAAAGTGGGATTGATAGCCTTAGATTTACTCTTCTCAGTATGAGTCTATTATCTGTCCCTGTAAGAAGCCTTCAGAAAAGAATGTTTTTCTTTCCTATTCGTTTTTCTGTTTAATACTTCCTTCTAGTTTTATTCTATTCCTTTTATTGCACCGGTAGCAAAATAGACTTTCATCTTCCATGAAATTGGGATAAGTGGGTGGTAAAGACAAAAAGGGCCAAATAATCCCTGAATCTGAGTCTATTGAAGACATATTTTATTTGTTTGGCTTTTTGAGTTGTTCTTTGTTGGTGGTGGTTTGTTTTTTGGTTTGTGTGTGTGTGATTTTTTTATATTTTTATTTTTTAATACTGAAGCCTTTGTCGTTGATATTATGAATTAATCCCATCTGCATCTAATTCTAGAGCATGCATTTTCTTTCATGTCAGTCTTTGAACATAGTTAATGTTCACTGAAGTAAAGCATCTTGTTCGGTTAAAATGCACTGATATCAGTTTGTTCACTCAGCTGATGTGAGGAATCATCCTGCAGCATCTCATAGCCTTTACACTGCAGTACTGGCACCTGCTTCCTTCCTTTCTTCACTTTGTTTACTTCACAGTTTGTGTCTGCACCCAGCTCTTGTTAACTCCCTTAATCTTCTCTGTTTCCCACTTGCTTGATGCTTTTTCCTGAAGAGAAAATTTGCCAGAGCTAAAAATAAGAATGTGTGAACTTACTTTATTGAGTTTCTGCTATGAACATGTGTTTAAATGTTTGTTTCAGGTTTGATTCACATAAAGGTTTCTGGTGTCAGCTTCTGGAAGAAGGAAAGACCAAATGCCTTGGAAAGAGCAAAGGTAGAAAATACCCTCCTATGGATTTGGAGGTAAACCATTATGCTCATTGACATTATATAGAAATTTAGCCATCATAAATGGGACGCTGCACAGGCAAAATCTTAAGAAGGTTAAATTAAAGTAGCCTTAAATTAAATTAAGCAGCCTTGATTATTTGACTACCTTTTCCTACAAATGAAACCTTCAGCAAAGCTGTGGATTGCATCACTTTTTTTCAGTTCTTTATTTCAAATGTGAAGAATTTAAGTTACTATAAACATTTTCTCTCATGTAACTAGTGACAGAACTAGAGGAAATGGCCTCAAGTTGCACCAGGGGACTGGATGTTAGGAAATACTACTTTTCCAGAAGAGCGGTCAGGCGTTGGAATGGGCTGCCCAGGGAGCTGGTAAAATCACTGACCCTGAAGGTGTTCGAGGAACATTTAGGCATTGTTTTGAGAGACATGGTTTAGTGAGAACTAGTGGTGGTAGGTGGACAGTTGGATTGGATGATCCTGTAGGTCTTTTCCAACTTTGGTGATTCTGTGATTATATGAAACTATTCTATTTGGAAACTTGGCACTCCTTAGAAAAATAAACTTAGCACCTCTGAAAATTTCTGAAATTAATTTGGAAACCTGTTCCGTTTACCTAAGTAAGTTAAGCAGCAGAAGCCCCAGAGTGGGTTTTTTCTTAGTCACGATCACATATGTGCATTTGTGTCTGTTCCCTTGTCTTTGAGAGTAGATAGACCATCACAGACTCTCATATAGATCTGTTCTGAGAGTGGTTAGGTGCTGTTTCCATGAATTTCATAAATAGCTTCCTCAGACAAAGGAAGATAAGCTCCAATGAAAAAAAAAATCCATCAGATCAAATGCTGCAAGCAATATCTAAAGGTAGTTCAGTCTCCTTTTCTAGCTACAGCTTTGTGTATTCTTTCCTATATTCCTGTTTCACTTAGCCTGACTAAAATTCAAATAAAAGCATTTTGATCAACAGTATTAACACAGCAAGTAAGCCAGATTTCTTTTTCTCATGGTACTTAAGCAATTGACAGAAGCAATTGACAGAACTCAATAGAATTAGAGAATTGCAGAATGGCTTAGGTTGAAACGACCTAAAAGATCATCTGGTCCCAACCCCTTGCTGTGGGCAGGCTGACTCCCACCAGATCAGGCTGCCCAAGGCCCCACAGCCACAACCTCTCTGGGCAGCTTGTTCCTGTACCTCGCCAGACCCTGAGTAAAGAATTTCTTCCTAACATCTAACCTAAATCTCCCTAATAGAATTATACTGATATAGAAACATTGGATGCCAAGGCTTCTGAACAGAGATAAGACTGTATTTGTTTAATGTAGTATGTTTCAACTCTAAATATTGATGAAACTGGTGTTAATAATTGCCAGATGACTATATAGAAAGAGATTTTACAAGCTCTGGTTTCAATCACACTTGAATGAATTTGAATGTCAGCTTCAATACTATTCTTAATTTACATATCTATCTGTGAGCAGATTCAGATCCTTTGCTTTGTCTTCATGTTCATTTTGGATATCTTTTGTTTCTCTTGATACTACCTTTTAAAGTTCAGCTATTAATTGATGAACTTAAACTTGTAAGCAGTAGATAGCATAAAAAATTGAAATTCCATAGGAGAAAATAAAGTTTTGATGCCAGTAAGACAAACTTTGAAATTTACGTCCATTACAGTACAGCATTTTATTAAATAAAAAATATCTGCCTTTATATCCATCAGTGCAGGGCTTTTCTGTCAAGCTACTACAGAGATCATAATGTGGAACTGTCAAAACTCCTACACAAACTGGGACAACCTCTGCCATCGTGGCTGAGACAGGAACTACAGAAAGTAAGATAGCACTGAAAAAAGACATTTTTGAAATCTCTTCCACACTTCTGTCATCCTACCCAAAGTCTCCAGTAGCTACCGGAAAGTCTTGTAAAATATACCTCTGCAAAAACAAGTAAAAGACAGAAATTATTTCCATATGCTGGCATGTGGATTGTGAAAATACACGTGTTTCTTAGCGTACTGGTGGGACAAATCTTTCTCATAAACATTTCTGGGCCTGTGGAGTTGTGGACTACTGCGCACGTATGTGGAAGTTAACTGCAGCTGGTATGTGCTTCAGAGATACATGACCTGTCCAATTTCACGGTAAATACTTACATTTTTATATATCAGTTTTAAAGTATCGTGTCTCATGTAGGTTTTGTAGCCCACTGTTAGACTGCTGTTTTTCCTAGTATTTGATTATTGTGTCTTGCATAAAATAAGAAAATTTAATGTAGCATAAAATGCCAAGTGTACTTCTGCCATTGAAATCAGCTTGCTAATACCTGAAGTATATTCTACTAAGTGTGAGAAGTACAGTTGTCATACATTACTTACGTGTGCACAGCAGCAAAATCTGGAATCCACAGGCAAAAGCAGTGTAGAAAAGAAAATTACCTACAGCCTGTAAAAACAAACCCTTACAATGTACTAAGGGCCTTTGTTCATAATTACCGTCTGATTTTGCACTGACTGAAATTGCAAAATACAGAATGTATACTGCATCTGAACAGAAATGTAATTGGATACATAAAGCACAAATGTTGCAATAAAATCCTTGTGAGCAGTATTATACTTCAACAATTGTGAATCAGACTGAAACAGTACAATCAACAGTCTTTCACTTCTGGCTTTTGTGAGCAGCCTAATTTTGATACTGCACTCTGGTCTTACATTGCTGTGAATCAAAAATTACTCCACTGAAATGAATGAAAAATTGATAAAGAGCAGAAACAGATCCATACTTAGACTGCCTTAATTTGCACTACTGGTTTTCCTTAATTTATTTGCCTTCAATCTGTGCTGTGCGTTTTCCAAGATCCCTCAACCTGATCAAAACTGTAGCATCTTGCAGTGACCTTCGACTTATATCAGCTGCAAAAATCTGATTTCTAGATGAAAATAATGATTCTACCCCCACACATCTTAAAGAAGCTTGGTATTAAAGTTTAGAAATAAGCTTTAGGAAAGAGAAATTAAGACAGTTTATGGTAGATAATTGGTCTCCAATCATGAGAAAACACACATATCCAGCCTTACATTTGTGATACGTTTTAGTGACACACCTCATAATAAGTCAGTTTAAATGTGAGATAAAGTCTAATCAACCATACTTAAAAGTTGAAAAAGATCATTGAAAATTTCAGCTGAATATGGCCTTAAGGTTTCTCCACTGAACTTTGGCTCTGAATGTTTCTAAAGGCATAGAGGTAGGGAATACAAAAGATTATTGCAGTACTAAATGAAATGCTTTTCACAGTAACTTTGTATTATTATCATAATTTGTTTTAGGATGAACAGTTAAAATATGCATCAAATGATGGAAAAACTTTGTATGTCTCGGTGCTGTTTTACAACCTTTATGTAATCATATAATTTGACTTTCAGGGTAATGTAATGGAAACCAGTCTGTTATTCCCTAAATAGAAAACAGATGTTGAGATCCTTACTGTAACTCTAGCTGGTAATCTTGAATATTTATTGATTTTGTCTGTGTAGTACCTGGTTTTGATAGGCTTGTAAAGAAAAAATTCAGACAAATTTGCTGTATATAACAATATTCTTTACACAGCACATTTTTGCTAAGGGAATATGCATGATTAATGATGAGGACTTGCCAGAGTAGACACTTCTAAGAAGAACATCTTTATTATTTATAAGATAATAAAGATTTTCATTTCATTTTAGATATTCACTGTTGTATAGGTTTGAGCCAAAATCTGACTTGTTTTAAAATACTCTTATTCGATAAAAGAAATGCTTTGAATTCTGAATATCTGTAAGTGCAAATCCTCTGCATGCTATGGACAGCTTGTGTCCTACAAGCATCTATATGGATTTGTTACAAGTAAATTGAATAACTGGAAGAAATACCTGTGGTTTTCATCCAGACATGATTGATTTTATCCTTAATGTAACCTGATGTAACATCACTCAAACATTTAAAGTAGAAGAAATTTGTAAATTAGAAGAAAATGGGAAAAATGCCTGAGATTTTCACAAATTGAGTGCTTCCTACTCACTGGAAGAATGGGCTTCAGCCACGTTTGTACTTCTGTCTTTGTTTTCAGAAACTGTTCCTGTCCTCTTTCCCTGTGAAATCTAGGCCACATCAAAATGAGAATAAGTAAGCACCAAGGATAGAGCAGTGACTGAGGAGTGCACACTGATCACCTTCTAGGTATTTTGCAACAGACAAGGTGACATGTCTCAGATCTGTGGCCTTTTCTGTGATGTATGTTAGGAATCTGGTCAAATAGCCAATGGCAGTCACCACACAGCACTGGGATGATAAGCCCCCCACACGCAGCTCCTTGGCCCTGGCTGGACCAGGATTAGTTTGGCAGCTAAACATAAACCTTGTCCTTTGCGAAGATGTGCTGCAGTCAGTCTCAAGTCCTGATGAGGAACAGTAGGATGCAGCCCTTCTACTATCTCAGTGGCCTTCCTGAAGTTAGAATAAAGGCAAATCTTCAGTGAATGCCTGTGGTAGCTTTGGGTCAGTCCTGTGAACAAAGTAATGTGACCTTTTGGCCCTGGAGATGCACATCTGAAAGGGTATTATCTTGAATCTTAATTCACAGATCCTATTGAGATGCATCTGTCGAGTGCTAGCGTCTCTAGATGCAGAGCACTAGCTGCTTTTAAGCTAGGTTCACTAAGTCCTTTCAGACCCAATAGCAGTAGAGAAGTAAAGCCTAACCACTAGGGGTCTTTGCAGTTCTGATTTTGTGATGTTCGGTTATTACTGGTTTATATAAAGAGAGTGTGAAGACTTTTTTTTTTTTCATCCAGATCTATTTTATTTAAATGTGTTCTTACATTTAACAGGAAACTTTTTAAAACAGAATTGCTTTTAAGATGCAGTCAACTTGTTGAAGAATTAAGAGTCTGAGCAAAACATGCAGGCAACAGCTGCATGTGTTATTCCCCAAATTAGGGGATGCACATGAGTACAGCTGAGTAAGCAAGTCATACAACAAGAATTACTTGAGAATTTTAACCTATTTACAAATTCCCTACAATCAATATTTAGTTTTCAGAAGTAGACTATGAATATTAACACTTCTAAAAAACACCACTCCGTCACAAAAAAAATGTATATTTGCTAGTCAAAGTCAAGTGTTTTACTGTGGATGGTAGTACAGCCGTGGTTTCTGTTCTCCTGGTAGATAAATGCACAAGCAATTGCTTTAACAAATGCTTGATGATGTGAGCTTCACATTTATTTTCATAAATACAATTCTGAAATTTGATTTCCTCAAATATCTGTGCCATTAAAAATCAAAGTGTGAGTATGAGTAGAAAGTGACCATTAGGGGGTGTAAACACAGAGCCTGATATGAGTTCACATTATTATTTGAGCAAACATTCCTGAAATACTGTGATATCTTCCCAGTTCTACTTGTGCAGAAATAATTCATTTTAATGATTTGCAGACTCTCATGTACAGCATATTCTTTTTCATTGTTTAAAGAAGTGGAACTTCCTCAGGAAGAAAGTAAATAGATATTTCAATGTTTATAGATGTAATACTCTTGTCATTCACATTGAATGAAAATTGCTGGGAACATTTTTCTTAAAAATTTTTAAAATAAAAAATAGATATTATTCTGATAGTGGCATGGTATCTGATGTGCAACAATAAACTCTGCTAAGAAAATGTACCAATGAATGAAAGTGATTTTTTTGTTCATAAAAGTTGTTCTTTTCCAGGTTGGTTAGCAGCTATTACTGAGTTATAACACAATCCGTGAGCATGGGAGCAGCACAAAATGTTTTCACAGATGGAAAATACTGTTTACTCCCTCTGTAAGTGAACGTTACAGCTTTATGCAGCTGCTTTTGCTTCCTGCTCAGTTTTTACTTCTTATGCCAGAAATCATTAATGTGCTGTAGAAACACTTACAGAGCTTGCTGTTTTTAAGAGAGCAAGCAGACTTTATTCGAACTGCGTGCCTATGGCATTCAATAGTTGTGCCTACACAGACATGAGAAAACATTTCTAGGAGGAACTTCTAAAAGATGGTGCAAGCGTCCAAAGGAAAATTCACTCTCATCAACAAATTCAGAAGAGAGTAGAAAACTATAGTATCTAGCTGGGTAAGAGCTGATTAATATCTTCATGTACGTGTAGAAAATAGAAAGCATGTTAACAAAATATTCTTTCATTACAGAGAAATGATGTAATATTCAGAAGTGTAAACTTCCACTACCCATCTCTATAATATCAAAGTGAAACAGAAATAGAACAGTAATAACAAAGATACTAAGCAAAGATTCTTGTTGTGCCCGACTGACCTCGGTATCCAGTTTTTCTGCTTTCATGTAATGTTCCTTTTCAGTTCCACCAGTTCCAGATCTCTTAGAGCTCAAAGGCCAAAGATGTACTTTTTTGTCTAGGTGGATCAAAAAGATGAAGAAGGCACAACGGTCAGAACCAAGGGACAAAACACAGGAACAGGAAAGCAATTAACAGGTGAAACCAAGGCCTAGGGAAACCTGAATGAAGGAGGAATTCAGACAAACTAAGGGTGACTGACTAGAGGATTGTGAGTTTGATTATTGACCAGTCTGTTTTCTGTTAGTTTACCTCTTTTTTTTTTTTTTTAATACAGTGTTTTCTTTCATCACTTCCCGTTTTCTGTTCTTTGCCTTGAGAAATTCAGCTGGAAAATGAGGCTCTTGTACTTTAAATGCCCAGCTATCTGTCTGCCTAGGAGAGCTGTCAGTAGCACAAGGACACTAGCAGGACTCTACCAAAGAACAGGAGTATTCCCTAGCAGATGTGGCCTAGTCCAACCACGATACAAGAGCTTGGTTCAGAATTACTAGTTAAAATCCTGAAACCTACGTTATTCAGGAGATCAGAGAAATAGGCTCTTTTGCCCCTTAATTCTGCTGTCTCCTCAGTTATCCAGAATGCCGCTCCTAATAAGATTCCCAGTAAAACTGGGATCTGATTTACTCTTGTCAAAAAGAAGAAAACAAACAATTTATTTATTTGCATAGGATACACATATTTCAACGATGTACTCAGACACTATAAAACCCGTACGTGGTGTGAAGGACAGCCTGCTACCCCCCCAGTTCCGCCGGTGTTCGGCGTGCACAGCCCGGCACACCTCCGCCTCTGCCAGCGCGTGGAACGCGCTGCGGCCGGCATCCCTCTCGAGCTCCAGCGCCGCACACGCGCAGCAGCCGGGCAGAGCGCCGAGCAGCTCCGTGGGCCGACGGCGGCACGGCTGCCATCCCCCCCCTCCTCGCCCCGCCCCCTGGGAGGCGCACGCGCCTCGTCCGCCCTTGCCGCCTGGTGGCGGGGTGGTTCCGGTTCCGTGAGCGACTGTTGGCGTGCGCACGTGGCGGCGGCTGCTGGGGGTGCTGTTGGCGGGCGCGCGAACGGCCGTTAGGTGAGCGCGTGCGGCGGCCGTTAAGTGCGTGCGGGAGGCGGGCTGAGGGATTTCTGGTCGCGCGCTGGCGCAACCGTCGGGCTCCGCAGCCCTCCTCGCTCCCTCAGGAGCGAGCGGGCCGGCCGGCCCCGGCGGAGCCAAGGCAGGCGGGCAGAGATGCGGAGCAACTGCAGGTAAGGGTAAAGTGGGGGCTGAGCGGCGGCGGGGCGAGGTATGGTGGGGGGCGGGGGGAGCGAACGGCCGGCGGTTGGGAGGATGGCGGCCGCCGTGTGGTGGGGCGCGGGAGGGCCGCTCCATGACTCCATGGGGGCTGCCGCCCGTGGCTGTCCCCCTTCCTAGGCATGGAAGAGCAGCTTCTTGCTAATTGGCAAAACTTCTACCGTCCCGTTGGTAGTAGTCGTTGACTGTGGCAAGTAACAAGCCGAGTCGGCAGGGGTTTGTGGCGGAGGGGATTGGCGGCTTCTTGTGATGCCGTTGTTTTTTGTTTTTCCTTTGTAACTTGTCGAAACTCCGTTTTTTAAGCAAGTCTTCTTCCCCTCCCCCACCTCTTTTTTTTTTTTTTTTTTTTTTTTTTCCCCTTAAGCTGTCTTACAATGCAGAAGCCGGAAGTGTGGAGGCGGCGTAGAAGTTCCTTTGCTCAAAGACACCGCGTGACTGGGTATGTGTTGCCTTATGAGCTCCTAACACAGAAGTTGTGAGCGGGAATAGCAATTTACTAGTTACGTTTAGCGACTAAGCTGCTGAGACCCGTCTCATCACCACTGAAATCAAGATATGGGCTTGATTTTTATTTATTGAAAGTCTACTTGGTTGTGTGTAATTATCTTTTACTGACAAAAAGTTGTAACCAAGAGGAAAAGTCTGTTATTTGGAAGAATTGGGCTTGGGTGTGGATGTGTTCAGTGTATTCTGAAGATTGGGTTGTGGTAAAGACAGGTATTGCCAGTACTTTTGCCTACTAAAGTGGAGGCATCTGGGTCCACAGATGCCCACAAGCTGTGTGTGCAAGGAGCAAGTCTGTCAGTAAGCACGTTGCTGAGTTAGCAGAATGAGTACAAATAGTGATCTGAAGCAGGGGAGATGGCTTCCAATAGCTTTGTTTGAGAGCAGTGTACAGAGCTTCTAGGAAGGCACCGTGCTGTCCAGTAATGTCTGCTGTCTTGTATGTGTAGCAATATTAAACTGCGTCAAACTTCTCTTTACAGGGGAAAAACATTCTTGAGTTGTGATGGCAGAAGAAGATGGGTCTAAATTCAACCTGTAAATTTTTGGAATAACTGTGACTAGAATTTCTATTGTTTACTTACTTTAAGAGTTGATAGGCAATCCATTACAGGATTAATGGTCTTTTTAAGTAATAGTATTCCTGTTTTTCAAACAGGGAAGCAACCCTTATTTTAGGCTGGGTCTTAATTTCAGTTTAGACTTAAACGAACTCTTCCAAGTAAGTTTATACCTTGAGCCTAGATGCTCTGGAGTCCCTCATCTTTACAGAGAACACAGAGGGCCTGGGATGTAGTGTACTGTGTTTCAAATTAGTGTGGAATCAGTCTGCACAAAAGAGAATGTAGTTAGGAGGATGTTGGCATATTTATGCTGCCTTCCAGGATCCTTAGCTGCTCGTTTCAAGGCTTTCACCAAGTTTTCTGCTATTACAATGTCAGTAGTTAGTGACTGTGCTGTACTCCAGCCACGCAACTGACCATACTTCAGTAGTCCTAAATCTGGAGAAGTGTTGTGCTTTCACTGGTGGCTCTGCTGCTGCAAAAGCACCTTATAAGGGTTGTTACAAGGAATGTACGTGTACTGTGGAAGATGAAGGTAAGTTTGTGAAGTCTAAAAGGTGTATGTGAACGACTGCAGTTAAAACTTTAATACATGCTAATGTAAAGCATTCAAATGTACTAATGAGTCAATAAAGAGATATGGACTTACACTGCAAGTGTCGCTTCTTCCTTACAAGTGTACTGATAACCAAGACCAGACCTGCATGTAAACTTCAGAGTTACTGAGGAGGGGCCAGGTGTGTTTGCTGTGTGCATTCACCTGGTATCTGGGCCTTGTACTTTCAACTAAATAGTTTTGGGCCAAAAAAGTAACTGACTGATGCTGTCTGAAAGCCGTTCCAGAAGGCATGTGGTTTTAGAGGGAAGAATTAAAGATTTTCTGCGGGGAAGAAATAGAGATTTTTGAATGTAGCTGCTTTCTCTGTTTCATTTGTTGGATGTTTTCACTTAATGCATATTCATAAAATAACTGAAGAATGGGACAAGTTAAATGTTTTCCTTTTGAAAAGTATAAGCAAACTTAGATAGTGCCTGCTCTTGCTTTGCATAACTTTGTGTGGAATATCTTTGTTAATCAGAAAATTCATTGCAAACTGAGAAGTTTACCCACAACTGATGTTCCTGCCACATCCACTTAGACATCATGTATAAAAGTTCCAGTCAGTGTGGCAGTTTTTATTGTTCACATGTACAACATCAGGCTCACTGAACAAGAATTAGAATGGTATAACATAAAGACAATTTCATTTTCTTTTAGGAACTAGCAAAGGCATGCTGTCTGCATGGGAACTAGTGCATCATTTCAACTTCTAAGTATTAAAGCATCCTAAAAGAGCAAAACTAATGATGTACCTTACTAAATGTTACTACCTTTAGTGTACAGACTTGATTTTTTTCTCTAAGTATTGCACTTTGTGGTGCAACTCTTAAAATGGTTTACGCTGTATATCACATATATTGCACTATGTTGTCTACTTCACAGGTCTTATAATCGTGGGTCTTATTTAGCAAAACTGTGTACGAGTAGATACCTTCTGACAGGCTTACTTTGTCTGTAATTAAAAGGGTTACATATACATAAAAATGTAAACAGTTTTTAAGTTTGTTAGGAGAGTATTTCACATAGGTCTAACAGTAGGTGAGCATAGTACTATATGATGTTTTAAAATATTTCACTTCTAGTGCAGTTTTACAGTAAACTAAAATATATAAAAGCACCTCATGTGTACTAGTTTAGCACCATTTCCAACAAGATATTTAAGCTAGTCGTGGCCCTTAAGAGGGCCAGTAAGTTTGAGGAGAGAAATTGAGGGCTGATTTTACAATCACTTGCAACACTATTGCAACTTTGCACAGATGAGTTGGCTTGGATGTTGGTTAAAACGCCAGAGACACATAAAAGCATACGGGAACGAATGAATGCCCACTTACAACATGAATATGAGCGTCCCACTTCATTCACAGAAGGCCACGCAATACTGTTATAGCTTGAGTGTCTGAAGAAGGGAAACACAGGAAAGCAAAGTGGTAGTCGCAGTTGGTACAATCACTATGCAGTGACACACAGCTGCCACACTTATCTCACTGGGGTGTTTCATGGCCCACAGAGCTGTTCTTTCATCTTTTTAAGAAGCATCATTGTTAAAAATATATTACACAGGGTACGCTTGCAGGCAGTCCAGCTGGCCGTAAGGAGAGCTTGTTGACAGCACTGAACTTTCTTGTTTCACTGTTGATTGTAGCTAGTCTACTGTTCTAAAGATTGCTATCAATTTGGGTTGCACTGCAATGGTGATTCCTTCCTGGGTTCTGTATGATGATAAGGAAGAATTTCTTCACCAGGAGGAGGTCAAGCACTGGGATGGGCTGCCGAGGGAAGCGAGGGAGGTATGGCACCAAGGGCCATGGTTTAAACAGTGGGACTCAGTAGGTCACAGTAATGGCTGGACTTGATCTCAGTGTTCTTTTTCAAACTAAGTGATTCTGTGATTCTAAAGTGAGGAAAGTATCCGTTTCTAGAAAAGTAAGTTGTTTTCTATTTGTCTTGATATGGAGTACCTTGGTGCTTTTTTTATAACAAAACCATTGTGGTTTTCATAACATGGGGAAGAGTGTTTTTAAATGGATATTGCTAAATGATATTTAGAACATAAAAGGGCACTAGGGTCCATATGACTTACAACTTGATGTGGTGTCGTAAATTACTATAGCAAAATTGAGCAGTTGTTGGATAAAAAACCAAACTTTTTTTAGTTCCTGGTTAAAAATAATTTTTTACTTTTCCAATGAGAATAATCTGAAACAGCAGTGCCCCTAAACGTGGTAGGGTTGTGTAAGTATTTAGAAAATAATCCTTTAAGACTTTATACATCTTTTCAGACAGGCACTGCTTCAATATTTCCAGCATTTATCTAACTCATACAGCTGCATAGAATGTTTGCAGGGAAATTAATTACCTTCCAGCATGCTGTCTACTTTACTTCAGAATGTGCTTTAGTATATGTTTTTCAGACTAGGTGAAGGTCTCATTATTGACAATTGTTTTCCTTCTAACACTTAATGTATGGGCAGAGTTACTTACCAAGCACGTGCCTGTTTGTGGTCTCATCAGCAGGTAAAACAACAGTCAGAATTAGAGAACTGAGTATAAGGTCATAGGAGTAATAGGAAGGCAGTCAAGAACTGATTAAATAAACTAGAATTAAAAATGAATTTTGAGGTCTGTTATTAATTATATAAAAGCTTGGAGCTTCCTGTGAATAGTGGATCTGTAGTGAACTCATTAGCTTTCCTGCTCTAATGTTACTCAAAGCTGGAGGTCACTTTTCTGCTTATCTTCGGTTTGTGCAAGATAAACTTCCTTGACACAGAAGGATTTTGTTTGCATAGTAATCCATAATTGGAAAGGTTGTGTGCATTCAGCCTGGATTTAATACCAAAAAAACCCCAAAGCACACAAATCAGGAAAATGTGCCTGTTTCCACTTGCAGTGGGCCCCAGCTGTGCAATCTGTGCTGTTCAAGCTGTCCTGCTTTATTCATGTTGTTAACAAAGTTTGGTTTGGATGAAGCACACTCATAGTTTGGTCACGCTCTTTATCCAGGGTACAAAAGATGAAACTTTTGTGTAGACACCTGGAGAGTCTTTCATTCCGCAGCCGTAGCCCCAGGAGGTCACACCGTACACAACCCAGCTTTCCCCTGGACGTTCGCACATCAGTGGTCCTCCGCTGTCCCCTTGACAGCTATCGATGCGTTTCTGTTCCTGGATGTTTCCAGCACAGAGCATTCTTCCTGTGAATCTTCTTTTATAACGCTCTTCACATACCCTCTTGGGAAGCAAGGGGATGGCAGCTTGTTGTAACGTTCTTGAATAAGCCCTTCCTGAAAAGAAGACCAAAATTATCGCATTGTGGTGCTTTGTCTTGGAAATATAAATAGCATTTAAGCCAATTCATACTATCAATCCTTCTCAATGTTTTGTCATTAAATACATTGAAAAGAATACTAAATACTGAAAAGAGCCTGTGCACTAAATATAAGATTAAAATACTAAAAACATATTGTAAATATGGAAAGCAGATTTTTTTTTTAAATCTAGAAGTTTTGGATGTAGCTTCACACCTCATGTAATGTTCACTGGATCATTCCAAGGCTAGCATTTGTTTTAAACACATTTCCTGTGATTTTAGAGGAGTATATATCACATTACTTCAATGGGAAAGCTGGTTTTTGAGGTGTGAGCAGTGGAGTTTGAAGCTCTATAGTTTTTTCTAAGTCACCAGTTCAGAGTTAGTTTTGTTCGGTGGTGCTGCACCATCTGTCACTTTCCAAGTGGAGCATCCGGCCAACCGCTGCAATGTGGAGCCATCTAACGCACACATGCCTGCTCGTCCCCTTAGTTGAGGTAGCACTACAGAGCCTGAGAGTGCTCTGGTATAGATGGGCAGTATCGTTGGAATTACTTGCAATCTTGATACCTCCTTTTTTCAGAGTATTGCTGAAAGCCCTGCCCAAAAAGAATCTTAATTTTAAGTTAAAATCTTAATACTTGTGAAATAAGTATGACTCATATAGTAAGAGTGAAATTTCAACTGAAGTACTGCAATGATGTAATTTCTTACCATAATTAGAGGCAATTACTGCAGTGTCTAATATTAGTTTCCTTAAATACATGTTCAAAGTAAACAGTGTTGCAGAACTTTCAGTGAATTGTGTAAAATGCAGGGCAAGACTAGGCAATTAACTAGGAATTATCAGAAAAAAAAAAACAAAAAAAAAAAACAAAAAAAAAAAACCCACAACAAACAGCAGACCTACAAGTCTGTCTCCTTACACATAGCGCAGTGACCTAGTCATCTCTGCACACAGAGGTGTGTGTCTTAATGCGTAAGAAGGAGAACTGATACTGGGCCTTGCCTCCTTGCCGGTTTGAATGTGTCTGAGAAACAAAGAATCAAGTGTGGCTGCGACCTTGTTATGTATTCAGCACCACAAAAACACAAAAGTAAAACATGGTTACTAGTCTGTAAAATATTTTAAGGACCAAGACCACTGAAGAAGAATAACCTTGTAGTGAGCTGAAAGGTGGTTAGCTAGTTTTTTCCAGAAGCCTGGATTGCAGATTGCATTGTGGCTGTCAAGTTTGGGCAAGATGTTTTCTCATGTGAATGCAACGGGCTAGTTGCAAATGATGGTGGTAACATGACAGACTAAAAATGTTATTTGAAATATCACTATGCATATTTTTTCTATCCATGTTTCTATCTTGTAGTAGTCTTTCTAAAATATTCTTTGTACTCACCTTAAAATCCCTAAATATGAGAGCTGCTAGTTATGCTCTGAGGCGGGGTGTGATGATCTGCTATCCAGTGTGAGCCTTGCAACAAATAAGCTTTTCATTCTTGCTTGTTAACCTTAACGAGGCTATTATACTGACCGCTTTTATGATTTAGAGTCACATAGTTAATCACCGCTTTTCAAACACAAACTAAATTCAGTAAACAAAGTGTTTCTGTTTAAGGATTGGAAGAGAAAATATTTCCTTATATAAAAAGAGTAAAGCTGTTCAATTTTTAGCATTTCCTTACTTTAAGTATTCTTTTTTTTTTTTTTTTTTTCAGTAAGCAACCTCAGGTAGTGTGATCAGTGCATGGAAATGATTATATTTTTACCTGTGTCACCCCATCCAGTGATGTAACAGTTAGGAGCAGTTTTCTGTGGTCTCTCTCTCCTTAAGGGCAGGCAGGCAGGTAAGACGTGGGTACTGAATCTGGCACACTGTTCCTCTGGCCCCTGCAGCCTCACTAGTGCAATGTCATAGTCACTGCTGTCAGGCCTGTACTCTTTGTGCATCACAATCTCTTGGACTCCAATTTCTTCCTCGTACTCTTCTGGTACCAGCGTATGATAATCTCCAACTCGCACGGCATAGTTCCTAGTGTTATTGCCATACCTGAGATTGAGATTAGAAAAAATAGGGTTCATTCATGCTAAGTCAGATCCTATACATACCACAGATTGCCTTCACTGTTTGCGTGTAACAATATCAACATGTTCTTTTAGAAGAGTAAAACTGTTTTCTCAGGTACTTAGGCTGAAGTACAAGTGTTTCCTAAAGAGTACCATACAACTTGTCTTGATTTTTCAGATTAGTTTATGTTCCATTTTGTATATTTGCATAGGCAAGTTTTCTTATGGCCGTCTGCCATGACTGGCATTTACTTCAAAGGTGTGAATATGGTATGCCTTATAAATATACTTAGTAAGGGAAATCCAAACTGCCAGTAATTATAAGAGAAGCTTGAGTACTAACACTGTTGTGGCACCCTAAATAACTACTGCAATGAAAACAGTATTCAAGCTTGATTTGTAGGTTGGTTGTGAAAATTCTTAAGGAGAAAAAAAGCTTTTTAATTCTAGAGACATCAGTAATTTGATAAAAACCTCTTTTGTTAACTAATGCTATATTATGGAAAATGAAGTGTAAGTGAATTATAAACATCTATCCACAAAGTCACAGAAGGCCTATAAGTCCTTGATTTTGTATGCCTATATGACCCCGATCCCTTTAATGTTTTAGATTAAATGGTGAATACCCAAAAGATTATTACTGTGGCTGAAATAACAGTTTTTTGTCCATGCCTTGGAGATTTTGAATTGTAGGACACATGCAGTCCTCCTCAGGAAAATGCAAACCAGGAAGTAGTGTTGGGTGTATTTATTTTAAATCTGGCTAAGCTAGCCCAAGTATTTTTGCTTTGACTTCTCTCTTTCCCTATAGGAAATTCGTAATGCGTGTGCATAAAATACAATGTTCAGTCACTTTCTAACCTACACTTTTTTTTCTTCTTTTTTTCTTTTCCTTCTTTTAACAAAAAGATCAGCAATGTGTTGATCTCTGCAGCATATGGAAACTTTCTTGGGAAATGGCAGACGAAGAAACAGTACAGAGTGCTTTGGAATAATACACCACTGAATATTCTAATTGCAGGCTGCATCCATAGCTACTTGCAGAGCTTTCTTTGTCAAATTCTGCATGTCTCCTTGTATAAGCAGAATTTCACTTCTAGGCTTGAAAGAAGATTGCGGGCTATGGCCAAACATTTTCTCATCAGAACATTGCCTGTTATGTAGAAGAAATGAAGTCACTTGTCTAGCACAAAAAACCTTCCAGGTCATCCTCAGTAGTATATCCGAAATGCTCACTCTTCAGATATTGTATTTTATGGTTAGAAATCAAAATTCTGTAGCAGCTACAAGTGAAGAGTTGCAACTGATGCAGTCTTGGTAATATTTACAGAAGAGTTTAAGAATGCATTCTTGTTGCCTCTGTTATCAGAGGGAGGACAGAAGAAAAATAAATTGCGTATTTATCCAAATACATTGCTTATTTCCTCCTGCAAACATTGCTCAATGTAATTCATATTTCAGTGTGTTTATCTCAAAGACATTTAAGAACAGAAACTCTTGTGTGTCACACCACTAATATCTTTCTTTTTTGACCACAGAAGTGCTAGCATTTTATACTTTATCACTGCATCAGTTTTAATTAGGAATTTCCATTAGTAATCAGGGCATAAATAAGACATTAGAAAAAGCAGAAGCACGAATCTTGGTTCTCAACGCATTCTAAGTCTAGCTCCTTGATATAATATTTCTTTGTAAGCTTGAATGTCTTACTGTCTTGCATTAGATCTCACTTTCTCATTTCTAGATTATTTTGTCTGCCTATTCCAGTTTTAAAGGCGGTTTGAATGTGCTATGAAAACTAAACCAACAAAATAGTACCTCATTTTATTGTACGAGTTAATTGATGCATTGGTCCTCTGTGTAACTTTGGTGACGGAGAAGTATAACTGAGAGCACAGCTCTGTGCCCCTATACAAAGTGGAGGAGGTCCATATAGAGACAGGAAGCTGAATGGTTGGGGTGCACAGTATCAAACAGTTTCCTTTCACTTTTACAAAATGTGTTTGTAGAACACGAGTAATGCTCAGAATGTAAGAATACTGGGATGGATTATATAGCTGGCTGAGTACTTCTCCAGTGTCACCTCGAGCACAGGGTGAGATTACAAACAACCTCAGCCGATGAATTAGCCAATTTTGCAGGATCTATTTTCCTTACAGTAAATTAGAAAAGGAAGCGGGCACAGAAAGCACTTTCCTTACTATTGCAGTAAAATGGCTTCGTATTATTTTCTCTTGAAATATTTTAATGTAAGTGCAAACACCCCGCTAAAATAGGAAGTGGAAGAGTTATGGGTTTGTTACTGACATCTCATTCAGTTATATATTTGTGCTCAAATTTCATAACTGTGTGATGACATTCCACTTCTGCAGTAAATGATACAGCAACTGAGCCTGGTGAAATAAGTAAAATTATAGTTTCCTTCGACAAGTAGAAATACTGAACAGTTCTGTACTCCTTTTTGCTACAGTCCCTGTTTATAACCGTTCATCTTAATTGCCAGTGAAAACTACTTTAAATAGGATTCTGTACCCTACAGTGTATTGCTAGATACTACCTTTGAATGCTTGAGAGTAATATTTTACTGACTTTTGGTATATGCCTGAGTGGAATACTAGATTGGAATACAAATATACAAGGTCATTAGCATTAAATAGATTTTGCCTGACATAATATGGCCAAAACCATTTCCAACAGTCACTGAAAATTCTGTCTCATAGTTTATAATTAGTACATTTGGCTCCATGCAGCAAATCACATGTGAGTGCCAGGCAGATCTCTTTTAGTTTCTGAAAGATGCGTGCATGAAATAAGTACCTGAATATTTATGTTAATCATTGTCTTCAAGAACATACAGGGTTTTTTTAGATATATACTAAATGACAATACTTGGCAGGTGTGTATTGCCAGTGGTTGAATAGAAGTATGGCTCCCAAATAGAGAACAGTAATTTTCCATGGTATAAATCTCTGTTTTAATGTAATGGATGCCTCTGTATTTTGCTTTATAGACCTTCTCCGTAACACCAAGTACATGGTTTACAATATATATTCTGTCCATTACACTTAATGACATTTGAAAGCGAGAAGGGTTGTGTATTTTTTTTTAAACCTGGTAGAAGTCAAGATTATAACAACATCACAAATGTGTCAAGTGTTTATAATTTACATGAGAAATGAAAACAATTCTTTCCTAAACTGATTTAGTAATCAAAGGATCTTTTGTTTGTTTTGTTTCTTTTAAAAAATCATCAACAACAATGAAACAAAAGAAACTAAGCACAAAGGAAAGCTGTTTATGACTAGTGAGAATGCTTTCCTGTCAGCCAAATATCAGGTAGTACAGTAGAAAGCTTGCTGCTACCATTTAATATTTAATCCTTGATTTTAACAAAAGGAAAGGTGCTCGCTTTAAGTCCTGCTATTTTTCTTTGTTATGGATGCTGCTAACTTAAAGCAGAATAATGAAGAATGGAGATTCAGGACAACCTGTCTTAGTTAAAAGCACTGCTTTTTGATATGTAATAGATATGTAATAGAATGAGAATTGCTACTTCTTGTGAGGATGTGTGAAACTTCTTTAGCTTCCAGTGAGAGATTTAAGGAGCAGAAGTATTTCTCATACTTCTGTGCACTTCTACACACATAAGGCATACACATTTAAAACTGATGTTTTTGTCTGTAGATGGTTATGTTTCTTCCCCTGTAGTAGCTGCCAAATGTGTAACTATCCTGTTAGAGCATCAGTACACAAAATAAGTGCAGTAGTCTACCATCATGCAGAAATTGTTAATTTTTTTCCATAGTATAATTGAGCTCACTTTTGTTATTTAAGCAATACTCTGATTTCCAGGATATAGGAAATGGTATACAGGACTTTCTCTTATCTCTCTATGGCAAATATGTGAAGAAGGCATTTTATCTATAGATAGCTCTTGGAAACCTATCCTAGTCCTAAACAAAATCACTCTGAGAGAATTAGGAAGTTGAGTCCTATGTATCCAGTGCCAGCTGAGAGCCAAAGGTATCTATTCTCGTTTACAGTAAACAGCAGCTCATCCACAGGCTGTCAGAGTTGCATGCTTAGAATTAGGTTGCAGTTTTCAAGGCAAAATAGGAAACAAAACAATGTGGTCTCTCAGACCACATGGAACAGTTCTACGATAGCCTGAATGGCTGCACCAACAGGGACCTATTGCAGTGTACTGTAGACCGGCCTTGCTGCTCTTTTTCCATAACCAGTCCCCTTTTATGTCGGTGTTTAGGGACATGTCTGGAATGAGCATGCTTTGGCAGTACACTGTTGTGACTTGAAGCCCCGGTGAAATAAACAAGCAACAGGAAGAGCAGGTCATGAATTCTATGGGGAGTACTTAATGTAAGAGCAGTTACAAGCACAGCAGTAACTAACTTGTTTCATCAAACTCATAGAAGTGTTCTAATGAGTTTCTAATGAGTTTTCTAATCAGATCTTGATTTGCACGCAGAAACTGTAAATGCCTTCCTGTGACCTCCCTTTTTTCCCTGTGCTTGAAAAGGAACATGAAGCCATTTTATATAAAGTTTGGTAATAGCAGCTGGAGTACTTTGATAGTTCCGCAGAAACAACTGTGGAAAATCGGTGAAATCAGTGAAAACAGGCTGTAGTTTTATGGAGTTTGATCATTTCAGCTTGAAGTACTACTAAGGAAAGTCTTTCACGATTTTCATGAAACATGAAAACAAAAATATATGCATCTGGCATTAAGCAAAAGTAACAGTTTAAGTAAAGTAAGTAAATAAATATTTATACTTTATATAATATATTAAGTATTTTCACTTAATTAAAAAAAGTCTGGCTCTTCTTCAGTACAGTGCAAAAGGAAAGGCTCGAAGTCCAAAGGATATGGACAAAACTTAGCCCATTTCCTCACAGCCGCAATGCAGTTCTTCTATGCTTTTATTTCGGCCCTACAGCAACGTTCTGTGGGAGCTCAATTAAATAATTGTTTTGAAAATTTAAATTTTACACCAGCATACTTTGCAAGTTGGTATTCTTATACTACAGTAACTTCACTGGCAGTGAATTCCTGATTTCAAAAGTGCTAAAAAGAGCATATAAAAAACTGAATGGGAGAATCATGGTTTTCCATGAAGATGCTGAAGTTTTGAATATAAATCTCTTGGATGGGAGGACATCTAGAATAATGTTCAATTAATTGGTTTATTTTTATCTGTGGACTTATGAAGTTGGCTATTTGTTGTTTTTTTAAACCAAAGATTTTACTCTTCTGAATAGTTTCAGTGGGCCTGAACCAGAATGTTTTTGCCTATATCCAGAAATAATATATAGTTTGAAAATACACTTTATTGTTAAAGGGAGACCAACCTTTTAAAGCAGTGTGCAGCAGTGAGGACCCAGCAGCTACTAATGAGAGTAGCACCACACAAGAGTCTTCCATCCCCGTGAGATGATTTCAATCGGAGTGCAACCTGCCATGGCCAACCGCCCCTACAGAGAGCAGAGACATTGTTTTCAGGGTACAGAGATGGAAGAGTAATGTAGCTTGTCAGTTATCTTGAATGTAAATCCCATATAGTTTGTTTGATTAACAGAGCTTACAAAATGTTACGTGTTGTCTAGCAGTTGAGAATACCTTTATATTCCTTCAGCATTCAGAATTCCATTTAACAACGGTCAGGATTGCTTTCTGGATTGTTTGGGCACCCAGCATGCTGGTTACTTCCTCCCACTGTGAATTATTTTTATTTTTTCTTCTCAGGTTGTATTCATTTTTCCAAAAATACATTCTGTGAATTCCTAGCCAAATACTCGAGTCTTATGAGGAGCGGCTGAGGGAGCTGGGATTGTTTAGTTTGGAGAAGAGGAGGCTCAGAGGAGACCTTATTGCACTCTACAATTTCCTGAAGGGAGGTTGTGATGAGGAGGGCTTTGGCCTCTTCTCCCAGGCAACAAACAGGGCCCAAGGAAATGGCCACAAATTGTACCAGAGGAGGTTTAGGTTAGACATAAGGAAGGACTTTTTCTCTCAGAGAGTGGTCAGGCACTGGAATGGCCTGCCTGGGGAGGCGGTGGAGTCACCATCCCTGGCAGTGATCAAGAGGCGTCTGGATGAGGAGCTACGAGATATGGTTTATTAGCTTGTGGTAGCAATGGTAATGCGGTTGGACTAGATGATCTTGTAGGTGCTTTCCAACCTTGTGATTCTATGATTCTGTGATTCTATACTCTCCAAGTCAACAAAGCAGACATTTGTCAACTGGAGAGGGAAATTAAAGGAATTTCTTGAAAAACTTATTCCATCCTCTTTTCACGTCTGCATTACGATCTGCTTTGTTGATTCTGAACTGTTTGAACATGGACGTTTACAAAGCAGAGATCTAAAGCAACTGTAGAAAACACAAGTAATAGATAAGCACCTTTATTCAGGCTGTGATCTTTTGTTTTGGATAGTAGATCCGGGATACGTATTTACAGGCCTATTGAGATAGGATAGCTTGATTTCAGTATTTCAATAGGTTAGTAGAATATTGAATCTGAGAAGAGTGAGTGGGGGGAAAGAGAGAGATTCATCTGTAAGCAACATCAACATCCAAGAAAAAGCAACTAGTAGGCCTAGATATTTTCTGACTGCTGCCAGCTTGAATAGGTGTGGTGAAGTACAACAGCTGCCCAGCATCATCTAGTTCAGCGTGCTATCTTAGAGTTGCCAGTGGCAAATGATTTAAAGGTAGAAAAATTTACTAACTTTGGATTTTCTGGTATATATGTAAGTATCCAGTTTCTTTTTGAGCTTTCTTTTGACCATGGACCCTTTTCTGATATTGTCCATATATTCCTTTTCTTGATTAGGAAGCATTTCTAAGTGCGCCATTAGGTTTCTGTCACCTCATCTAATCTCTCTGTGCTTAATTATTATGAGACCTGGTTTTCTTGTTCAGACTTAACTGTGCCATCCACTACTTGCCATCTTTTCATTTTATTCAGTGTCTTTTAGGAGTATATTCCAAGAGAATAATTCTCAATCTCCTTTTTCTATACAGTGCACTATTTATTCTATTGATTTATACTAATTTTTCTCATATTGAGGTAAGTTACGCTAATTTGCTCTGACTGCATTTCAGTCTATTTTCTGTGTTTCTTCATGTTACTGTTCTTTGAACCCTCTCCACTTAGTATATTTTTTGAAACAGATTGACTGAGACTTTGAAATAGGTTCCAGAAAAACATGTAAAGAAGGTGGGTCGGCCCTAGCCGGGCTCCCTGGCGCCCAAACGCCGGGGGATGCCGGCGCTCCTTTACCAACAGCAGTGATGGGAGTTGGACTTGATGATCCTCGTGGTCCCTTCCAACTTGGGATATTCTGTGATATGTGTTTGTGATTACTCACAACTGTTCAGAAAATAAAAACTACACTTCCTATTGTAGCATTTAACAGCAGTAGTATCTTACTAATCTGTTTGTGTTAGTTAAATGCAAGCAAAATGTATCAACAAAATATCTGGTTTTATAGCTGCATCATCATCAGAAAGTTGTATTTTGTGAAGGAATATTGGAAGGTGCTGGCAGTGATCTTTTAGGATAGGTAGCATTTAAATCCTTGTACCATATTCATAGCTCTTTTCATCCTTTGAAAATAAGTGAAGTGGCTGTTTTGAAAGTGAGAAATTAAATCTGATCCAGGACTAAACCCATGGGCATCTGCTGATTTTCAACTAATGGATGTTTTTGAATTTCCCACCAAATCCACTTCTACCTAATGATAAACAAAAACAAACAAAAAAACAACAAAAAAGCATAGTTTAGGCAAACAGTTTATGGTAAGTAGACCCTGCCTACAGCAGGGGGATTGAAAGTAGATGATCATTGAGGTCCTTTTCTAGCCAGGCCATTCTATGATTCTGTGATTCTGTGAAATACATGTGTTGGACACTTATGCTGAAAATGACATTTCTTTATCAAATATTTACCGTAAAGAATTTTTTCCACCAATTATTCGCTTTTGTCGACGATGTAGTAATCTCAATCCGCAAACAGAAGCAAGAGAATCTAAGCCAGAAAGGGAGATATAGACAACATTAAACTCAAAAAGTATCCATTCTGTGATGACAGTTAACTAAAAACTAGGAAGGTTGAGATTATTCTGTTTCGTGGTAGTTTTCAGCAACCAAATTTTGCTCTGGGAAAGTGCACTGAATTCTTTCTTGCTGAGTATTTTTATTTTCATTTTTGTTTTTGATATGCTAACAGAGCAATTTACACAGTTGTGTTCTGCTTTTCAATTGTACACCTGGAGTTATTCCTAGAATTTTCTTTAGGGTTCTTCCTTACTTGGTGTAAGTGAAAGCAGAACTTGTCAGACCGCATAGGTTTCAAACCTCAGCTGAAGATACATTATACCTTGAGAAGCTGTGAGTAACTGTATATCCTTTTGCATTTTCATATCCCTTATACAAACATGGCTGCTGTGAACAATGGTAGACAAGTACTCTGTACCACTTGAATAGTCTTCATGATTGGTTTGCAGAGCTAGCACAGCAGGAAGGTAAAACAGTGAAGGCGTATAATTTCCCACCATTTTTGTTTCTATTAGTTCATTTCATATAACTGTTTCCTCTGTAAGGTGCTGGGTTCCATCTCTTCCTACTATGACAGTTCCCCACCTGAACATGTTCGTCTACTGCTCAAAACAGGACTTCACCTTTGTTGCTATTTCCAGGGACCTTCTTGCCTAAGTGGTCACAGATGACGCCTGCATCCTCGCTGTGACGGCAGTTGTGTGTTCCAATGTCCTGCTTAATGCAGTCTGCCAAAGATCTCTCACTTCCAGTACATTTTACATTATCCACATGGATTGGGCCTTTGCCCTCCCCAAAATATGCCATTGTCCTTGCTCTCGCTGGACCTCTGGAAACAAAACAAAACACTTTTTTTTTTAATCAAAACCTTTGAGATACTGTTCTACATTTACTCAGCTGAAATAGAGAGTTTTAGTAGGGAAGATGTCAAGGTTTTATTCCAAGTCCTGTCACTGATTTACTAGATGATAAATTTTCTTCTCATTGCCTCTGTTACCCTAGAAAGCAGACAAAAAATAAGCGTAACAAAATTGCTACAATTCATTAATGTTTTAAAAGTGCTCTTATGCCACTAGTTAGAATGCAGTGTGCCAAGTATTTTACATTGTAAAGGCACTGCAAATATCTACAATAAAGCAGAATATGTAAAAGCTGCTTTCTGATAATCTTTTTAATCCACATACTAAATAGCATCTGTGAATGCTAAAAATATATTTTTTTATGGTCTGATTCCCTCAGTAAGATGGACTAGTTAACTAAGAAAGTATCTTTGCGGGGTATAGGAGCTATGATGTACACTTCAATTTATGTTTAAAGTTATTAACATATTTCATTATCCTGAGTAGAAGTCATTTTTTTTAAGTGTGTTCCTGTAGTTGAATTCTAAAACTGCAGTATAATTGTAGAAAGGCAGAGATGTAACTCTTGAAGAAAGAAAGAAAGAAAGAAAGAAAGAAAGAAAGAAAGAAAGAAAGAAAGAAAGAAAGAAAGAGAAAGAAAGAAAA
>JAOWBP010002392.1:31307981-31336529 GCA_028571105.1 Tragopan temminckii | reverse complement strand
AAGGAAAGGAAAGGAAAGGAAAGGAAAGGAAAGGAAAGGAAAGGAAAGGAAAGGAAAGGAAAGGAAAGGGGAAAGGGGAAAGGGGAAAGGGGAAAGGGGAAAGGAAAGGGGAAAGGAAGGAAGGAAAAGGAAGGAAAGGAAGGAAGAAAAAGTTGAGGGTTGGATCCTTTTGAGGCCACACAAACCAAGTAAGATTGGTTAATTTCTACAAAACTTCACACTGGACATATGCAGATAGGCAAGGATGTAACAACCTTTTTTTTTTTTTTTTTTTCCCGATTATTCTATGAAAGTAGCAATTAATTAACAGCTGAATAAGTGTGAAAAGCTTACCTGTGACTGGGAAGTATGCAATTACAGGCAAAGAAAGAAAGAAGGGAACTGCAGGAACGTGAATATTTTCTGCATTGCGTGAAACCTGGATTGACTTTGTGCAATCTGTTCTCAAAGCACAGGAGACTGATTTTTCTCCCAAACGCCTCATAAAACAGGCAGAAAAGCCCCAGCTGCTTCACCGACTTTTTGTGACTGCATCTGTAGTTGATGCAGGTAAGTTGATACACTGAGATGCTGTAGAGACTCCTAGATATTTCTTAAGTTTGTACTAACCAATAATTTCTGCTCTTATTCTCAAGCATAGCTTATTCCCTAGAATGTCGAAGAATTTAAAATGTCAGCGTTTTGGGAAGGTTCAGCCTAATCATCATAAGTACTTGGTACTTGCAGTTTAACCCAGACAGTTCAGCACCATGCAGCCATTCACTCAAAATTCCCACAGTAGGATGGGAGGGAGAATCAGAAGAAGGTAAAACAAGCTGTCAAGGCAGTGTGAGAAGCTAAAATGCCCTTGACTTAGCGTAAGCACTGCTCAGCAACAACTAAAATGTCTGTGTGCTGTCAGCATTGTTTCTTCTCCTACATCCAAAACATGGCATCCTTCCAACCACTACGAAGAAAATTAACTCTATCCCAGCCAAAACCAAGACAATAGCACTTTAATACATATGCCTCAAGGCACTTTACAAATTATCCTATGCTTGTGTAAGAATAAATATGAAATCTAAGTATTTAAATGTCAGCCTAAGACATTTAATTGTGGTTTGAAGTTCTGATCTTTATAGATTGTATGTAGTGCCATATAGCTTCAGCAATGACTGCAATCTGCTGTATGAATGACCTTTTTTGAATAATCAACCTTTTATCCAAATGAATGAGTGAACACGCAGTTCAAAAACGAACAAACAAAAAGAAAGAACCATAAAAGGTGCATGTGTTTATTTCATTTGTTGACTTTTGTGATAGATGTTTAGTTTTAAGTATTTAGAATATGCTTCATAATATCTTGACAACAGTTTTGTTGTATATGTTTTGAGAGTAAGAAAGAACTACTAGTGGGAAACAACCCAGCTGTCCGTAGAGAATTGGGCAGTTTGCTTTAGGTGTGTCTGAATTAAAAGATTATGTATAAGTTAAGAGCTTTACTGATATTTTGTTGTGATTTAATATACTGAATTCTAAATAATAGGAGAGTACCTCTATGTATACAGAAGGATAACTGCATGTGCAATGAAATGCCAGAATAGAGAAAGAGAGTTTAATGATGAAGGTGTATTAGGCAAGAAAATATTTCTTTCTACATCTCCATTTTTATATCTTTTTTCATACCTGCAGTATTGAGGAAGATATGTGAGAAATGTCATAAAGTGTTGATATGATTCTATGATTCTATGAGTTATGTACTTTCATCAGCTAGGGATTCTTTGCTGGGGAGAAATTTTGATGAGTCATACCACTTACAGAGTTTCTTCACTCTGAAAACGTGGCTGAATCAGACTCAATTGCCTATATTCATATAATTCATAACATAGAACATGTCATAATTCAAGCTTCCTCCTTTTTTGAACTTGCACATAGAAAGCCTTGCCTATTTGGATTTCTTTACCACATATTGAAGGGCGCAGGATTTCTAAGTAGGAAATCTTACTTAGAATTCGTGAATTATAGAAAACCAGGAAAGGGAAGCATGCAAACCAGCTAACAGAGATGATACCACAAGGTCAACTGTCATTAGACATTTTAATTTCCCTGGCCACTGTGTATTTACCAGATAATCCACCAAAGCCTTAACTGACTTTGAAACCAGTATAGGTCAATCTTTGCCTAATGAGTTTAGTATGATTTAACTTGTCAATCACAAGCAATGTGTCTCTTGGTCCAGATATTTTCTTTTTGTGAAGGATACTCTGATGACAAATAAAATGTTGGATGAAAAATGTTCTACTCCCTCATACTCATGGGCAGCTGATCTGTGCATGTATGGTATTAAAAAATGCTGGGACAGCACAAGCACGTATTGCAAAATCTTACCTGGTTTAGGTATTTCTGTGTCAAAATACCAAGTTTCTGCCCTAGGGCATGGCTCTAAAATTGCTCAGGATATTGGAAACTACTTTGTTGTAAATCACCACATTATACTTAGTGTAAGCTCCTCAGAAGCAGTATTACCACTGTTAATAATGCTGCTGATCAAGAAATCTAGTTGATTAATTCAGAGAACCAACTTCCCTAGAATACTTATTTTTCTGTAGTAGATAATTTTTGGAGCACTAAGGTGGCATATTTATTTATTTGGGGTGGAGTGTGAGTGGGAAAGTATGCTCTTATAAGCCTGATGTAAATGAAGAGGGTTCAGTTCTACTGGCACAGTTACTTAAAAAAATGCAAAGGATCCTAAAACCTTCTTTTTCTCTTTGCTCACTCTATTAAAATACTCTTTTGTACGCTAAACTGATCTCATACTAGAAAGTACTTCAGAAAAGGTGCGTATTCTCTTAGCATTTAACCTGCTACAAATATTACTTATATTAGGCTGCTATTCTTTTTATGTTTCCAAGAATTTTTTTTCTGATGTTCTTTATATTGCGTTTTTCTAATATTAATCCTGTTTGACAAAGTAGCATAATGAGGCATCTTTAAAACTGGCATTGCTTTGAACATAGTGATTTTGCCAGCTCAGAGCTTCTCCTGCTTCATCCTCATAAAAGAACACTAATAAGTAGCTGAGAATTTTCCAAAACGGGATTCCATAAAATAAACGTACAGCTAGCCTCTGACATTATGAATGATATATGCAGGAAAAACTCAGTCCCATATTCAAAATCTTTACTCTTTGTTTACGTAAGTCTTCTGTTCTAAGACAGTCTTTTCTCCCATTTGTAATAATAAATCTGTGTTTTTCTTTTTTTCCCAAGGAATGTGATGCAAGGCTAAGTATGTTCAAGGTTCCCCAAACTTGGAAATTAAACACAGCATTATAAAGGGAGTTGAATTATAATGTTTAGTTCTGTGATCAGTCTTAATGAAAAGTGATGTTAACATCAGTATTAGGCATTTTGTGAGTCCCTCCTGGGAAAAGGTCGTAATGTAAACAAGCAATATTAATAAACTCCCAGCTCAAAGAGGTGAACCTAGAAGCCCAAATTGTGCTTAGGAACAGTCAAGTCATCACTGAATATAATTTGAATTTTAATGAAGAGATTTGTTCATGAACTCCCAGGCCCAGAAACAATTCCAGCTCATCATTACATGTAATAGCGTAGTCACAATTGTGAAATGTAACTGTCTAAAGACAGGGCTACCAAGATCCATTTCCAACAAGCTTTACCAATTTGTGGAACCTAATTTTAGATTTCAAAAATGTGTTTCTCCTAAGCCCTTCAGAAAACATGTATTCTGTTGTATCCTATAATCTTAAGCCCTTGGTCTCTCATATGACAGAAATTCAGAATTTAGACAACTATCTGTCTTTGGAAAGACTTGAAAGGAGAAGGTAGGGATAAATGATTGAGTCTGATAACCTGTGGGAGAAATATATGGCCAGAGAGGCTGAAGATGGAGCAAACTAAATGAATAATTTGGTAGGAGATAGATAGTACAAGTCAGGTTGTTTGAAGATGCAGTCTGCTAGTAGTTATAGCATAAATATGTTGTGTTTTTTGTTTTTTATTTTTTCCTTAAGAATACCAAACACACAACTTTTAAAAGGCTTATGTTATGTGAAGAGGCATAAACTGATAACATTCAGTTGCACAAACTTCGTTAGAAAAAGCTTGGTTTGTATTTCCTAAGTTCAGATTCCTTTACAGATACACTCAGTATCTGTATTTCACCAGTGTTCTGGAAATCTTTCTGCTCATATTTCATATTAGTCCTGCTATTTATGTGTTTGTCCTTTAGCTGTTATCTTTACTGCTCGTAGGTGTGCTTGTGGATCCCTTCCAACCTGGGATAACTATGATAAATATGATTCATAAAAAAAAATGCTCATGAGTGTTGTGACTTAGTTCAGAAGTGGCTTCTATCTTGCAGTAGTTTTAATTAGAGGGGGTTTTGTCCCATCAGGTCTATTCATATATTAAATGAAGCTATTGAGATTATTGTAGGATGAAGTCAATCATTTGTATAACAATTTTATCAAATTTCCAAGCTACATCAAGTTTAGACAGATCAGGAAATGCAGGAAAAACCCCATGGAATGGGGAAACGAGTAGTTGGTGTGCCTGAATCTTAATCAATGCTGAAATCATATCCGCACCTGTTGTTATACTTCAGTAAAATAAATAAATAACTGTTATATTAGGAACTATTGATTTAAAAGTCATCATTAAGGCTCACAAATGATAAAATATTTGCAGTATGCAAAATTATAGCTTTCAATGAGGACAGATTAAGAGCTCTTTGAAACAATACAAACATTATCCATGAGAATTTAGCTAAATTCCAGACAGCTTCAGAAAACTGTCATAATCCGCATCTAGGTTCTGCATATTTTTATTTTATTCATTAATGTAATGAAAAAGGCATTTTAATTTCCTCTGTGCTTTTGGTTGTTCTTTTGTTTTGATTACATTTACTGTTACAGCATATCACTAAAGCACTGGTCAGGCACCTTCGGTTTTAATTTGTTGATTAAAGGTGATTCAATATGAAAATTTTTGTATGAACAAAAGTTGTCTCTTAAGTATGGTAAAATACAAAACTCTGACATAAAAGCGGAAGCGGAAGAGAGAATCTGCGTAGTTCACAGAATATGTAACCCTCTGTGCTGGTCTAGATGTTGATATTAGTTCCCCTCATTTCTCCAAACTAGAAATTGCATTCTTTTTAAAAGTGTTTAGGAATCTGAAAACTGAAGATGAAAGAAGTAAAGCAAGTGCAATTTGAGTGGGAAGGAGTACGGTGTAGATACACTGAATAAAATTTTGTTACGTTAGTGCAACCAAGGGTTAAAGAAATGAATTGTGTGTAATGTATTTGTATCCTACAGACATGTAGCACCATAAGTGACAAATAAAAACGTTATTTATTCAACAGCTTAAGTAATTTGGAATATTTGACTTGTGATAAAATTATTTTCATAACTAGCATTAAGTTGCCTTTTAGTTGCCAATCACTGATATGCCTTTGAGCCTCAAGGTTTGTTTTTCCAGTTTTGCTAGTTAATGAAAATGTTAAGACATAGGCTATATTTTTATGCTAATGGTATAAATAAGCTTTTCTATAATTATGCCAAACAGACAAAATTTAAAAGAGACCTATTATGCAAGCAGGCACAGTTTGGTGATATTTAGTTGCACAACGTTGTTAGATATAGCAAATGGATAACTTGAGGAACAGCTCAAAAGATTTTCTTACTTGTAGCCAAGCTGTCGACAAACTACAGCTGCATCCTTATCAGACCATCCATCATCACAAATTGTGCCCCACTGACCATTGAAAAAAATCTCTACACGTCCTTCCTTCTTATTCTCACCATCCATCAGCCTGATGGGAGGACCTGGGAATAAATTACAGCTGTTAACCCACAACAACAGAAACAAGAATGAGTACTTTTAAATTATTTCCATCACAATGAACACACAGAGTCAACTGATGTTCAGCAAGCCTTATGTCAGCCGTTAGTCATTTACTTTTTCCTGGCTGACAAAAGGAAACAGAACAAATGATAAAATAATGTGAATGATTGTCATCTCTGTGCTTTGAATTTTATAGTGCATAGGGCATAATGCATAACTTCACCACAGTAGTCACAGAACAATTTTCCTCATAATGGCAGTCACTCGAGGTATCTTTTATCTGGTAACCATTCATGGGACACGTTTCCCTTGCAGAATCTTTGTGGATGAATTAAACTGTACCTTAGTTCATAAATCCATTCTCAAACTGATTGCTGCCACACATCTTACCACAATCTCAGCAAAAAAAGTACTGCACTGTGTTGAACTTCAGTTACTACTTACTTGTTATATGTGCTCTGTAGCATGTTTTGTGTGACAGCATAATGATCTACAGCATGTTATTATAGACTACAGTGTGATTATTTTTCTAGCATTTTAAACTGATTGCTTATTCAGATATGCTTATAATACAAATTCTCACTTGTGGATTAGTCAGACTTAATTGACTGTGGGTTGTGCTCGGCCTGTAGTTAAGTTTTGAATCATTAAGCAAAGTATATATTTGATTCTCCTTTCCATTAAGACTACTTTATAGCATGCTAGCAATGCAAGACTCCTTAAAAGAGTTACAAATTCCTTTGAGGTCTCTTTGTACTCTTTAAGTGAAGGAATCACATTCTGAATCTTCTTCTGTGTCATGCTTTATAATCTCTAAGACTCTAATTAGACTTCCTTGTTTTGAATAATTAGGAAGCCTGTTCCACATCCTTTTAACCTGTTCCTACTCATGTCTAACCCTGTAAGGATGAAAAAATAATAATTTTGCTCTTAAATAAGAGTATTTTGATACATCATTTTTTGAAATTTGATTCAGATTAATTTAAGGTATGAATAACTTTTGCATACCAAACCTTACTCTGGTGCAGAGCTAGTTAAATCTGACTTTATTTGCTGATTAAATGCAGAAAGATTATAAAATAAAATTAAAGTAGTTTTGCTTTAAATGTAATTTAAAGCGTATTGTTCATATTGGTGTTTCCATACTGCCCAAACAGTTACAAGTATATGCTTCACCAACTTTCTGTTCAGTTACATTATCAGGATATTATTTACTAAACAAATGTTGTCATTTTCATGGTGTATTGTATTTTGAGCACCCCTTAGTGTCTGTTTTTCCTCAAATTATGTAATCTACTCATGTTTTTCAACCGATTTCATCCTTAGAGGAAGAAAAAATGCTTTTATTCAAGTGCTAGAAAGTGAAGGGCAACGATAGAGTCCTTGTCTCTTGTCCAGTCAGGAAGAGTTAGATACTCCCTCTCCATGACAAATGAGTTATTCTAGAAGAATATGATTTAGGTGTATATTACATGACCCAGCTGGAGGCATGAGATATTCGTGATACATTGTATCTGATTTGTTGTTATCTCATCTGCTTGTGTTCTAGCGTAGATTTATTTATGAGCACAAAACTAATATGATTTTCCAGTAATGGGAGATGTGAGAATGCTACCATATAGAGGTATTTAACTGAACTGGACCTCCTTCAGCTAAGACTGTATTTTATAGAAACTTAAGCAAAGCAGCACGGATGGTTTGCATCTGTAAAGACGGCTGTGATTATTTGAATTCCTGTTATTTTTGGTCTGGGAAATCTTTTTGTACAAAATATGATAGTATCATTATCAAATATATAACAGAACTGTACTGCAATATAAAACATTCATTGGATTCTTACAGGTCAAAAGCTGTAAAGGAAAAGATCAGAAAAAAAAAGGAAAGAGAATAAAAGTGCATGTGGAAATGCTGATTGTTGTAAGAACAGGTAGCAATGTTGTGCAGTAAATCCATGTCTTAATTTGCAAAATAAGCCTTCAGTCAATAATTTCCACAGAACTTCAAGAAATGAGGCATACAAATCCATTAGATTTCATTAGAAGCAGTGAATCTCATTCCACTAGTTTCCTTGTTAATTCTAACTCCAAAATCGACTAGAATAAACTTGGTTAAATTTCAAAGAATATTGGCAACAATTTTGTCAAAGTTTACATACTGACAAGTTACAAAATTTGTATGCGTCAAATTTAAAAAAAAAAAAAAAAAAAAGAAGAAAGAGAAGCTGATTGTCAGAACAGATGAGTAACCCAATTGTTCTAGTCTTTTATTTTACATGTCTGATAGCTGTAATTCCTGTTTAATTATCTATATGTGGATTTAGAAATCTTTGGAATTCACGTGTAATACCTCTATGTAATTAGTTACTTCTGATTTCTTATCTGTCTTTTCATTCTTTCTTCATACAACATAGTCAGCTTTTTAACATGATCTTTGATCTGTTTAGTATCACTCTGTCTGCATTAGTAAGTGGGGGCCACTTATCCTGGCACAATCCAAATGACAGACCAAAGTAATACAGAAAGATTTTCATACTTCTCACCATTTCTTCCCGTTCTCTCTGAACTTACATTCTTTCTATGTCTTTTCTCAGACTGTCTGAATGTAAGGCTACTGAGGGATGTAATATTGATGTATATTTTTCAATGCACAGGTTCCTCTCCAATTTCCTATAACGTGGGGCAGTTCCTTAGAACTTGGAGAGTGCTGAGTGCAAAGCGGTATACCATTAGTAAGGGTGAATTAGATGTAAAATCCAATGAAGAAAAAGATTTAGAGAACATTATCTCTGGAATCTGCATTTGCTAATTTAGAAATTCATGCTGGTTGTTACTGTTCTGGCTGTTTATGTTCCTTTAAACAAAGCCTGATTACTTATGATCTTCAAGAGAAAAGTGAACTTTTTCCCTTCCTCATCTACCTTTGTATACACCTGCTAAACAGTAAGATTTTGAGCACCCTTAAGTTCACTATAGTTCTCTGGAATATGTGCCTATAGCAATGCTCACATTGTGATGTTACCAAAGGGACACCTTACCAAGCAAGAGTTTATGGCTGTTATCTGGATGGCAAATGAGTCTGACATCCTCCTGATGGCTGCAGTCATGCTTTCCCCACTCTCTCCTTGAGCACTGCAGAAGATCTGTTTCCTTCCCAGAGCAGCTGACATCATCCAACCAGATGGGACCAGAGTTTCCTTCTGAGGAGCTCTCTGGTGCACTTTTTCCATACCTATGCAATAAAAACGTATATGTTTTGGTTAGAGGGCATATAATAAATACTTCAGCACTAGAAAGGAAATAATTTTTTTGTTGACAAATAAAGATTTCTCAAGTCAACAATGGAGAGTAATAACCATGATTGAGCAGGTTCAGTTAGCATTAAAATGAATGAGAACACTACATGTTTCTTTCCTGGTAACCTGTGTTTTTAAAGAATTACTGTTACATTAATGCAGACTTCAGGATATATTACCTTTGATTAAGGCCTCAATCAAATATACATCTGTCTCACTCACTTTGATACTTAAATCATGTTCTTAATATCATAAATACTTGAATGTTTGGACTTTTTTGAATGTGAAGGCAAGATAACAATTACTTAGAGTGTATTTTTCTAAACACAGTCAGTATGAAATGACTGCTTTCTGAGATATGTTAGTCAATACTTAACAGTGTCTCAGGACTGGGGAGATTTTTGAGCTAGGTCCAGAAGAATTTGTACATTGAAAATCTATCTGATTTTTACTGACTGTTTCATGAGCAAAGATTTTGAATAATCAAACTTTCATAGGCAAACTAGAATACAGTAAATCATTTTTTCTCTATAAATTGGTCAGCCAAAAAACACAAGTGGAAGGAACTCAGTGAATGAAGACTGCTGAATTACAGACTGAGTTGAATCTTTTTGCTCTAACTAAATTGAGGCCATAAATATCTAATGGAGACTGCGGGAAGCAGATTTTAATGCATTTTAACTCAGTAGTTTCTGTGAAGCGCACAGCTAATATTTAAAAAAAAGACTCTTGAAGAATATAGGATTCACATAAATATCTACCGTCATTGTCAAGTCAGAGAGTCAGATATCTGATATCAAATAATCTTACTTAAATCCGAGCTGCCGGCAAGCCACCTGTGTATTCAGCTCTGTCCACCCATCATCGCAGACTGTGCCCCACTGCCCAGAATAATAGACCTCCAGGCGTCCCTCATGACTGCCTTTCCCACTTGTTAGCCTTAATGCACCATCTGTGTCATTAACAAGCAAGGAAAAACAAAAATAAGAATCAGTTTTTCTGAGGTCCAATTACTGTTCTGAAATAAAATGAATATCACTACATTTACTGCACCTCATTAGAATATTAAACTACTATATCTGTGCTGTTCACTAGATGCCATTCAATGAAAAGATATATAAAATGCCATGATGCACCCAGGTTGTTGTAAAGTGCTGAGTAACACAGCTGCTTTAGTGCAAGATTTTGATCTCCAAGTCCTCATTACATACCAAGTTCACAGAAGTAGGCTCTAATTATGTGGTTTCATTGTTTATACATACAACTTATCTTCTTTATATATTATTATTTCCCATTGCTTTTATGCTGATAGAAACAATACACAGTGAAGACATGCACTGCACAGTAAGTAGCAGTTAGCGTGTTGCAAAGGAACCAAGGCTTGGTGTTAAATAATGAGATTTTTAATGCCTGTAAAATTTCCACAGGCAACAGCCAACTCTTTTTGATACTGCTACAATGTATTATTACTGTGAGGTTTTATGCATCTGCAAACTTTAGAAATTCTTTTTCCAGTGCTGTCAATTCTGCATTTGTCACTGTTTTTCTTGTGTGTTTATTGGTAATTGAACTACCTGTGAGAGGTGTACAGGAAACACCAGCATCTTCTTTGTGGTCGCAGTTGTGTTCCCTCCAGGAGCTTTTTGGACACTGTTCTATAGATAGCTCATTTCCTGTACACCGCACTTCATCCAGGAGCACAGGGCCTGAGCCTTCTCCAAAGTAAGCCTGGCTCCATGCCTTGGCAGCACCCCTGTCAAAAGATAACAAATGCTGTACAAGCAAATATAAGCAAGCCAGGGTCTTGGAGGCAATGGAAACAGCTAGAATGTTATATATCTGGCTTCTAAAATAGAAAATGGGACTTCCTGAAAATCTACTGCAGGGGTAACTGACTGTGCAGCCTGTGTTACATCTGTACTACAGTGTGCTTCTACAGTCAACTTCATTAAGTTCAGCAAAGTTCAGAACTTGAACATACCATTGCAACGTTTCCATAGTTTCAGTATGCTTATGAAATCAAATCCAATTGTTTCATATTTACGTCATTTTCCTTTTCTATTTCTTCATTTTTAAGAACTCCATTCCTAGAAGGGATTATAGCTTTACAAATGGGTATGAGGGTTCTAATTGTAATTTTCATTTAATGTGTATACATGGTAATCTTATTTCTTCAGTGACTTACTTTGCTTTGCTGCCCTTAGAAGTACATTAAACAAACCTCAAATACTTAGAGCAGATAAACTCGATTGTTCTACATTTTGTAATTTAAAAAACATGGCTACAATTTTAAGTGACTTGACAATGGCATGAAGTTTATCGTAGAAATAAGAACAGAAGGCAGACCAATGACTGTCCTTGTGTTTGTTGTTTACTTTATGTCAGCGTAGGGAATTCTGAACACAAAAGCCTGCGTGAATTGAAGACAGTCCATTATTTCAGCTTTACAGAAATAATGATACAGTGTTCAACAGCTGTTGAGCTGTTGTTTCCTTTTCTGTTTGGAAAGGTAATGTGTCTTTCATATATGTTTTGAAACGCATGGATTGTTTTCCTTTCACTGTATGGTTTCTCTGTATATATAACCAGTTTAGTTTTTGTAGGAGTGTTTCCAGTATCTGTCTTCTTTTTCAACTAGGCTACAATGAATTACCTTTCTAAAGGACAAGTTTAAGGTACAGGTTGGTCGTGGGACTGTAAAGTAATAGTTATAAAAATGTTTTCTGCAACCAGCTATATATTGTTACATAGCACCTAGCAGGAGAGGTATATTCAGTTTCTACTGAGAATGTGTCAGATCTTGGCTGTTTTGTTTCAGAATGTAGTCATTCAAACTCTTTACAGGCTTTTACAGTAGAGTGTTAGAATTCTCCAATGCTGTCATTTGTTTTAATGGAAGTTGCATTTATTCATGTTTTTAAGGCGGCACCTTATCGATCCATATGTGGATTTAGATAGGCATGGGTTTCATTTCTATTCATTTCTATTGCTTTGTATAAATCTATTCCATCTCTTTTATTTCTTGTTTAAAGACAGTACTAAATTTACAATAATGCGAATTCTTGATTAACAGTATCGAGGGTGTGAGAAAAACAGCAACAGTAATAGGCTTTAAAAAGTTAAATTAGGATCAGGAAAAAAGTTCTGTACAAAAAAAGGAAGTGAGTACTCGTGGTGGATGCTGTGTAGATTATTAGTTCCCAGCAAATAGAATCACACATGAGAAAGGTAAATACTGTGATTTGCATTCATATATATTTAAAATACATTTGTTTCAAACGTTGTTAAGCTAAAGCTTGGTCAGTTTTGAAAAAGCTCTGTGAACTTTCAGGCTTTTTTTCTGATGATCTGATGCCTTCTTCAAGTGGTTGAGTATGTGGAAAATATCAACAACCAAGTCATATTTACTCAGTAGGGAGAAGAGTTGTAATCTGCGATCACATCAGAGAAGCAGTTGAGGAAAACAGAAATGTCCTCAAGCACGCAACAAGTGACATTTTAGGAAAACACATCTGGCTTTCTTCCAGGGGTTTATCAGGGCAAATCAGTAAATTCAGTCTGAAGTTAGCATTTTTTATATGTGTGTGCATATATGTGTGAGAAAGATTTTTAATTAGACACAGTCTTTGGAAAGACCTTAATTCTGAATAATGTGTTAACATAGATCTTGCTCAATTTCTTTTTCCTCCAGAAATGCTAAGAATTTCAGTAGATTTCGTAGATCCCTGAGTTTTGCTTAGACTTCCTAATTGCCCTTACTATTCTTTGTTTCAGTTTGTTAACTAACCATGGCTTTTTATACGTAGCATTTATTCACTGAAGATTTGTAGTTTGCAGTGCGGGTAATGGGAATAAGAGCCAAGACCTCCATCTTTTACATTTCACAGATAGCCGCTTTTCTAACTAGTAAATGTGTGTAACTATATTAGTAAACTAGGGAAATAACAAGTATTGGATACACTAAGGGTAATATTTATTTGAAATCTAGCTATCCAATCTAGCACATCTCAATCTTTCAATGTATCAAGATAGGCCCTGTGAGTTCTCAGTGTTTCTGACTATTTTTATAGAATTGAGTAAAAACTGAAGAAACTTCTTTCGGGATACTTGTTTTAATCAGTAATACCTTATGTATATTACAGGCTTATAACAGAAAGCCATGTTTACCAGTAGTTCTTAAGATGATAGTACTTTGGAACATTTATATGTGTATGATGTTATCTTCATTTAACTTGAGTATCAGTATTTCAATACATGCTGACTTTGCCTGACATTTGTCATTACCATAGAAAAACGTTAAGGGTAGTTTAGTTACTTTCCAATTATTAATAGTGGTTCAATTATATTTCAAAAGCAGAAAAAGCTTTATAAAAGGTATTCCTAATTGAGTAGGTCAGGAATATAGAAATACTTATATAGCTATTCTATGCACGGACTGAAGGCTGTGCACTAATGAAGACCTGAAAACACTCTATATGATGAGGATTCAAAGAAATATTGATGGCTATGAATCCATGAACACTAGTTATTTGGTGCACAAAATTAGGGAAGTTTCCTGTTGGAGGAAAAAAAAAAAAAGCGTAACTGATGATCATATCTTTAATCATATATACAGGAGGGCTGAAGTGATATTACACAGTATTTACATGATGCTACTACATATAATGTCTTTCTCTGCGGTCTTAACATTCTTTTAATGTAGTCTTTTACACATAAACCCTAGACTTGAAAAGAAAATAAACTAGGGAAAATGAATATGATGTCAGAGGAGCACATTGGTTCCTACATGGCTCACGAGCAGGTTTAGAAGCCTTGTAAATGCTGTACAGATCTCAGCTGTTTGAGCTAGTTTGTATGGAACCAGCAGGAGTCCATGGCCTCAGCTTCAGATTAAAAAAATGAGCACATTCTGGTGGCCACCTGTTCATGCCACAAAGCTTGCTACCTTCAGTGCCACTTATTTTAATTCACTGTAATCTCAGCAGGGTTGAGCGGGTGAGTTCTTTTCCTGTCTCCTCTGCACTGACCTGCTTAGTTCTCATCCCAGTTTGTTTCAGAAGTAATCCCCCATTCCTCCTTAGCTTTACAGTGTAGTATCTTCTCTACGTTCACCTCCTCATTTTTCTTCGCTTTTAATCCCACTTGCCCTCATCTCCTCTGTCTCTGACGCAGCAGTTCTCCTCTTTGCCTCCCAGTTCTGCAGCATCTTTCTCAAGTACTGAATACTTATTTGCTGAGTGGTATCAAAATTGCCCCTGGCTATTCAGAAGAGGAGCAAGAAAATCCTGTTCTGATGCTATGACTCAGATTATGGACCAAGATAGAGTCACTTAAAACTTTAACTATCAAAACTTTGAACTAGTATCTACTCAGTCCTTGCAAATTGACAGTTTTCTGAGACTTATGGCTTAAACCTTGATTCTCATGGGCGTGCCAAAAAGCACATCCTTTCTGACAAGCAGTGCTCTTGCTCCAAAACAAAGTGATCGTTAGACTTTTCAGTAGAATGGATGTAAAGATTTCAATACCAAAAGCAACCTTATCGTATTCACCTAAGGTTTTTGATTGTAATTCTGCTATAATTGTAGTGAATGTTCACTAAAGACTCAAAATTTATTCCAAGAAAGATCCTATGTCTATCTTATTGTTTCATATTCACATCATATGCCATATCATTTGCCACTGAGAACTGGATCCAATAGATCAAAGTTCTAGAGACTTGAAAGTATTGGCACTGTACCTGACCCTTCCAAAAACATGTGTCATTCATGCTTCAAAGTATTAGTGCAGTTTTAAAGGAGCATCTTTTGAAAACTCTAGGCTATGTGTCTTACTACCTATTCTGCTTTGCTGCTGGAGTAGAAAATATGTAGTAAAACAAACCCAAGGCCAAGCTGCCGGCAGACAACTTCAGCATCTGCGTCGTCCCACTGATCGTCACAGACAGTCCCCCACTGGCCAGCATGGTAGACTTCTACTCTTCCTTCATAAGCCTTGTTCCCACCAGCCAGCCGGATTGGAATAAAGACAGAGGCTATGATCAAAGAGGGAATATAGGAAATGGTCATTTTGTTATCCTGATTGTAAAGGAAAAAAAAAAAAAAGACAAAAAAAAAGACAGCTTAGTGGTTTCTGTGATGTTGCTCAAGAGCTACAATTAGTGTTTTTTTTAATTCAGTGGGAAACCAGAAATTAAACTTGCTGGAAATTTGTTCCTCTAAGGTCCACTCTCTGGAGATGAAAAATACTTTACAAACAAGAAGCCATGCTGATCTGAGTTACTTAAGTGTCAAAATGTTCACAGACACTTAAGACCATAAGACCAAATACTACACTTTAGCAGTGGAATTGCATTTCTACCAGTAAGGGCAAAGTGAATTCTGTTCAAGCTTAATCCCAGGGGACAGAATGTGTAAGTAAGAGGCAAAAAATTATTTAGTTTCCACAGAGGTAGAATTTCACCCTCATGTTTTGGCCTTTTCAAAAAATTAGTCTTTTTGTGTCCAGCAGGAGATTTTCTTGGAAGCATCACTTCTGCAGAAAACTATAATAGAAACAGTTTAAAACCATGTAAAAAATAGTCATTTTTGTATTTAAAAGGTTATTTTAAAGTTTCACCATATCTAACATTTGAATGATTCACAATGTGATTCACTTTTTGTGTATGCTTTCCAACCAATTCATGCTATTTTGTGACTGAAAAAAAAGAACATTGAGGGGATTTCTCTGAGTCCATCATACTATCTCACCAGTATGAAATCTAAATTTTTTTTTTTGTTGGTTTTTCTTGTTTTGTTTTGTAGTTAATTAAACTGTATTCGTTAAAAAGGCTACTGCTGGTAGAACCTACAAAACAGGCAATTTCAGGAAACTCCATCTAATCAGCTGGACCTCAGGACTGATTTAATTAAATTCAGATATCCTGGGTTCTAAAGAACTGATAAGCTTCCTTTCAGCATTACTGACATGGATAAAATGCCTTTGGTAAATTTATCTGAGCAAAATAAGCTTTTCCAGTGAAAATGTCTATAAGCAGAAAGAAAACCTTATGATCTAGAAGTAAAATTTACTAATTTATAAATTTCAGTTGCTTTAGGCAAAACTGTTCCTTTTGCTATGATTCTTCATCTTCTTTCCTAGGTTAAAAAGGATTCATCTTCCACCTACACTGCAGTTTTCTAAATTAAGAATAAAATTATGTTTTTCTAAGTAATTTATTGAAATTCCTTACGAAGCTGTAGGACATAAGTGTGTCTACTTTTGGATAGGAATGCAAGTAGGAGAAGAAAGGAAGCACAATGCTGGGAGCAGCCATACAACATGTTTTGGTTACAACTGAAGAGAATGTCACTGCCAGCAGTGTCATCTTTAAAGTCAGCAGTATCTTAAATCTGACAGCATAACTGCCTACTTAGCTACTGTTTATCATGTCAGTTAAAATAATCTGAAATATCTTAAAAGCCTTATTAATACATTTTTCTGGTAATATCACTGACTTGTGTAGGGTAGCAATCTACTGGTAGGAGACCTCAAACCTGTTGTTTTTAAGTGTACACAATAAATAGGACAAAAACTTTACCGTTCCTTTTGCAGTGACTGCCACATTCACAGAATGTAAGGTCAACATTCATCAGACACTTCTGTACCAAAGTCAGGTTTAGCCTCTGGGTGAAACTGATGTCCTTCCCTGTTGCTCATGAAAAGCTAACAAACTGAAATGTTGCTTTTGTAGCTAACAAAGAAAATAATAATAATAATAATAATAATAATAGTAATAATAATAGTAATAGTAATAATAATAATAATAATAAGTAAGTAAAAAATGTGGGGGAAACAATCCTACTTTTACAGCCAGAGGTCCATTTCTGCTTCACCCTTCCTCACAACCTGGATCTCAAAGCAATGTTTTGCTTCTTGATTATGGAACCAGTAAAAGGTGGTTCTGCTAGTTGAAGCTTGCACAGCATAGAGGAATTTGAAATAGTTAATGGTGCTATGAGTCAATCTGTTTAATTTCCTGTACCAAAAAGTCTAAAAAGGTTTTCTTTTTCTAATTTTATAATGATTGATTATTATTACTTGCATTTAAATAAGGTAAAGAATTAGCCAAACCGTATGTTTTTTTTTGTTTTTTTTTTACCTAGAGAAGAGCTACATGTGACAGCAGCTGCTGTGTTTTGAGGACATATTCCATCCTGCCAGATGTCTTTTTCACATAACAGTATATTTTCTTCATCACCACGACAACGCACTTCACTCCAGTAGACAGGAATAAGGCCCAGTTCTGAAAATGGTATGTGTTTTGATGTACCTTTTTCACTGTAAGAAAAATAATCAGGTAGGATATTTGAGTTGGGGGAAAGGGTGTGAAACATCTGTGAAATCTATTCATTCTGGTTCTCAGATAAAAACCTTGGGGTAGAAAAGAAAGAGCATTCCTTAACAGTGTAAAGCCATCACATTTTCTTACAGTTGAGGGCGGTCTTCTGCACAAAGCAGTTACAGAGTAACCCAGATCTTGCCATTTAGTTGTGGGATATTTTCGTACAGTGGCCTATGCCCTGGCAGGACCAGCCACACTCCTCCCAGTTCTTGACAGCAAAAATCAGTGCAGCGGTTCCTTCCACACTCCATAGGTGAACTGTAGTATCATCCCACTGCAGATATACTTCCATGACTGATAAAGCCAAGGACCTTTCATTTTTCTCCTCTCCTGTGTTCCATTAACACTAGCCACTGCTCAGCACACGTGCGTGGCATATATGGTTATGACCATGGGGCAGTGAAATCACCTCACACTGCGTTAGCTCATTCTTATGTCCATTACTGTCCATTCAGCCATTCCCATCTGTCCGTCCATCCATCCATCCAACCCTCCATCACCCTGAACATTTATAAACAGCTTCCTTTCCTTCCCAGACTGAATCCAAGGAAACTGTTCTGAATCTTCTTATCTTCCATCTAATACCCAACAAAAACAAATTAAAAACAACATGCAAGTATTGTAAAAGCAAAAGGAGCAGAAAAATGGAAGGACCTGAAAAACATTGGTAATACCTACTGAATTCACCTTGTGGTATACAGATCCAAATTTCTATCAAACACTCAACAGAGCATAAATATAAAGTTTTAACTACCATTTGTTTTGGTATTTTTGGCCTGGATTCAGATTCAAGTCATTTCTGTTGGAGAGACCAAGCCATTCACACATACCACTGAACTATTTTTCTAATAAGGGTCTTGTTCAACTGAAATGTTTATTGGAATGGTATAGGTATGGGTACGGCAAAAATAAATTAAAATGAGGAAAGGGGACATTGCATGTAGACAGCTCAAGTCATAAGCAAAATCACAGCCTCCAGATGGCTGAACTTTTATCCCATCTAATCCTCATATTTTTTTAAGTTGGCATGGTGTGTCCAGATTAGAATTGAATGTTATAAAACAGCTTAGATTTTGTTCTGGCTTGCAGTCTTAAAAAGTAAAATAATCATTAAGAATGCCACAATGCAAGTATGGTATACTCGCCCCCTGCTGCTTGTAGCAAATGTAATCACTCCTTTGATATGTAACTGTAAGAAATCTTAGAAAGGCAATAAACCAGCTCTATTTTGGGGCTTATTGAGAAGCTACAAACTGAATGGAGTAGCGAGGGGGGAGGGTAGTCAAGTAATGTCTTTGCCTAGTTTAGATGACATTGATTTTCTAGAAGCTGAAATTGCATTTTATTCTTAAAACTTCCTGTGGATATGGGCATTTTCTTCTTTTCCTCAGTTCCACCTTACTATAGCAACTGCAGCATCGCTATAGGCATTATGTAGAGCTGAATGACCAAATTATGGTGAAGGGTCCTGTTGATTAAATCCAGTTTGACAGCCATGGGAAACAGTGGTCAATAAGGATAGTGAGCTGTTAGCACAATGCAGGGATTTTCAACCTCTGTAATATTACCATGACTGTAAAACGTTTTCATGAAAATGTAAAGCCGCAAAATTTGTCTGGTTTTGGGTTTAGTTATCAATGTGTAACACTAGAAGTAAACCATACGGATTACCTAGTTGTATGAGGATAGCACAGCAAAAATACCCCATTTCCCAAAAATCTAGGATGAGTTCCAGCTGTCTTTTGGCAGAATATAATGGATTATTACCAGGGTAACACAATGCTCCTGGGAATAGGGAATATTCCTGTGATAAGAAGCCATGAAGAAGCAAATTCTGACCACATTTACATTTTTACAGATTCAGTAACTTAAAGAGCTACTCTTAACTGACACTTACATACACAACATTAGGATCAGACCTCATGTTTCTCTCCTCATGGACATCTGGATGTTTACTGAAGCAGAAGTTGTTTTACTTTGAAAGTACAGCATCTACCCTCCCTCCACGCCTTTTCAGATCCCACATACAGCTTTCAAACAAAATACTAATTTTCACACTGACCTCTTTGAAATACAACATAATTGAAGGAGACAAAAGATTCCCCTTTATACATGTAATGTCATTAAAGTATGTCAACTAATTTTCACTCAGACAAAAACTTACCCAAGTGCAAGCTGTCGACATATGACCGTTGCATCATTATTGTCCCAGTGGCTGCCACAGATTGTTCCCCAGATTCCATTCAAAGAAACCTCCACTGTACCTTCAAACTCATTCTTGCCACCTTGGAGTCTCACTGATGCTTAAAAGAAAAAAAAAAAAGAACAGGTCTCCAAGATGCTCCATTTCTCAGATAATTCATCCTACTTACTGGACTATGAATCTGTTTTTTCCCTCTGCAGAATGAATTTTTGTTTCAAGTACTACTACCTTATTTTGCATTCTTTGGTTAAGCTGCTTCTAAGAAGTACTCTGGCATGTCTAACATTCGTATACAGTAGTATACAAAAGCAGATAACTTTATTCCTTACATAGGGAATACATTTTGCTTCTTACACTGAAGCTACATCGCTTTTCTGATCCTTCTGATGCTACAGCTTAGTTGGTAAGGTCTAACCACCAAATCAAAGTATGTACAGACTGTATAAATATTTTGCTCACTACCCAAGTGAGCAAAATTTATTTGAGTGATATGTTTTTATCTTCCACATAATTCAATCCAGCTTAGAAGAATCAGAAAACAACCACATGAATTGCATAGCTTTTGCTCTGACCCATGTAATGTTATGCTTGTCATGGATGTCAGTAGTTTATTTTAGCCAAAGAATGCATTTGTTCAGACTTGTTCTCAGACAGAAAAACACTTGATGATGCTGTATTAATTCATGAGGGGTCTTTAGCAAATTCTCAGACAAAACAAACTAAACACATTAGGAATTTTCTAAAAGAAGTGGGAAAAAAAAAGTGTGTTTCTTGGGAGCAACAACAGAGAAATCCAATAAATTAATAGATTTTGCATTCTTCTATTACAGTATTTGTATTTGAGGTGCAAGATGCATATGCAATTGAATGTAGCCAAAAAGCTGGTTATAGATGTAACTCTACAGAAGCAGAACAGTCAGAACAGAACAGTAGTTCAACAAGAAAGAATACATTTCTGTTAAATTATAAAACATAACCTAATTGCATGCATTAATATTGCCTGAAATCTCAGTTAATCCATCTGCCTCTCATCTGTGATCTACTTAAAATCAGAAGCTACATCATCATCCAGCTTGCAGGATTTTTAGCAGCAGGAGAGTAAAGTCAGTGTTTGTGCCTGCCCTCCTTGTACATGTGATGTGTTCATGTATGTGTATATTATAATAACAATAATAATAATAGATAGATCTACCTTTGCTTCTCAGCTTTCACACAGATTGTGTTCCGGTTTTAATTTAGTTCAGTGCAGTTTATAAAACCACCAAGTCAAATGACTGCCAAAGGACTCGAGGAATTAATTAACCTCAAACTTGATTTTGTGTGTTCCTTTTGCCTTCTATTTTCTCAGCAGTACTTACTGTGCGATAAATTACAAACAAAAGTTATTCAACTCATGTTACAGTGTGTGCTATCATTCAGCATAGAGGACTATAAATGGCTTAATTATAGCAACAGTAAAGCCATACTGCTCCTTGTTTTTCTGTGTTTATATTTTTAAGATTCAGGAATTTTGTTTATTTCTGCTCTTCACTTGACTTTTGTGTAGAGTATTGTTATCAATTGAAACATCAGTTTTAGTCATAGCAAAGTGATTTCTGGCATTCCAGAAAGTGAATGTGAATATGTCATCCTCAAAAATTAGTTTATTTTTGTACATGATTGCTTAAGCTCCTGCACAATTATTGTATCAATGCAGAGTTTCCTGAGTACACATTGCACAATATATCTATGAAAATATTTAGATAAAGGAGTACTTGAAGAATAAAATTATAAGAATAAAACTATCATCTCCTACGATTTCCATGGCAGAACATGGCTCACTGCTCTTTCTGTATTTGCAGAATTCCCAGAGACAACACTGGAAAAAATTATTCTTGTACACAGAATAAAAGATGATACAAGAGACAGCTTCTGCACATCAACACGTCTTTTCACAAACATTAAAAATAAATATGGCATCCTTTGCCTGTCTGATAGACAACTCATGAAAGAAGTCTAAAAAGCATGAAGATCTGTGCACACGTACTGTTAAACAAAGAAAACAGACTTTACCCTGCTGCCAACTCCCCCAGAGAACTCTGGGTGACTTCTGCTCCCTACTGAGGTGGGTATTAGTAGGTAAGGAAGGGAAAATGATTGGAAGGGACCGAACCTTATTTCTGTGAGCCTTTGTGACAAGACCTAGGAGAAAATAATAAATGAGGGATTTAAAAAAAAACAAAAACGTGTAATATCTCAATAAAATATTCTGATTTGCCTCTTTACTACAGATTTATAGCTGCTTAGGAATATCAGCATTTTATGAATGATAGCAACATACATAACAGACCTGTGTTTGTCTCACAAGAAAATACAAAGAGCCAGATACACAAGATTGTTATTAAAGGTAGATTTTTTAAACAAATTTAAAATATTCTTGATTGACAGCTGTAATTTAATCTAGAAAGAAATAAAGAGAAAGCCTTTTCTTACAGGTAGCTAACATAAAACCTTTTAATATGTCTGATGTTTATTAGAGTTAACTGAACATATGGTATAATAAAACTAATTTTAACATGCTGGTTTACACTGACTCACTACTCTTCTTCTAGGATGGTGTTGATACCTACAGCTGTGCCTAGCCTAAACTACCCATGGCAAAATCTAGCATTCATTCCTCAAGCAAAACAGTAAGTAATTTCCCCCCCTCTTTTTTTCTTTAAACAAAAATTTCAGAATTGAAAAATCTCTGAAGGCTGGCTTACTATTTTTCTAAGTCCAGTCCAGTTCTTGCTCAGTATTTTAGCAGAATCCAATGAAAGTAAATGAAACAATATTCTATGTGTTTCATATATGCTTCAAAGTATGTATTAGCATAAGTCATAATTACATAGCAAGCAAATCAAATAGCAAATTACTGAGAAAATGTAACTTATTCTGTAGTTTATTCAGAATATTGTGGTATTTGGATTCCTAGCAGTTATTTTACTGGATCTTGAGATAAATTAATTGCAGTAAAATGGATACCTCATAAAACATAACAGAATTTAAAATATATCATTGTGCTTCAGTAGGTTAGGTAGGTTGATCTTAGGGAATTGCAAGCTGATCAACATTAGAATAATAAAATCATAGAGTCCTTAGTGTTGGAAGGGACCTCTGAATGCCATCTGGTCCAACTCCCCTGCAGTGACGAGGGACACCATAGCTACATCAGGTTGCCCAGGGCCTGATCCAGCCTCATCTTGAAAGTCTCCAGGGGCAGGGCATCAATCACAACACTAGGTAACCTGTTCTAGTGCCTCGCTACCCTCACTGTAAAAGATTGTTTCTTTATATCTAACCTAAATCTACCCTCCCTGAGCATGAAGCCATTTCCCCTTGTTCTGTCACCACAGACCCTGCTAATGAGTCTGTCGCCTTCTTTCCTGTAGTTCCTTTTTAGATACTGCAAGGCCACTATCAATGTTACCTCACAGCCTTCTCTTCTCCAAGCTGAAGAGTCCTAGCTCTCTCAGTCTGTCCTCGTAGGATAGGCGTTCCACTCTATGGATCATTTTTGTGGCCCTTCTCTGGACACTTTTCAACAGGTCTGTGTCTCTCCTGTACTGAGGACTCCACATCTGGACACAGTACTCCAGGTGAGGCCTCACCAGCACAGTATAGAGGGACAGAATCACCTCTCTCAGCCTGATGGTCATGCTTCTTTTGATGCAGCTCAGGATATGACTGACTTTCCGGGCTGTGTGGGCATGTTGCTGATTCATGTCCAGCTTGCCATCCACCAGTACTTCCAGGTCTTTTTCGACAGGGCTGTTCTCAATCCTTTCATCCCCCAGTGTGTATTGGTAATGGGGGTTTCTTTGACTCAAGTGCAAGATCTTGCACTTGGATTTGTTGAACCTGGACCCACTGCTCAAGCATGTCTAGGTCCCTCTGAATGGCATCCCATCTCTCTGGTGTGTTGATTGCACCCTGCAGGTTGGTGTCATCAGCAAATTTGCTGAGGATGCACTCGACCCCACTGTCAGTGTCACTGATGAAGATTTTAAAGAGTATCAGCCCCAGCACCAACCCCTGTGGGACACCACTCATCACCAGTCTCCATCCAGACACTGAGCCATTGACCACCACTCTTTGGACTGGATCCTGCAGCCAGTTCTTCGTCCATCAAACAGTCTACTCATCAAATTTATATCTTTCCAATTTGGACACCAGGATGTTGTGGGGTATCATGTCAAAGGCCTTACTGAAGTCCAAATAGATGACATCAGTGGTTCTTCTCTTATCCATTGAGTACTGGAATCCTGCCCTCAATACCCTTCTCAGCACTGGTCAGAAAAATGAAGGAGCCCCTCCGAGAGGGATGCACTGACCCCATGAGAGTTAGAGACAAGGGCACAGAAGCACAAAGCAGGCCTACTAATCAGCTCTAGGACACATATTGTGAACAGTGTTCATTCAACCCTATTTGAAGAATACTTATCTACCATCTTCACAGAAGCACACTCATTTACATACACTCAAAAATGTATGCATTTCTTTTAATTATATTTTACCCAAGACTATTGATGGTCAATTCATGTTGTTTACACACAGTCTAATAATTTTAGATGCTCTAGTATGTGCCCAAGTCAGAATCTTTCCCATCTGCTATCAGTGTTTAAAAGAGATTAAGTTATACCTGCAAATGGAAGGAAGTAAGGGTATCTAGTGAGTACTGCTGAGACTTGCTCTGCAACACCTGCCATATAGGCACAAGCTGAGACACAGAGTAATTAAAAAAAAAAAAAAAAAAAAAAAAAAAAAAGGCAGAGGAAAACCACCCAGCAGACTTTTAATTAACTTTAAAAAGGAGAAGTACTTTAAAGGAATTGTGCTGTAAACAGCATCAGTGGTCCTTTGGCCTCTTCTTCTATATCATTCCCATGCCTAGAAATGCTGTGTGACTTCAAACCCTATTTTGTTTTTTCTACATAGAATGAGAATCACTTCTACTCCTGCTTTAAGTACTGCAGTAGCGGGGTTTATGGTGTTCATGGTGAAAGCGTACCAGTATTTTCTTTGTAAACACCTGTGTTCAAAGGTTTGTAGCTTGGCTGTAAATGCAGATTTTCAAAAGAGTGATCAGAAGTAGATGTTTCTTGTGCCTTCCCCTCTGGTGCTACGTGCTCTCAAATTAGAGGTCTGCAGCAAAGCAAAAGTAGTATTCCAATTCTGGAAATTTGTAAAAACAGCAAATGTTATTTCTGCTTGCTTTTGCAAGGTTTTACAGCGTGGGACAGTGCCACGGAAAGGCCCTGCACTGATATTCCATCTCTGTTGCCTCTGAGTCAATTAGGTAGGTGCAAATTAATACTAAGTATAAGGATGTCCCATTGATACACGCTCTATATCTCACATAACCATATTACAAGCTGTAGTATTTCTGAACACTAGCGGATGATTCAGAATACTATGAGCCTGTCCCAGCTTCAGAATGAATTGAATTTATTGGTTTACATGAGGTATTTGGAAAAAAAATAAATCTATCTGCATTATGGGCCCAATCTAACACCAGTCCAAATCGATGGATACTCTTCTTCCCTTCTGGCGTCAGGCCTAGCTGAAATCAAAGAAAATTATTCCTGTTGACTTCAGCAAAACTGTGGGTGCTGCTCTCTGTGAGTGGTGCTGTTATCCACCACTTTTCCGAGCCCTGCTCTCAGTCTAAAATTATAACTATTTTCTCTTGGTAGTTTAACCTTGAAAAATGGTGCATTTGTCAGGACTACTTTTAAAGATCCAAGATGAGAACTTTAGTACGTAGCATTATTGCATACTCAGAGAACCTTATATTAGAAGTTTCATAAATATTGTATGTACTCAGCATGCAGCATGCTGAATTGGTTCTTCTGCAGCAGTTCATCATATCAATGATCGATGGCTTAAGGCTTTGTAAAAAGTAAATTGAAATTTTAGGAGCTCTAAAGGACTGCAATTGTCTTACATGGTACAGAGCTGTAGAAAATTAGGAGGTCTCATGCTGTGCAGCTGTAATAAGAATGGTTCCAGAAGAGCTGCTTCAGCCTTAGAAGACAAAAATAGACAATCACATTTAGTTTTTTCTTTAACCCTATGCTATTAAGAAACACGAAAGTCCCACAATACCTTCCATCAACTGCCTGGAAGCATTTAGTGAAGCATTACTTGTCTGGCACTAGTGGAATCACTCTGTGATGAAAGAGATTTAAATGGAAAGTCTGGACATTCTGAAGATGTGTGCTTTATTTCCATTTCTGATGCTGATGGGTACGGTGACCTCTGGCAAGACACTTACCCCTTCTTGTATTGTTTCCTCTTTGTAAAATGAAGAAAAATAGTTAACTTACTCAAAGAGCTTTAAATTAGATGTGTAACAACACATCATGCAGAATACTGCAGCTACATGCCCCGTAAGCATTGTGTGTTGTGGGCTTCATTTTCTGAAGCATGAGTAGGGTATGCACAGGTAAGTTGTTACTAGCAGTACCTAAAATACATAATTCTGCTGGACTTAGGCTGGTTCTTCGTACAGCATACTCTCAGACTCATTTATTTTCCCTTATTATTTCCTTGGTCAATCATGATAATTTATGTATATTTGGATTTGGTTTACTTGTTTTCAAGGCATGAATAAGAAAGATTACCCAGATGTCTCTTATTTTAGAACGAAGGAAATGAAACACCAAAATCTGTTAAACTATTAAACTGAATTTAGGCTAATACTGTCTAGTATAATTGCAAAGGGGTTTTGGTTGTTTTCGTTTTTTTTTTTTTAATTTTTCAGCATTACTGTTAAAATATGAAGCACTTTAGTATATACACATGCACAAAGTTTAGCCACTTAACTTTATACGTTAGTTATAATATTTAAGCTAGAAAATCCAGGAGATTTACAGTTAAGGCACTGAACACTGTATTGTATTTAGTAATTGCAGGTGCCTGAAACTGAGTGCAGGTTTCCTCAGCACATGCGCTAAAACAACAGAAATAGGAAGATAGTTTGCCATTCTCTAGCTAAAAACTGCATCATAACTTAGCCTTACTTGCATTTCTTCTCTTCTTGTGAGAAATGAGCATATTTCAGGACCAAAGTTAATGTTTTTTGGGGCAAATACCTTGACTTATTTCCATGTTCCAACTTACGCTACTTAATGCATTCTGAAATTCTTTGGTATCACCTCCACGAAGACTCTTGGACAGATTTTGGCCCACTGGAGCCACTGAGATTTCACTGTTGAGTCCAACAGAAGCAGAACCTTTTAGCTGTAAAGTATCACCTACTTTTCAATAGCTCTGTCCTCTACCTTAACCTGGATTTTCTTTTTCTTGGGCAAAGAGGAAAGACAAGAAACAATCTGAAAAGAGTGAAGAAACACAGATAAACCCAAATCACACAGTACTTTCAGCATCTTTTACTTGATCAAGTTCTTACCAAACTTAAAGGGGATTCTAGAATTAAATTAGAGTGAAATTGGGTTATTAGCAATAAAATGATACATTAATCCTTACTCTGATGTATGAGTCCAAAATCCTTACAGAGTACTTTGGGAACCAAACTGATACATTCCAAAAAAAGCTATAAATATGATAGACTAATTTAGGGAAGCAACTATGGGACCCTTTTCCAATCTGAGACCAGTTAAAGGGTGTGAAATATTCTGCATTCTTTTCATCTTAGTCTAGTTATTGTTTTCTCCACCATGGCATCAGCTGCCTGGTATTCTTTCCCAGGAAACATCTGTAATACATAACATCACTCTGTCTTCTCAAAGGAGTACAGCATTGACTCCAAACATGGCTTCAGAAGCCGCTTTCTTCTCCTTTAAGCATAGCTGAACAATATGGACCTTGGTGCCTCCATGTGCTCTTCATGTGACGGTTTATACCAATACATATAATTTATCACATGGTTCAAATTACGTTTTTTCAGTTGCGCATCTGACAGATAGGTCTTCTAGGATTATTGCTGGGAGAGAAATATATCTTTCCTGAGAATAACAAAATTATTAATACTAATAGTGAATCCCTTGCCAACCTTTAGGTATTATAAGATATGTGAAGGAAAGGGCAACAAGGGAGAGTGTCTTTATTTTCATTGCAACAGTTACGTGTGACCGTTTTTAGTACGGATACAGACAGGACAGAATTCTTAGGTAGGAGATAATATCAAAGAGATGCAGAAAAATATGTTTCCCTCTGGCAAAGTCATTCAAAACCTGTCGGTAAATAAACACCCCCCTCTGCGAGGGTTGCCAAAGCCGATGAGCTCTAAAGCCGAGGGCTGAGTGCTGGAATCGCTGCTCGGTCCTCACGCATCGAAAACTTCTACCGCAGCCGGTGGGTTCAGTTAGGACGGCTTGTGAGTGGCCGGGCTCACAGATGCCCGCAGCCCCCAGTGCTAACTTGCAAACCCCGTTATCTCGAAATGTAAAAAGAAAAAGAGAGCGAGAGGGCGACCAAGCCGCTCCCCAGAGAAGTGCACCCGGTTACAAGACGGGAATGCCAGTCTTACCTAGCCGAACGCTTAGGGTACCGTTTCTGAACGCGAATCGCCTAGTTCTAACTTAACGCAGGAATAAAACGACGTGGTCGTCTTGCCGGTGCAGCTGCCGATGAAAAAGTTTAAAACCCCCACTGAGAAAATCCTTTGCTGTCACCGCGGCGAAAGGCGTTCGTCCCCTCCCTCGACCCGCAGTCCCTCCGAAGACCGCGGCGGGGGAGCCGCGCGCGGGATGCCGACGCCACCGCCGCGCTCCGGGACGCGGAGCCCAACGCGCGCCTCCCGCCGCGTCCCGTCCGAGCGCCGCTGCCC
>JAOWBP010002392.1:31291800-31307420 GCA_028571105.1 Tragopan temminckii | reverse complement strand
GGCGGGGCCGCGACGTCCCGCTAATCCCCCCCGCCGCGCACCCCCCGCCACCTCCTCTCGGCTCCCCTGCGCGCGGGGGAATGGCGAGCGGGGCGGCCGTCGCGGTGTGTGCCGCTACCTGCCGCTGCCTTCCCGAACGCCGCCCGGCCCCGCGCGTCGCCCGCCCCGAGCACCCCGCTGGCCGCAGCCCGGCCCGGAGCCTGCCTCCTGCTCGGCCGTCAGCCACAGCTCCTCCGCCGTCCCTGTTTCCCCGCCGCCCTCCGACTTTATTGCTGCCCGCCGTCCCGCAGCGTTTTTCCCCCCACGTTTCTCCTCTCCCCACTCCTCTACAGCCACCTTCTTCAGAGGCCGTGCCCCCGCAGCTAGGGCTCCCCCGACCTCTCTGACACTATCACAAAGGGCAGAGGGAGCCCGGGCACAGGCAGACTGGGGCGGGGGCAGCTAGTCAGCGAAGCCGCGGAAGGGTGCGGGAAGCCCCTGAGAGGTTGCGGGAAACAAAAGGGCTGGAAACAAATGCCGCGAAGAGAGATGTCTTGGAGAGTTTAGTTTTATCCCAGTTCCGTGTGCTCTGAATGGTAATCTGCTTATTCCCAAACGCAGTGGAGGTTTGCGTGACCTGATCATTGCTGATTCCTCCTCACAGAATCACAGAATCACAGAATGTTAGGGGTTGGAAGGGACCTCCAGAGATCATCGAGTCCTCCCACCAGCACAGCCAGCACTTCGTTTTGTCTCTGTCTCACATTGTCCAGCTTGGGTTCTTTGCTATACTTTTAATTTACCACTGTTGATGCTGTTCATATTTTGCCAAGCCTGACTACCTAGTGGAGCACACACCCTTTTGTTGCCAACTTGTCTGTAGCGTGAGGCTTTAGATTCACTTCTCCAGAGGATCTATTTTCTACCCAAATGTTTTTGGTTGAGAAGAACTCATCTGGGTAAGCTTATTGGTGTTGCCACAATCTTGCATTATGACTAAAAGAAAGAGGAGCGTGCTTTCTTCTTCCTGTGAGGTACCCTATGTGTTTAATGGGTCCCATCCATTAAACATGGGCCTTTCTTTAGCAGCCTCCAAAATATTCAGAAGGAGCAGAAGGCTTTTGTTTATAAATATGAGTAAGCTCCAGTGCTAAGGAAAAGCAAGGACTAGTGTTCGGTGTTACCTGTATTTGTTTTAGTTCCACTGGGCTATGATTAAAGTATTATTGCGGCAATACAGTTAGCACTTCAATCACTCATGGTTAAAGAACACTCCGCTAGGGTTTCTACAGCAGCACAATAGCTGTGCTGCTGCATATGTCCTCTGCATTTGTGCGTGGATGTTATACACAGGTTCTTTGTTCTTTCTGGGTTATCATCTATACTTGTGTACGTTCATTAGTTTAGAAACTGTTGGGATTGGTGAAAGTTCAGTTTGTCTTTGAAAAAAAGAAGAAGAAGATGTACAAGACATTAGCCTGAAAGCAACTCATTGTGGCTGTGTTTTAATTGAAAATTCGTTGCTGTTGTGACAAGTTAGCTCCTTTTATCCTTTGGAAGGATTGAAGTATGCTCAGCCTACCTGGTTAGGGCTACCTTCATTGCCTAGCTAACATTTCTTGGCATTACAATAACAGCTAAATTTCTTTTTCCCTAACCTAAGCTCTTTTATTCCCCCCCTTATAGCCTGGAAGAGACAGGATTCTGCTGATTAGCATGGGAGGGAGAGTAGATGAGAGTGATGAATCTTGCAAAACACTCCAGGCAAAGCTTTGACTCAGGTGCTTATTCATGTATTCTGATTTCATTTTTCTCACCTAGGTGTGTGGGCCTGCAGGAATCTCACATGCATTGAACTCTGCTTATGAAGGGAGGTTACAAAATGATACTTAAACAGGGAAAAGGGGAGAAAAGGGGGTTATACAGGTGAGACTAAGAAGTAATGAGAGTCATAGAAGATGCACTGGGAAGAAAAGAGTGGTTGTCATAATGATCCCTTCCCTAAGAGGGGGTTCAGGCTTGATCAAATAATTCATGTGTACAGATTCAGTCTTGAAGATTTTAACTTTTATCATAATTTTTATTTTTGATGTAATCACATAAAGAGAGTGAGCCTTAATTTGTTTTAAAAACAATAATTTAGCTTTTAGCAGGTTGTGAGGTAGCTAGTGCTACAGAAAGTATTTATATTAGAATTTACAAATCATAGAATCATAGAATCATTGAATGGCCTGGGTTGAAAAGAACCACAATGATCATCTAGTTTCAAGCCCCTTGCCACGGGCAGGGTTGCCAGCCACTAGACCAGGCTGCCCAGAGCCACATCCAGCCTGGCCTCGAGTGCATCCAAATTAGGGACTTAGTTTATTTATTTTCCATTTAAGATACTAAGTGTGGAAGACTTTTCTAACAAATACTGTAACTGATAGAGTCTGGTTTTCTCAGGATATATGGTCAGCACTTTGCTGCTTCTGTCTTGGCTAGACCATTTATAAGCATCTCCCACTTATGGGGACTCTGTGGTTTCTCATGTGTCTGAACTGTGCATGCTTATGTCACCTTCCTGCAACTTACAGGTAACATGTTTAAAACCACTGTCATCTGCTTAACTACCTACCTTTATGACACTTGTAAGAAGCTCCTTATTTTTGTAACTTCTGCTTCTGTCACATTTCCCAGAATCAGTCAACAGATATTGGGAAAAAGCAGTTACATGGACAGACAGTGTGATTTGCAGAACTTTGATTCTTTTGGATATCACTGAAAATAATGGTGAGAATTACAAGGGTGTCTAAAACAAAACCGCATTATAACTTAAGGATAGGCTTTACGTTCTTATGTTTACAATGAAGAAATAAAGACTTAATACCCTGATATATACAGGATCCTTTTTAAAAAAAATCCTTTTTAAAAACAAGCGATGCTCTTGGTGCATTTGGTTACCTTAAGACGTTTTGGTTCTTCTATACAAAACTGATTAAAACTCACTCATAAACAGAACTAGAAGTGAAAAAGAAAGAAAAGCTTATGTTTGCTCAGTTAAGAAAATAAGCAAGTAAATCTCAGAAGGTCTCAATGGATCTGGAAACTCAGTACAGATTTGATCCTGAAATTAGAATATAAACTTTTTTGGAAAAAAAAATTGTCACAAAGTGTTGAGAAAATAATACATTTTTGCAAACTGTGCTAGTGATACTCCTTCAGCAGCAATTTGGGATTCAAAGTTAGTAATCTGTGTTTAATAATACAAACTTTTGTATGGAAAGGCTTGCTTTTGTCTTTTTACATTGATAAAGAAAGTAATCCATTAAGACTTTACAGTGGATGAACTGGCTCCAGCTGAAGTCCATAGCAATTCTCCCTTTTGCAAAATATTTCCAATGCTTATGCTTAGCATTTAGATTGCACCTCTTATTCCCTATGCACAGACATAGTATCTATCAATGGCAGTTCTATGGAAGCCCATGGAACAATGTTCGTGACCACAGTTTGTCAATCTGTGCTACATATCTGAAAACTTCCATGAGGGAAGCTGTAGGAAATCATCTACTAGAACAGGTTTTAATTTGTGTACAATTCCACTGGGTTCCACAGGGTTGGTTGCTTTTTTCTCTGCTGATATTTGACAGCCCAAATACTGAACTGTTGATAAAACAATGAATAATAAATAATTCATAATTATGAACTCTGTAATATTACTTAAAAAAAAAAAAATCCATGCTGCATTTCTGTGCATAGATTCATTACATTACCTGAAAAATAGAAATATAAGAAACACTCCCACACTACAACAGTAGCACGGATTATTCATGTAACCAAGGGTTAAAAGTAAACTTACACAAAAATTTCCTTTTCTCTTTTTTCCAAATAGGGACTAATTTCCAATAAATTGTTCTTGCAGACAAGCAAAGATACCTGATCTGTGGACTAAACTTGCAAAAATGCTGTAGTCTTGCATTTGGAAAATATTTAATACCAAGCATTGAAACTCAGCTGGAGAATCAGCCTAATTCTGCTTCTATTTAAATCAATATCAAAATTCACTGATTAGCCTCTTCCTGTATGCAGTAAAGCCACTTACCTTCATTTCAGACTTGTTCCTACAGCATGCTGTCAGCATAGGTTTTAGAAATCTGAGCACTTCCAGCTGTTGGTGGAATTCAGTTAAAATACAAGTGACAAATGAAAAACTGAGCCAGTCCCATCCTACTGCCACTGATGCACCTAAACCCTCTTCTGTTCCCTCTTGACCATGTTAGAGTCAAATAGCAAAGCAGATGTGAAAGATCAGAGCAAGGGTTGACTTCAGGCTATGCAGAGGAAACTTCAGTACCAATACATAGGAAGGAAATAATGGCAAGTACAAAGCAGAGAATGTAGCCAAACAACCCAGGCATCATATGTACTGAAATAATTTTCAGAATATTAGCTGAATAATTTCTTACTATTATTTCTTCACATCTTCAAGTATGCTGGGGCCAATAGATCAACCACTGGAATCAATGGAAAAGCTTATGTGCATGACCTAGTGGTCACTGAGTGAGATCAAACAGCGCCAGACAGGGTCTGAAATCAGGATCAGAAGGAGAGAAAGCAAGGCATCACACAAAGGAGATTTCCATTTTGAAAATGGTCTACAGAATGGGTGCTGTGATGAGTCAACATTTTTGGGGTATAAGTCAGTGCTCCTATAAAATATTTTTATTCAGTAATCTCATTCTTTTTATTAAACACAGGCAGCAGAGATTTGTAGTCCTGCCAAGTCTGAGTCAAAAGTAATTTGGATTCGTGATTATATGGAAAATAATAGGTCTTTTGTCTGTAATTATATATAAGGTCCATAGGGTGACCCTGCATTACACAGGATGTAACTGAACAGCCTGTAATTGATGAGGTTTCCATTACCACATAATACAGTGCGCAAAGTAGTGAGATCATAGAAAAATCTTTTTTAAAGTGTTAAATATTTTCTTGTACAACAAGAAAAATTCATATTATAAGGCAATAAGTACCATAATTTTCTGGAACAATTCAGTATGTAGGTATATATGGATGGTACAGACAGGCATTAAATACATTTAAAACTGAAAGGTAAATTAAATTATGCAGAACAAATGAACACTTTTTGTTTCATGTAGTAAATGAAAAAATGCTGAGATAACTGAAATAATTTGACACATCCATAGTAACTAGATACAATTTTAAAATTATCAGTTTTCCACAGGAGAAAATGGTTATCTGGATAACAATGAAATATAGCCATATTTGCTTGACTTTTTTTTAAACAAACAAACAAACAAAAGCAGTCAGTATAAGGTCTAATTCTCAAGTAAGTATCCTCATTCTTAATACATACACATCCAAATACTGTAATGCGTTCACACGTAAGGTAGGTTAATGAGTACTGTATCTAGATCTTGATTTGACTAGAGGTGTAATTTGTTCATGCTGCTGCTACTATTTCAGACACACACATGAACTAGCACAACGTACAGTCCTGTCCATGCCATGGCAATGTGATGGTGTTTGCAGCAGGAGCAACCTCTTTATGTTCCTCTCCTGGAAGGACCATTTGGCAAATTCCAAGGGTGCAATGCAACAAAAACACTGTGGTTGAGTCAGGAGTGAGATTAAAATGCAAGATTAGGCATACACCTAATTTACACAGCACAGCTGTGTAAATACAGCAGAGGTGCTGCTTTATTTCCTGATGCCTAGAATAGGAAGTAAATCTGGCATTGCATGTTTCAGTTTGTTAAAGGCAAAAGATGAGTAACTAATATGAGCAAAGCACATCTTATCTAAATGCAGAGACTGATAATTTAAGATTTGTGTGAATGTGCAAATGTACATTTGTATGGACAATACATTTAATTGCTAAGAATATTTTAGAATTAACAAGGCAAAACAATTCAGGAAAATTAGTAACGTATGTATCAAAGACAAAACTGCATCCAATTAAGTATTGGGAAACAGAATTTAACTAAATCTATATTATCATTTGTCCTTTCTACAAGTGTTTGTAAAAGTGAGAAAAGTGATGTTGAAAATCTTCCTGCAGTTCTCTTATCTCAGGATGTGAGATAAGATGATGCTTAGCCACCTATTTAGTATTGATAATCATGTCTCTTCAGAGGAAGAGCTCCTCTGAACTACTGAGTTGTAGTCAACACTTTCCATGAGAAAAGTACCAGGTATGTTATCTTTGTGTTCAGCTGGGAAAAATAAAAGTACAAGAACATGTTTTTGTAATCCTCAGAAAATGCATCCTTTCAACTTGATAGACACCACTGTCTAAAGTCGAAGAGGAAAATCAGGATTAAAATTTCAGGCTGTAAGCTCTCAACTAGCAGAATGTGTGTATCTCATAGGTTCTATAAGTAAATAGATTTAAAGAGGAAAGGCTATGGATGTTTTGAATGGAATAGAAAATGTCATTTGTTAATATTCCTACGGATTTGCTGAAAAAATTGAAGTTCAGATGGTACTTTAGTTTCTGATGTGATTACCTTGTATATATACAATTTTTGGTACTTGCTGCAGTGAATCTATCCTTTAAGGGAAGCTCTGTGATACATTCTGCTCTCCTGCTGGAGAAACAACCCACTCAAAAGGAAAGAGGATCAATAGGCAGACTGCAACTTTGTTAAAATATTTAACATTTGTTAAAATGTTTAATATTTTGGCCTAGATCTAAGGAAGATGAGATGAGAAGCATTTTGAAATGCCTTCATCATCATGAAACATTCATTTCAGGTTCTTTTTTTCATGTAGAAAGTGGACTTTACCAAGACACTCAACATTGTGCCAGCCTACCACAGAATAGGGTGAAGCCCTACTTATTCAAAACATCCACTGTCAGTGAAGACAACTGTTTCAGAGAGCTGAGATATATGATGAAATACTACTTTTCCAAAAGAGTGGTCAGGCGCTGGAATGGGCTGTCCAGGGAGGTGGTGGATTCAGTGACCCTGGAGGTGTTCCAGGAACATTTAGATGTTGTGTTGAGAGGCATGGTTTAATGAGAACTATTGGTGATAGGTGGATGGTTGGACTGGATGATCTTGTAGGTCTTTTCCAACCTTGGTGATTCTATTTTCTACAATTTCCTGAGGTAAACAATGGTCTATAAATGCAGTTGTTTAAGTAAGTTCTTCTCTCACAAGTAATCCTATTTTGATTATTTACATCTGGAATGTTAGCAGATATATTGTCTTTGTTTGGAATAAAAACATTTCTTAACAATATGTGTTTCAGAGTATTGCTCTTCACTGTTGTGAAGTGTAAATACTCATGAAAAGAGAATCACAAAACATAGAAAGGTAAGTTGACCAGGGTTGGTTTATATTTTCATCTTTAACCTAACCCTAGCGCCAGCTTCCCACTAGCAGCAGTGGAATGAGACATCTCTAACATTTCCTGCAAGGATTTCTCAGTGTCCTTCCTGCAAGAAATTGAACAGAAATGCCCCTACAATGTGTCAGTAGGACTTATTCTCCAGAGTTTCAGAGGGATGCAAGAATCTACACTTAGATGCATCCAGTGACACATCAAGTATTTGGTTTATCTTCATTAACGTAAGATTCTTTTACTGGGAATGAGAGAGGATAAGGGGAGTGACAGCAGTATTTTTACAATTATGCGTAATGCAAGTACATATTCTTTTAATATCACTGATACACAACAAATATATAACTAGCTTATTAAAATGTATGAAACAAGGATAAAAAGGGGTGGAAAAGATAAATAGTTATTGGATCAGGAATAGTTTTGTCCATGAAGTCATACTTATCATAATGTAGAGTTTGGATATCTAAATGTTTTTGATATTGAAAAGCAGCCAGCACTTCTGATCAGCATAAGCCTGATCATGAGGGCAGTTGGCCAACAAATCGAAGTGTAAAGCAAGATGTTCATTTTTCCATCATTTCCCTCCTGTGTATTTAAACAGATATAATCTGGTCCATGTGGTTCATGTATTTAACAGAGAGAAAAATGGGGAGGTGCCAACTTTAAACAAAAAAAAACTGGTTTGTACACTGTACTTTTTGTATTCTGCAATGCGCTCTTAAAGTGTAACTCAATAGATTCAACTTCCCAGACTCTATAAAATGTTCTATTATCATAAAAATATTGCTATGTTTTTTCAAAAAAATGTTTTAATACACATTTTCCCAAAGGAGTACAGAACTATCAAGCATAATTCTCCAGACATTCACTGTTATTTAGTCTACTGTCCATTTCCAAGTGCTGGAATAATTGTCAATGTAAGAAATTTCACAAAAGTCTAGTTTACATTTCTAGTTTTCAGTCAGACCTCTGACTTCTTAAAAGATTTCACTATTGCCTACGATTTGAGAAGTTCATTGTATATAAACTTGAAAATCAGTCACACAAGGTTAGAACAAAAAGAAAGCAGGATTTTGCCAGTTCTTATTTTCAGACACAATTATCCTTCTATCAAAATTATAAATGTCTGTCCTATTGTGGAGACATTGTTCTCCTGATAAGTAAAATAGGCTTTTGGTCAGCAATGGACAACTTTAGTTGTACCTATTTTTAATCTTAAAAAAAAATAACAACTTGATTTGGCTGGATAGCACAATTAAAATTTCAATATTGTTTTGAGAAATAAATCATGACAGCTGAATTCTCTTAGCAATTGTTTACAGCATAGGAACACATATACTTAATGAGGGGAAAGCTAAAAAAATTGTACTCACCTGATTTGAGGAGGTTGAGATTTGTAATTATCTGAAAAAAAACCCAAAACATTGTGCTTCCAAAAAGATTTTAAAATTTTAATTCTTACCTCACAGTGGTTACTGAAAGCACTTGGAAGTACTCATCATGTGTTCCTAATACATGAATCTTATATGTTCTCTTTTGGGTTCTTACTGGAAGCACTAAGGCCATTTTTAAAAGAAATTTTCTTTTACTTGCAATTTCAATTAGCTGCAAAATTTCGCTGTAAGGATGTAGAGTGCATTTTATGAGTGTTCATTAACCATGCCCTGTTTGCCATATTAATTGATGAGAATTTAATCAAGGTCAGTGTGTCTTCTCATGTTAGTGAATAGATTTTGTGCCTTATGAAAACAATAATTAGTATGCTCATATTCCTTATATTTTTTAAATATATGTATTCCTTATATTTTTTAATATAAATCTCAGTAGTTTCTATCTTGCTTTCACAAATATAGGGAGCATGCGAGCAGCAATTGCATACTGACCAAGTGATATACAAAGGTGCCTCTACTCAACATTTTAGTTGAAATTATCAAATGCAACTAGAAAAGTTTTAAGACAAATAAAGTGAGGATACCATCTGCCAAGTAGGAGGAGAAACTGTACAAGATAGGATCAGACAAGACCTTGCACTATGGAATTATGACATTTGGAATTAGAACAATACTGGCAATTGTGCAGACCTGTCGCAGACATTTGCACTTAGATAGCTTTCGTAACTACAGAAAGTGGAAACTGTCTGTCAGGAGCTTTGGGAAGGCAATCAAGAAAGGGGGCAGACCAGCCACTATCCAATGCTATAACTACTGGCAAAAAAACCGCTTTCTTGTAATCTTCATTGTTGGCTTAATCGTCCCTTATTCTTTCTTGTCTTCTTACCGATATCCCTTTCTTATCCTTCCTGATCTCTCTTGTCCCATTATGATTTTCCTGTTGCTATTTTGAAATCTAATGGCAATGTGGAATTACATACTCCAATTTAGTATTTTCATATTTAGTTATCTTGTCTGGAATAATGATTTATCATTTAAAATGCAAAAATGAAAATTAAACACACTGGGTTATGAAGATCCATGGATTTTTGCTCTGGATATAGCCATATAGAAGATATGTATTGACTTTTTCTGGTTTTATATTGATCTGCTTAACACACCATTTATTTATGTAAATAAAATAAAATAAACTCTATGTATGCTACTTTTTGGACACTAGGCTTAAAAGAAATATATTTTAACCAATACATTCTAGTGATGTGTAACCAAATCCTGCTAGACCAAATACTCCGCTTATATTAACTAGAAGTTAATACAATTTAATAATTAAATTATTAATTGTAAAATCTCAAAATCTCATGGTTCTTAGTAGTATTATTGTCCTGTTTTGGAAACAGGTCTCAAAGTTTTGCTATTAGCTTCATTTTGCCATTAGGAACCAAATAAGAAACTTCTATTTGAATCCATAGGAGAGGCACTTGTAGTTTGGATCATGAGTAGTTCATATTTGCACCTTCTTTTTTGTGTATGTGTAGACATGAGGAAAAATTTCTTCTTCAGAGGAGTGGTGATGCAGTGGCACAGGCTGCCCAGGAAGGTGGTTGAGTCACCATCCCTGGAGGTGTTCAAGAAATGTTTAGATGTTGTAGTAAGGGACATGATTTAGTGGGGAAATATCAGTGGTAGGTAGATGATTGGACTAGATGATCTTGGAGGTCTTTTCCAACGTTGGAGATTCTATGATTCTGTTATTTCTGAGACAAAATAAGGATAGTATATTCACATAAAATATGCACAAGTACCGTATTTTAAAATAAACCTGTTTGATTGTAAGTACAATAGGATACAATTTCTGTCTACAAGATAAAAACTTGCAGTATAATTTTAGAATCTTCTGTGAGAAGCAGAGCAGAAAAATAATACATAATATTTTGTCATTTCAGTGCTGATAGAGTTAATGCTGTAAGTCAGTGCACACTGGCACATATGGAAATGTTTCTTTGTTATTCAATGCAAAAGAAGTTCACGCTTCTTTAACACTTTGAATTATAATAAAGCCAGCAGATGTCATGTAATTAGAGTTATACTGGCCGTGAGGGGAACGGATTAAATTCTGCTCAGTGTTAGAACAAATAACATCATTGAAGTTCTTAGTGGATCTTTGCTCCTGCTGCACTCACTAAGGGCTAGTTTTGGAGCAGTGTTGAAATGAGAAGGAGTAAAATATCTACGATCTTAATAAGTCTTTGCCAACCCAAACCATTCTGTGATTCTATGATCTAGATGCAATACAACATCTATCTGATTGCAACATAATCCTATACTACACTTTCTAGTTTTTGAGGCATGCACACGAACATTTCAGTTAAAAAGTCAGTTGTATCTTAACATATTCTCTGAAGGTTGTGGGAAGTCAGCAGTGTGTATCTTCCAGCAAAGTGGGAATTGAGGGCTCAGGGCCTTAATTTGGCGAACTCTTCTTCTTAAAAGAAGAGTTATGAATAGTTGCCATGGCTCCGTGAATTTGTCAAAAGAAAGACTGTTAATCTGTTTGTTAAAATATGGATGTGACAACCGGCAAGCAATGGGGATGACTACAGTGTGCAACATAGCACCTCTGAAATTACATATGCCTAGCACCTAAATTTTGTTAGTGAGAGATACCAAGACACACATCACCACAGCTTCAGAAGAAAAATACAATATACTACAGTGACGAAAACGAGTTACGGTCATACTGTGCCAACTCTATTCACATTTAATAGTACTGCATTGTCTATTCTCTTCAAATAGTGCCAGTGCTTTCAGTGGCACTTTAAGTTGGGATGGTGAACAACTGTTTGTGTCCTCAAGAGAGCTAAAATGCCCAGATCATCTAGGAGACAATGTGAGTTTATTCCATGTGAGTGAACTGAAAATATTTGTATAATATTTTTAACATTTGTTTGAGTGATACTTATTCATGCTGACAAAGTAGAGTGAAATATGACACCACATAAAAGCAAAGAAATGAAATGATCTCTTTCAAAACATCTTTCTAAAGTCACTTCCAGGTTAAAAAGGAGGGTATGATTAGTTGGTCCAGCAGCACCAGTCTTCATGCTGAGAGCAACATGCAACATCAGGGCTTCATGCCCATTACAAAGGACATGTACAATACTGGCAAATGGCAATGAAATTTGATCTAGATGAAGTGTGAAATCACGGTACATGTCTGTCAAATTATTTAAACCATATGGTATGGTGTTTATAAAGGCTTTATTCTAGATGCATGATGGCTTACTGAAGACAATTAGTATTAGGCCTAATAAAAACTCTGCTGGATTTAAATTACTTCTAAGTGGTTATTAAAGAAAATTTGAATTGCCACAGTGAATTTATATAGATGCATGGTTGTAGTGCTGAAATTGAAGTTGGCAACTTTTTGTTGTTAACATATTTTTAAAGAGATGGATATAGGTACTTGACTGAAAGCATTGGAAAAGTCATGCAATAAGAAAAACCTGGGGTTTCTCTGTGTTCATTTCCTGTTTGTTTCAGAGATAATGCTCTCTTTTATTTAATCTATTTGGTTTATTTTGTGCTCTTAGTGTAGTAATTTATTGAGCCTCTGATTGGGCATAATTTATTTTGGGGTTTGTGATGTGAAGAATTACTAAGGTGGGAGAACAATGATAAATTAAGCAGCTTTGGCCTCCATAACTTTCACAATCCTTTGTACTGAAGCAGAGTAAGCTAGCAATTTTTGCTGAATGGAAGAGACTAGACTTGAATATACATCAGGATACCAGAATTTCCAAATAGGTGTGAAATTTGACCTTTATTTGGTTGTGTTTTATAAGTAATTTACACTACTATAAATGGTTAAACAAAGTGGAATAGAAAGTCTGCTTATTACTTTTGGAGACACCCATTTGAAGCTGGAAGTATATAAAAATATGCAGGAAAACAGGATTAGAACTCAAAATTGTTTCAAAAAATAGAAATAGTTAAAATGATAGAATGCAGTCCAGTGAAGAGATGTGGAAGATAATATGGTCAAGAATAACCAGTTAAACGAAAACAGGATGAGAAAACAATTGATTTCATAAACCTGGAGGAAAAAATCTGAGGAATGGGTCAGAGTTGGATCAGTGCTAAATGCAGTTCAACAAAATCATTTGTTGCAGAAATGAAGAAAGCTGCACTGAGATTCCTGAACAGGTCTGCAGCCTACAGCTCATACCACACCGTATCTGTTTTTCACACAGCTTTGGAAAGGCTTCATCTGCAGCTGAATGCCTAGTTTTGGAAATAGCTATCTGAGAAAGACTTGACTTGATGAGATTCTAGGAGGGGAAAACATCAGCAGTTTCCATCCACAGAACAGTAGGATGGGAAGAAATGAGACTGCAATGGCAGTCTTCCCAGACAGTAAAGACCATTGCAGAGGAGAAACAAATAAATAAACTATAAATTCCAGCAACAAATATTTAGACTGTAGACTAGCAAAAAAAATAAAATTAAAATAAAAAATCTAACTATCATGAAACTCTGGCATGGTTTGCTTGGGGAGACTGATGCATTTCCAGAACTGGATATTTATTGGTTTTACACAGTGTCAGGATGACATCAGGATATGACCATGAATTAGATGATTTCATAGAATCATAGAGTCATAGAGTGGCCTGGGCTGAAAAGGACCAGTAGATTGGACTATGATACGGTATATGTGTGTGTGTAGCTCTTCTTCTGACAAGCAAAATTTTGCATGATATTTAACAGGAAAAAAAAAGACCATAGACTGCAGACTATGTTCAGAGGTAAAAACAAGCAGCACATACACAGAAAAAAGGCAAGAAGCAAAAATACAAACTTTTTATTTTGAAACAGCATATGCATATAGCATAATATCTTTCATAGTCATTTGGTTTGTTAAGACTGGATTGTCTTAGCAACCAGTTCTAAAAACAGAGCGCAGGCTCACACAAACTTCATCATGTCACATCCAGGAGGAAGTGATTTTGTTACTGTGCAGGGACTTCTGCTGTATTCATTACAGCCAACAGCATAAAAGAAGCATGCAGCAGTATGAGGTAGCATTTTTTTTTCCATAACATTTCCACAGATAGGACAGTTTAGCTAGAAATGTACTCTAAGGATATAACAAATCACCTCTTGATATTTGTTTTTTTTTAACAATTGAAAGCTCCATCCTTTTGCCGTGACTCTCTATCACCAAGAAATGTGAATGTTGAAAATACTGTTTCTTTCTGCATTGGTTTGCACTACTCTTATTTTCTTTCCTTCACACATATTTCTCAGTTTTAAGTTTGACCTGCATAATGTCAATGGCCTATGTACTACATAATAAAGAGAACAACAGCTTGTATCACAGAACAAGGATAGCATCTGATATTAAGACACCTGTAAAGGCACACCATGCTCTCAATAAGCAAGAAATGAAAGTCACTGGTCAGCCACTGCTATCTACATAGTTGGATCTGACAATTATGGAAAAAAAAAAGTGATAGATGTCAGGAAATTAGTATTAATACTAACTGCTAAGATTCATTCTTTTGTTAAGTTTCCCTTCATGAGATGCTAAGAACTGAGGTTTGCCACATGACTTGAATCCAGCCTGTGGGCCTTTATTTCAGTCTTCTTTGTTGTGTAACGCAAATAGCTGAAAATCAGCATGAGAGGGGAGAAAAGGAGGAAGCAGGAAGGAGATCAAAAATCAGAGGAAAAAATCCCTGAAAGATTTTGAAAAATTCCCTCAAACGGGAACTTCCTAAGTAATCAGAAAACTGTAGATGAAACATACAAATAACTTACAAACAACAGTGTTCTGTATTAAGATGGGCATGAAGGACGTACTCCAGTGAGAAGCATAGAAGTAGTATTTTGGCTTCAGGAGAAAATGGCAGAGAAACTGTCGCACAGAAAACCAAAATGTCCACCCTCAAAATGCAGCAATGGTGGTAAGCTGGCACAGCTGTGAAATACCTTGGAGAAAAACATCTTCCTGAAATGATCTCTCCGATGTACAGCTGTTTGCTTGAAGCGGTGGAACTTATTTTGTAGTGGTCAAATGAAAAATGACTTTTAACGTCTGTATCTGAACTACGAAAAAAAACAGGTCAGCAGTACATTTTATTATTATTATTATTTTTGAAACTTCTATTAATGTGAGAGGATTCGTGCAGGAATGCCTATCTGTGAAGAGCTTTACAACACGAGCACTGCCGGATGCTTAACACGGCAGGCAACCTCGCTGAGGGCGATCTCAACTGACGGACCAAAACAGCATTTGTCCCACGCCGGTCCGAACAATCAAAGCAGTGCCGCTCACTGCCCCCGCGATGCTGAGGAGGCGGCGGAGCGGCAGCTGCGGCCCCGGGCGCACTTCCGAGCAGCCGCGGGCAGGATCGAGTGACGCTTCGACTGACGGAAGCGGGGCAGGTGGGGATGTGCTGAAACACGCAATGCCTCGGGAGAGCGATGATGCGTATTTTTATTTACTATTCCATACTTCTTCAAGATTCCTCAGATTTTCGAGCCTCACGCTTCTCTCCGGCGTTCCCAAACGCACCGAGCCACCGTTACTGACGGGAAAGCCGCCGCCGGGGCGCTGCGGATACGACTTTCATTGGGCCGGGCCCAATGCCCCCGGGCCGGCCCGCCGGTCTCCCCGTGCGCCGCCGCTCCGGCCGAGCTCGCCGCCAACATGGCGGCTGCCCCAGCACCACAAGCACCACACGCAGCCGCCACGCGCCCCCATCGGAACCGGGGGCGGAAGTGACGCGCAGGCGAGCGCCCGGAGAAGCGGGTGGCGGCCGGCGGCGGCGTGGAGATGAACAGCCGCCTGCAGGAGATCCGGGAGCGGCAGAAGCTCCGCCGCCAGCTCTTGGCTCAGCA